>CM052438.1:171404732-171425012 GCA_028533085.1 Varecia variegata
TGGATTCAAATGAATCTAAGGTTGTTTAACCATTTTGTAGAAAGCAGCTAAGATCGCTCACATAGATGAATGTAGCTGAATGATTTCAGGTTTTCTTTTAAATAAGTAAGCCAGTGGGATGTTTAAAATGCCCCTGGGGATGATTTTGTTGGGGTGGGTGGGGGGAATGCAGTGATCTCAATGGTTTTCCCTGAATCAGCACCTGGGACGGCCCCCAGGGCCCAGGGGAAAAGCCAGCCCTGTCAGGGAGGACACATTTCGGCAGAGGCTCATTATCTTGGCTACTTCGCGCATCTCAGAGAATAAAAACTAATCTTTAGGGAGTTTGTGGCAACTCTTAAGCCTTGTTAATCTCAAAGTTCGACTGCAGAGTGTGCAGGGAATGAACTTGGTTCTTTGCCACGGGCCTCCGTTCCTGCAGTTAGTAGCGGTGGTGTGAGGACTGGAACTCAGAGCTGAGGACTTCTGGTGAGGTTCTCTTTACACTGCAGTCATCCTTAGTCCTGAGGCCAAGGCCCATCTCAGGGGCTGAAACCCAGCGGCATCGTCTGCTCAGAATGTCACAGGGAAGAGTGATAATTGGCTCAGGAGGGAATGAGTCTAGGGCAGTCTAAAGATGCTTCATTCACAGCTATGCCCTGATTAGCCTGTTAGCTCACCTTCCTCACAGATGCATTTCCAGGATGTCTGTGGTCAGCTGACTATTCCAGATTGCATCTCTTCCCTGGTCTCGGAAACCCCCAATCTCTTTGTCAGAAGCACATAATTTGGCACCTAACTCCACTTGTCTCATCTTGTTCACAGTTACTCCTTAGTGGTTAGTCTCATCTCCTCAGCTGCACTGTGGCTTCCCACTAATAACTCATGTTCTGCCTCAGCAGAATCCCTCTCTGTCCTGTAAGATTCCATCTACTCATTATCATAGGATTTGAGCTCTTCCAGCAGAAAGAATCTCAAAGAGGCCATGTGCCCCATTGGCTTCTAAGTAACATGGCCAGGATAAAACCCTTCGATAATTAACGAGCACTCGGCCTAGCCAGGGTGGTTTTTGCAATTGCAGATGCCAGATGATGCAAGAATATATTACAAAGAAGGGAGGCAGCCACAAATCAGGACTCCTGGCAGTTAGCACAGGGAATTGTATCTTCCAATGCATTTTTGACAATATTTATTATCATTGCCTATAATTAAATATCTATTGAAATAGTTGTGTGGTAAGAGTGTGTGTATGGTATTCCAATGTTTCCTGGAGTGGTAAGGAAGGTGGAGTGGCAGTTGGAACAGGGTAGAGTAAAAAGAGGGAGTATAGGCCAGTGATGAACGGCTCCATCCGACATCACCTGGGGAACTTGTAGAAGGGGTGACTGTATTGTGGTTATTGCCCCTCCCTCTTTTGAAGCTTTGGCGGATCTGGAGTGCTTTGATGTATTGCACAATCATTAACCCTGTTGTTCTTATGAATATTCATTATCACATGAGAACTTTGTACTTTTGGGAAGAGATGCATCTTAAGTTAGGCTCCTTAAGAAAAGACCTGAGACAGGGACTTATCGGTAAGTGTTTCACCAAGGGAGTGTTTGAAAAAGAAACCTGTAAGGGAGTGGATAAATCAGGAAATAGCTAAGCAAGGATGTAATTTCAGCTGGAGTCCAAGCTTTGGCCCGATTCTTAGGGAACTCTGCAGTATGAATTATACCATGAACCTATTATAGTTCTGCCTCCAGGCAAGGAATTTAGGTTTTTGTAGCTCATATCAATCATTCATTGACTGTGGGCTGCCCCCAAGGGTGGGGTGAGACTTCCTAGGCATTTCTGGGAAAAGTGGATCCTTTAGCCAAGGGCAATTCTCCAAGGAAGAATATAGCTGTGAGCAGCTAGCAGCCAATACTCACAACAGCTGCAGGTGGGTGTATTGATTTGGTAACTGGGATACATAAAGATGCTCTTTTTTTCCTGATAGACTTTTTAGTATATATATCTGGGGCTTCTGATGCCACTAGGTGAGTGAAAATAGCCCAGAGGAAAGTTAAGAGAAGGAGCAAGAAAGATGACGCCATTTGAATTCCTGGAGCAAATCATACCTGAAGCCATCTAGATCAAACGTTTTTAGTTACATAAGTTGATAAATTTCATTTTTTAGATTTTGAAGTCAATCTTATTGGGCTTTCTAACCATTTCAACTTGAAAATAAGTCCCAACTCTGAGGTATTTATTGTTTTATATGTTTATACAGGCCCTGGAATATCTGGAAGGATATATACCAAACTATCTAAATGAGTATCACTAGATGTTATGGAAGGGGTTTCACTTTCACAATCTTTGTATGGGGATTTTTTTAGACAAATTATATATTATTAGAGAGAAAATATTTTAATGTTTATAGTATAATAGGAAGGGTGAATGGGTGAAAACAGCCAAGAAAAATTGGAAAAATAAGAAGAGTAGGGGGAGGGCAATTAACTTGCCTTGACAGAAAGTTTGTTCTAAAGCTTTAGAAATTGAAACAGTGTTTTTCAGGCATAAGAATTGGTGGATACATCAGTAGGACAAATTGCAAAGCTCAGAATCATATCCAAGCATTCATGAGAAGCTAGGTAAGGGTGATATTTTACATCAGTGGAGAAAGAAACATTTGTTGAAGCACTGGTGGAAGAAAGATTGGTTAACTATCTGAGAAGAGAAATTTGGACTGTATCTCACAGCCTACATCAAAACAAATTTCAGATCTATCAAATATTATAAAGAAAATGTAGGTGGATCTTTGTCACTTTATCATCTCTTGGGGAGAGAAATATGCTTTTTTAAAACCTAAAAACACAGAAAGAAACCATAAAAGGCATATTTATTTGTCTACATAAAAAGTTAAAAATTTCATATGTCAAAAACGCCATGTAAAAACATAAAAGGCAAACAGAATTCCAAAAAGGTATTTCTGACATACATGGAAGGCATGTCCTGTTGGATTTACCTCCTGGTATCCTAAATTCCTTCACTTCTTTATAGCTCCTACTGCTCTAGGTTTGTTAGTCAGGTTTTCCCAAGTTATGCTGGAGAGATAAATAACATAAAAATCTCAGTGGCTTAAAACAACAGAGATTTTTTTCTTGCTCCTGGTACGTGTCTGAGTATCTCAGGGACCCAGGTGGGTCCACCTTCTCAATTGTCCATCCACCATCCCAGTGGCACTGGTTGCCACAATGTCCCATCCAACCAACCACAAAAGGCCAGGCAGTGCAATTCTAGTGTGTGTGTGTGTGTGTGTGTGTGTGTGTGGGTGTGGGTGTGTATGGATGTGTAGGTATGTGGAACTTTGGCACTACCTCTCCCAGTGTCCCTCATCTCTGGACACTCTCACAACAGCCTCCTACATGTCTTCCTGCTTTTATTCTTGCCTCCTCATAATCCATTTCCCTCATAGAATCCAGAGAAATTGTTTAAAATCTACATCAGATTCTACAGCTTCCCTATTAAACACCTTCCCTTGGCTTTCCACTGAATTTACAATCAAACGTGGTTTCTTGCTGTGGCCTATGTGGTCATGTGTGATTTGCCCCCTGCCTACCTCTGTTCTTCATCTTCTACTGGCCTTCTGTCTGTTCATAGGGATCCCAGCTTATTCCTGCCTCAGGGCCTTTGCACTTGCTCTTCCCTCTGTCTGAAATGCTCTTCACACAAGAAGACACTCCTGTGTTTTCTGTTCATGCAGGTCTTAGTGTAAATACCCCATCAGAGAAACCTTTTCTGAGCTTCAGGAGTTCCCTTTCTCTGCCACTACCCCAGACAGTTTCCACCACAGCACCTTTCTCTGTTTCTTTATAACGCTCTTCTCTCAGTCTCTGCCAATTAAAAGGTAAGGATTAAAAAAATTTTTTTTTAACTATACATAAAGTTCCTTTTTTTTTTTGAGACAGAGTCTCGCTTTGTTGCCCAGGCTAGAGTGAGTGCCATGTCGTCAGCCTAGCTCACAGCAACCTCAAACTCCTGGGCTCAATTAATCCTCCTGCCTCAGCCTCCCGAGTAGCTGGGACTACAGGCATGCACCACCATGCCCAGCTAATTTTTTTTTCTATATATATTTTTAGTTGGCCAGATAATTTCTTTGTATTTTTAGTAGAGACAGGGGTCTCTCTCTTGCTCAGGCTGGTCTCGAACTCCTGACCTTGAGCGATCCACCCGCCTCGGCCTCCCAGAGTGCTAGGATTATAGGCGTGAGCCACCGCGCCCGGCCTAAAGTTCCTTTTTTTAAAATTTAAATTTTAGCATCTTTTTACATTCATGTAGTTATTATTTCCCAGGTAAATATGTTCCTCTTTTTTAAAAATTTCAAAATATTAAGGGAGTACAAATGTTTTTATTACATGGATACCTTGTATAATGCTTAAGTCGGGGCTTTTAGTGTGCCCATCACCCGAATAGTGTTCATTGTACCTGATAGATAGGTTTTTACTCCTTCCCTCCTCCTCCTCTCCCCATTCTGGATTTCCAATGTCTTTTACATCTCTTTGTGCCCATGGGTGCACATTGATTAGCTCCCAATTATTAGGGAGTACATGTGGTGTTTGGTTTTCTATGCCTGAGATACTTCACTTAGGATAATGGTTTTCAGTTCCATCCAAGTTGCTGCAAAACACATTATTTCATTCCTTTTTATGGCTGAGTAGTACCCCATGGTATATATAACATATACCACATTTTCTTAATCCACTCATGAATTGATGGGCACTTAGGTTGATTCCACATCTTTGCGATTAGAGGGCAGGGAGTTTGCCTGTCTTGTTTACGGCTGTGTGTTCAGTGCCTGGAATAGCTCCTGGCTTATACTAGGCACTCAATAAATATCTGTCAAGCAAATGAGAGGAGAGATCCTTGATGTTTCTAAAATTCAATCAGAAAAGTCAAACACCTCAACAGAAAAATGGGCAAAGGATATGAATGCTGAATTTACAGAAAAAGAAAAAAAATGTAAAGGACAATGGAAATCAAGGAGGGGGAAGTTGGGGAATGTGAAGGATAAAAACTTCCCTGTAGGGTACCATGAATACTTTTCTAGTGACAGGCACACTAAAGGCCCTGACTTCAGCATTATACAATGTATCCATGGAACAAAAACATTTGTACCCCCTTAATATTTTGAAACAAACAAACAAAAAAACATAGGATCAGCTCCAAAAAAAGGGGCTAAATATCTGAAAAAATTTTAACACCATGGGAAATAAAAATTATATATTTATGTAGTCATGATACATTTTTGCCTGCATAATCACCAAATATTTAAGAGAAGATGATCATAATATTCATTTTTAACAGGGATGCCAGGAAACAGTCACCTGCCTATACTGTGGAGTGCTGGAGAGCATCTTGAAGTCAGTTTGCTAATTTGTATGAAGGCCTTTAAAAATGAAAATGTTCTTTTCCCTATAGTTCTGCTTCTAGGAAATTACTCCAAGGAATTAATGATTAATATCTACAAAGATCTATATAATCATGGTACTGATATTTCTTAATAACAAATTGAACATATGGAAGTGACCAAGATTGCTTAGGTGTAACAGGATATTTTGGATGTGAGAAGCCTGCAGGTCAAATGCTGTAAGCATCTTGCAATACACAAGTATGCTTTTAGCTCTTGAGTACTGTGTGGCCAGAGTTGGGAAGGGCCACTGATCTACGCAGGAAACTGGGGAATTTCCCCTGAGGTCAGGGATTTAAACTCAGACCTCCACAGAGGTTCAAGGATGTAAAATGTCCTCAGCTGGCCTGGCTGGGGAGTGGGCCTGTGTGGGACCCACCATGAAGGACTCAGGGTCTTCCTGGTGGGCAGGGTTGCTTCATCGGTGGTGGCTGTTGGTGTTAGATGTAGCAAAATAGCCAATTAAGGTTATACATTTTTTTGGAACATAAATTTTCTCCATCAAATGTGAGGATAAGAAATACACTTATCTTTATTAATAAGTTTTCTAAATTAAATGTTACAATTCCTTGTCTGTCAAGATTAGGAGATATGTATACACACACACACACACATATATATTTGTATATATTACAATGTTTTATGTAACATTTACATTATATAACAATGTTATGTGTTATATAACACACATCTACATATACACACACACACATACATATATATATATACACACACACACACACACAACTTTTGGGGGGGTCTCTACTCAACAGTTTTGAGGATTTCCACATTTCAGAAAATTTGAGCGGAAGTCTCTGGCCTTCAGGCTATGGTGACTACCCTAAGCTTGTTCAAGAGCATGTGGGACATCAGAAAAGGGAAATTTTAGCAACTTCCTGGCAAGATTGGGAGCTAGTTTTTCTTTTCCTGTGGTCACCTAGCCTTTCAAGGTACGGAGTCTCAGGACATGGTGTTCAATGGCCCCAACATTCATGAGCCACCCAGTGAGAGGCCTTGCCACTTTCCAGGGTATCACAGTAGGTTATAGGTCCCTCCCATGTGAGTAACTCCGTAACAGTTAATTGTTTTCTTATTTCCTCACCCCCGTGGAACAGTATAAAAATAGTTATGTGAACTTTCATCCCAATTTAAAAAATGTGTAAATGCCTATAGAAAAAAATTCCGGAAGGATGTTAATAGTACCAGGCCCTGTCCTGAGTGTTTCACATGTATCATCTTGTTCCACTTCCATGACCATCCCAGGAGGTGGGTGTAGAGCAGTGACATATTGGCTTAAATTCACAAGGTAGAGTGAGAGTTTGAACCCGAGCAGTCTACTGCCAAAGCTTATGTGCTAAATAATTATGTTCTGGTGCATTTCCCTCCAACTGTTAACAGTGCTTATTGGAATGGTGTGATTAAAATGGTTTAAATTTCTTCCTTTGTCCTTTTTTGATATTGTCCAAGTTTTCTATACCAAATAAGTTGTACTTATAATCAGCTCGATGACACCAGGCAGCACAGCACAGAGGTTACGAGTAAGGAGTCTGGAGCCAGCCTCTCCTGGTTCCATTTCAGCTCTTCTCCTTACTTCCTGAGATAATGACTGGTTATTTCACCTCTCTGAGTCTCAGTTTCCTCACTAGTAGAATAGAATAATAATAGTGTCTACCTCAGAGGGTGGTTGTGAGGACTCGATGGGTTAAATGGAGATAAAATTAACATGATGCACCAGGCACTGCTCTGAGTACTATACATACAGATAATTAAACATTAGCCGAGGAAGCGGGCTGCTGGAACTTCACATTGTCACGTATTTCGCCTGGGCTCTGCAAATGAGATTGGTCAGAAAGGGTCACCTTGGGTTGATGACAACTCTTCAGAGAGTGAATCACAGAGGTATCTCCCTCATCTCCAAGATGAGGCTGAGTTAGGGTGGAGGCTGCCAGACAGGATGAAGGTTGAATGGGGCGGAATTGAGAAGCTAACTTTGCAGGGGCGCTCTTTGAAGCTTCCTTTCCTCTGGGCATTGGAGAAGCCTAATTAGAAGCTTGGGGCCTGATTAGAAACCCCAGTCAGTGGCAAATCCCCCAGCCTCAGTCTTCTAATTGCCCGCCTGGAGTGCAGGATCCAGCCCAGGATAGGGCAGAGCTCCAGTACCTATTGACCCAGTTCCTGTGGATGCTGGGCTTGTGAGATGCAAGTGCTGATGATGTCTGTTTTTTTGGGCCCCCCAAAGCCCTGTTGAGACCCCACATCCTGCCTGCACTCAGCTCAGCCTGCTGGATGGGGAAGGACCTCTGGGTCCTGCTGAGGGTGAGTGTGGCCATAGAAGATCAGAGAGAAAATGAATCACAATCCAGGTTGGAAATGTACTTGCCAATCAGAACCTTGGTTTCCTCTAATCTAAAATTGAATTTTTCTCTTTGTTTCTTTAGAAAGTAGGGTCAAAGTTAAGTGTGATTTGCTGAGGAGCACAGTGTGCTGGGACTGAATACTTCCGCCTCCCCCTTGTAGTCATGCAACACGCTTAGCATCTCTGGTTCCCAGTTTCCTCATCTATACCATGGCACTGATAATGCCCCTCATACCTGCTTGCACCTGCTTCAGGTGATTGTTTTCAGAATCAGAAGAGACAAGATAGGTGAGATCACATGAAAAGTAGGGAGGCTATTTAAACGTAAGCGCTTATATTGAGGAAATGGAAAGGGCAAGTAGCAACTTGTGTTGAACTCTTAAGAAGCTTGTAAAACCCTGGCAGGTATTTGGAATGATTCAGCATGACGGCATTGACATTACAGAGAGAGCTGGAAGCTACAGGTAGGCTCTGAAATGGAATATTCTCTTTCGTGGAAGAGTAATTCCCCCATCCTTGGAATTGTTCAGGCTCCATAAAAGTGATTGGTCAGAAAGGGTCACTGTGAGCTCAGAGATCAGCTGTCAGGGATGCTTGAAAGGGGCTTTCTGCTCTGGGTGGCAGGTAAATCTGATTCCTGCAGTTCAGGGTCCATGAAGCTACTGTACGTGGGTGCTTGACCACTTCTAAGGCACAGAGAATCAAGGGCTCTCATTTAGGAGCTGGTCCGTTGGGCACTGACTCTGGGAGAAGCTCTAAGGAGGTTAGAGGCTGAAAGAGCCCCAGCCAGAGCAAAGGAGGCCTGATGCTCATGTTTGTGTTTTGTGAGGCTCGCTCTGCCTGGAAACCCCCATCGTCACAACCCCTCTCCTCTCCCGATCCCCCTGGAAAGAAGGGAAGTTCATCTGCTCCCAAGACTGTCTGAGAAGCAGACGCTGGAGTAGCTCCAGGCATTAGAAAAGCTGTGCTAAGGCTCCAGGAGGAGGAGCTGCCCAGGCAGCAGCGAGAGCACCTCATCAGGTGGCAGGAGAGCTGGGCTCTGGTCACCCCGGCCTTGCCCATTGTTGTTGGTATGCAAGCAAGACTTCCCTCATCTCAGGGACTCTCTTTCCTCATCTGTAGGATGGGGATAATGCTACTTCCTCTGTTTGAAAGGAGGAGGGTGGAACCACGACCCTTAGAGATTCCCTAAGTTCCAAGATTCTACTGCACACTCAGTCATCAGAGGGAGCAGGCACTGGGGAAGGAGAAATGCAAGATTCGAGGTCAGTATTTGGGCAGACTTTACATGCCATTCTAGAAATTCATTGTAGGATTCCAAAGTGAGGAAGAACCTCACTTTGCCCTGACCGTGTCTTTTGCCCCAGTCTGCCATCTTCAGGCAGGGCATCTGTACCTCGACTGCACCTTGGTGAGGTATAGCAGAAAGGGCCCAGGCACAACGCTGGCTGCTTCTTCCCGTAACTTTGTGACCCTTGGACATACCATTTGACCTCTCCAAGTCCCACTTTCTTCGTCTGAAAATGGGTTGTGTGAGGATCAAATGAGATAATAGGTGTGCAATGTTCTAACGTGAGGGATTGTGAAAGTAATTTGTAATTTTGGGGAGGGGGAATTCTCACCTTCCATTGTGTGCAACAGAACCAACTTTTGTTGGACACACAATATGTCACCTCGTTTTATCCTCACAACACTCCATTTCGCCTGGGCTCTGCAAATGAGATTGGTCAGAAAGGGTCACCTTGGGTTGATGACAGCTCTTCAGAGAGTGAATCACAGAGGTATCTCCCTCATCTCCAAGATGAGGCTGAGTTAGGGTGGAGGCTGCCAGACAGGATGAAGGTTGAATGGGGCGGAATTGAGAAGCAAATTTTGCAGGGGCGCTCTTTGAAGCTTCCTTTCCTCTGGGCATTGGAGAAGCCTAATGCACCCATCTTATGGATGAAAGAGCTGAAGTCCAGGGCATCTAAGTGACCAGCTGGGATTTGACCCCACTGTGACAGACCTCCAAAATCTCCTGGCTCCTTGATACCATGCTGGTTCTGCCTTTCTGTCCTTTTCAATGCAAATGTATTGTCAGGAAATGTTTTTCTATGTCTTTATGAGTTTTTATGCACTAGAAAATGGCCAAGTAAAGTTTTTCCACACAAGTTTCTGAGGGAAACAGGGAGCTCTTGAATAGAGACTCTATTTTCATCCCTAGCTTGAACTACTTCTCTACCTGAATACAGACAGTGTGTGGGTGGAAGGAGCTGCTCTATTTTCTCACCATTTGAACATTCTGTGTCCACCCAAGTCCACCCTGACACACTGAGTGGCAGCCAAAGCATCTTGTACCTCATTCCTTTTTCCTCTTTTCTCTTTAAGTCAGAACAGGCAGATGATGCCAGTTTGATTATGGTGGCAGAGGGAGAATCACTGTCATCCATGTCTGTTTAGTTCTATATATTTATCACTGCGTCCCCAGTGTCCAGCCTGCTGCCTGGCACAGAGTAACTAGGCAGAGACTTTATAAATCTTCGTTGCATAATTCCAGCTGAGAGCACCGGCTACATAAGTTTGGGCACGCTACACAAGCTTTATGCCTCACCATTTTTAAATAACTTTAAACCTGACTTGGAGGATCTAGGTAGATTAGTTTTGCTGAGCTATATAAATACTCGTTAGATCCATGGCTATATATTTCCCACAGTATGTACTATTATAAAGCTGATCTCCGGCACTTATAGCAATCCCTTGCAAGTGCAAACGTTCTACTTTTATAATCATCTGCCCATGCATTTTCTTGTTTGATCCATGGTAGCCTCTTGGTTCCTAGCCCAGTGCTTTTTCTGCTCGAAGACGACAGATGGAGCCTATTAAAGCTTGCTGGACTTGCTCTTTTTTGAAACCCCCATTAGTTTTCTGAGGTGTAGTGCAGGGTTTGGGGAGCATTAATAATCTCAAAGAGCAGACAATCTCAAGGTCTTTCCCCTGTAGCCTTGGAATGTGTGAGTATCACCTATCCCAGGTGTGTTTACCATTGGCTGATGTAAAAATGAGGCTGTGGGCCTTTGGCAGACGTGACTAGTGGGGGGGGAAGATAACCCAGAGTTACAGGGCTCCACCAAGGGAGGCTTGTCTGGAAGTGAAATGTTTCTGTGCTCGAACGACAATTAGTTGATAGATCGCTGGGAATGTTAAATGCTGAGGTTCTTAATGCCGTGGAACGTGGTGGGTTCATGATGGCATTAAGGATTCACTTTATTTCTGTGCATCCTTAAAAGCCAGCAATTTCAACTATTTTGTAGGCTTCAAAAACAGGAAATTGCTGCTTCAGTGTTCTATTCAGACTTTCCCAGAAACTTAGTTTATCTAAACTGCCTGGGACCAAATATTTCCCTCTGAGGCCACATGGATTCATGTTTCTTCTCCCTGCCTGGAGATTTTGTGGAGATACTGTTTGTTTTCTCTAATCTTCATGATTGGCTGTTCTATCTAGAATCTGATTGGCTGTTCTATCTAGAAGTCTAAATCATTCTGGACCAGTTTAGGAATTTAGAAAACGCAGGGTAGAACTGTTTTTGGAGATAGTAAAACTTTCTAGCTCCTCTGAAGATCAGTAACCATGGGTCAACCTTCGTATTCTTTACAGTTTTCCTCTGCCCATTGCAAAATGGATGTAGCCAATGCCCAGAAGGATCACACTGAAGTGTACCTTGAGTTAGGAGACCCTCTCCCCAGCCCTCTTCATGCTGTTTACTGTCTCAACATGAAAGCCCCAGTAACTGTTTTGGGATTTTGATTTACAAACATTTCAGGAACTGGCTATAGCCTTAAAGACCAGGAGACCTCCCTAAGTTTTTCCATTTTCTCCCTTGAGCATCTGCCTTTCTCCATCATTTATAGATCAGTCTGATTTAGGTTGAACCACTGTTTGTGCACTGTCATTCCAGAACCCATTTGGCAAAGTCCTCTGGTGGCACCGTTATTGGTCTGATGCTGATACGGCCGATTATTCTGATTATCCTGACATCTGGCAAACGGGCAATTTTATTTTGTATTTATTTATTCATCAGTAGCGCTTTCCAAAAGAGACTTGAAGTGGCTTATAAAAATGCATAACATGCAGCAAGATAAATTAAAAATGAGGAATGAGATTTGGGCAAAGGGAAAGTGCAGGTGGGCAGAGGACAATGAGGAGCCCGGAGCAAGGCTGGCTGACATGACTTCTGTCTCGCAACTTAAATCCGTGCTGGAGACGGCGGGCCTTGGTGGGTGCAGACTCCTCATTAGAACCCGATTCTGACGACAGCCGTGAGCATCTCTTCAACCCTCCCACCCCTGCAGACGAGACACAAAGAATAACAATGACACTACAAAAAGGAGGGCATGCATAGTGTTTTCAACTCAGAGCTGGGGTCATTTGCTAAAATCTTTATTTAACTTATATTCCTCTCTCCTTGCCCGAGTGTAAGAGGGTAAGGTGTGAAAAGCCACTAGCGAAGTCCTGGGCATAAAAGAGGTGCTCACTAGGTGGTAGCTCTCCTTAGGATTGGACTCAAGAGGCATGAGACACTGGTTGGGAGCATGACCCTCGAGTCTGACAGAGTCTGCAAATTCCTGCTTAGGGGTTTGCCTAAACCAAGTTACTTAATCTCTGCAAGCCCCTGTTTCCCAGTCTATAAACAGGAGTAACAAGAATATGTCCTGTGTTGGGGTGTTGTGAGAAGTAAACGAGGCGGTTTGACATAAATTGCATAGAACAGTGTTTAGTACAGGGAGTACTCTCTTAATGCCTGTCATTAATATTAATAGATTTTTTTCCCTCTCCCATTGGGCTTTTAAGAGAAGAGAGATCACCATGTTACAGCACAGGGTGCAGCGTCTGAGGTCCTTTAGTGCAGTCTTTCCACGTGAGGACGCAGACCCGGAGATGGGCGGCTCCTGCTTCGGTGGCAACACCCAGACGTGAGTTCAGGCCTCCAGGTGCTGTTCCCAGCCGTCCTACCACATACCGTCTCTGGTCCATCAGGAGCCACTGCCGTGCCCCTACCATGCCACTCCCCCCAGGGGAAAATAGCTCTGCCCCTCCCTAGCAGAGACCAAAAGTGTCTCTCAGGGCAGTGGTGGAACATAGAGTGTCTCCGGACCTGTGCTTCCCCAGCTGGGGCTGCCTTAAGTCAACAGCATCCGGCTTCCCAGGCCAAAGTCATGGGCCGTGGCGCAGGTGAGCAGAAAGCACAGGGAATTCGGAGCCAGAAGTCCTGGTGCCGTTTATTATCTTTGTGGTCTTGGGAAAGTGGCTTACCTACTCTGAGCCTCGTTTTACTCAGTAACACAGTGGGGACAAATTAAATTTCTGAGTGGCTGAACCACTTAGTGGTTGAAGAATCATTTTCATAACAATTGCGCGTGTTCAATGTTGACTCTGTCCTAGGCACAGCACGTGCTATCTTCTCCTTCTCACAGCACAGCAGGGCTGTCACTGCTACTGCCCAGGTGTCGAACCTGAGACTCTTGAGGTTGAGTAGCTTGTCCAAGGCCACACAAATAGAAATGACTGAGTCTGTGTTTGGAACAAGCTCTGTCTGTCTTCAGGGCCTATTTCCTTAGCCACTGTGCTAGATTTCTGGGATTCCAGCCTTACCTTGATGCTGGGTGATCTTAGGTTGATCCTTGAATCTTTGGTATCTTAGGAGCGTCTCTCTGTCATCAGGAGGCTAACACTTCTGAGCAAAGTGGCCTTGCAAGTGTCTCACAAGAACCTGAAAAACTCTGTATATTTTTTAATGAGAGCAGGGTGGTCCATTGCTGGTGATTTATGTCTTTATATTCTATTATTTGTAGATAAATGATGTGCACAAATAAATATAGTTACCTGATTCCCAGAATATCTGCTACAATGTCACTTTTTCAGTGAGTCTTTTTTGACAGTCCTGTTTAATACCCTTCTCCTTACTTTGATACTTTTAATTCCTCACACTCCGCAGTATTCATTTTTTGTAGCACTTATTATCTTCTATCATGGTAGAAAAATATATTTCCTCTTCTTTTTTAAACATATATTGTATGTGCCTGGCTCCATTAAAATTACCACTCGGCAAAGGGAGGGATTTCTGTCTGTTTTGTTCCAAGCAAGCAGGAGACCACCTGGCACATGGCAAGTTCTCAGTAGATTCTTACTGAATAAATAAATAAATATAGCCTCTTTTTTTCCTTTGGTTAGGTCAGGATGATTTGCATGAACTCCTCTTAAGAACACAGCAAGTCATTGTTTGGGGAGAAGATCAGGATAAGATTTGGCCCTAAGTATAGGAAAACAACCTACATATTTACACTATCAAAAATTTAGTTGGGGGGAAAAAACCACCAGATGCTGACCTTTATTCCATCATTAGATCAGCTCTTGCCAACATTGATCCAAATTTTACTTTGTTATTTATCTGAAGTCCTAAGAGATCTTTCTCAAAGTCAGTTTTTGTTTCAAGGACGGAAAGAGGACACGAAGGATCACCTCTGAAGATCACATTCACTGTTTTCATTACCCCAAATCATCAGCATCCAAAGGCACAGAGACAGAATTGTCCGAATACCTGGCAAGAACCCCATCTGTATTAGCATTCTAAACTCAGTGCAATGCTTTGTCCCTTAATGAGCTTTGCAGGCTAATTCTGGAATGGCTTGATTCATGTATCTCACTGATTGATAATGACGTGGCATTTAAAAAAATGGGACAGGTCCTTTGGAATAAGCAGAACTTGGAAATCAGGCCATGCTGCTTGGCAGGAACAGAGAAGAAGCAGCAACTTGGCAGGCAACAGGCTACAGAGGTTCTAACAGTGCTGCTCTCCACGGTTCACTGTCTGGCACCCAAACCCGTGGTGCTCATGTGGACATCAAAAACAACCCCCAGGCCGGGCGCAGTGGCTCACTCCTGTAATCCTAGCACTCTGGGAGGCCGAGGCGGGAGGATCGCTTGAGGTCAGGAGTTTGAGACCAGCCTGAGCAAGAGCAAGACCCTGTCTCTACTAAAAAAATAGAAAGAAATTATCTGGACAACTAAAAATATATATAGAAAAAATTAGCCGGGCATGGTGGCGCGTGCTTGTAGTTCCAGCTACTTAGGAGGCTGAGGCAGGAGGATTGCTTGAGCCCAGGAGTTTGAGGTTGTTGTGAGCTAGGCTGACGCCACGGCACTCTAGCCAGGGCAAAAGAGTGAGACTCTGTCTCCAAAAAACAAAACAAAACAAAAACAAAAACAAAAACCCCACAAGGTAGAGTTGATCTTGGAACTTCAGGGGGCTGTGGACTTGGAGATGATTCTAGAATGTATATGAACCTAGGAGCATGTCACTCATATTATCCCAGAATTTAGAAAATAGTTAACATAATTCAAAGTGTATGTCAGACGATGTGCGACATACTCTATATAAATAAGGTCCTTCACAATAGTATTGTGACTTTGGTATCATAATCCCCATTTAACTAAGAAGGGGCCGAGGTTCAGAAAGGTTAATTAACTTGCTTAAGATCTGAAGGGATTTAAACCTACGTCTGCTTTCAAAGCCCATGTCCTTAATACGACACCTCTATGTCTTCTCCAACAAAGAGTTTTCTGGCTCTGCCTGAGGCTGACCTAGGTTTCCAATTTGGGACGTGGCAGCAGTTTGGAAATGCCTAATCGAGTTCTAGCCCAGGCTTTGCCTGTTTACTAATAGTGAAATCTGGAACCGGTCACTTTGCCTCTTTGACCCTCATATTCTTTCATCAAAAATGGGATTAACAATATGTGCTCCCAAGGACTTCTGAAGGATGAAGTGAAATAAAGTTTGTGAAAAATGTAAAGTGCTTTACAAATGTAAAAGATTATTGTCATCACTGAGCAACAATCAAGTCAAGCCAGGATCACCTGAATTTGTCTTCAATGAGATTTCATTTTATTTTATTTTTTAAATTTCAACCGATGACCTTGGCTTCATGGCAGAGAACAGCACCATGGTTACGGGGTTTGTGCTGGTGGGGTTCCGGCTGCAGGCAGAGCTGCAGATGGGTCTCTTCTTTGTGCTGCTGGCCCTTTACCTCATCACCGTGGGGAGCAACCTCGGCATGATGGTGCTAATTCAGAGTGACTCTCGGCTCCAGACTCCCATGTACTTCTTCCTCAGCCACCTTTCCTTCCTGGACATTTGCTACTCTTCTGTTATCATCCCTCAGTTGCTTGTGACTTTGGGGACAGATAAGAAGGTCATCACCTATGAGCGCTGTGCCAGCCAGTTCTTCTTTTTCACCCTCTGTGCTAGCACTGAATGTCTCCTTTTGGCCGTGATGGCCTACGACCGCTACGTGGCTGTGTGCAACCCCTTGCTCTATGCCACGGCCATGACACCACACACCCGCCTGGGGCTGGTGGCTGGCGCGTATGCTGGTGCCATGGTCAATTCCGTGGTCCGCACTGGGTGCACCTTCTCCATCTCCTTCTGCAAGTCCAATCGTGTAGACTTCTTCTTTTGTGACCTCCCACCCCTGTTGAAGCTTGCCTGTAGTGAAACTAGGCCACAGGAGCAGGTAATCTACGTCTTAGCTTTCCTGGTCATCACAACCAGCATTTCAGTGATTCTTATATCCTACCTATTCATCATTCGGGCTATTCTGAAGATTCGTGCAGCAGGTGGCAAAGCTAAGACCTTCTCCACCTGTGTGTCTCACATGGCTGCAGTGGCTCTTTTCTTCGGGACACTCATATTCATATACCTGAAAGGTAACATGGGCAGATCCCTTGGGGAAGACAAGATTGTGTCGGTATTTTACACTGTGGTTATCCCCATGCTAAACCCAATCATCTACAGCCTGAGAAACAAAGAAGTAAAGGAGGCTATGAAGAAAATTTTCAACAGGATGAGGGTTTCCCAAGCAGAGTAAAGACTTGAGCTCTATCAATCCAGAAGTTTCTGAAAATCATCCTCTAGGCTTTTGTCTTATCCTCTTAACACATGAAATAGATCTCATAATTACAAAGACACATTAAGGCAAAAAAATGTAGATTTGGGTTCCATACTTCCTTAATTAGATCCATGACCTAGACCAGAAATGCTCTGTCTCACTTCTCACATCAGTAAAAATTTCTGCCTTGCTATGATTAAATGCCAAGAGATCTTTAGTCAGGATCAAGAGAGATGGAATGCCAAAGGGCTTTGTAAATAATAACATGCTATAAAATCTAAGATTTATTTTTCTTATCTGTCCTGGGTATTGTTGGGTGTTTTCTCAGCTACTTGAATTTTTTGTTTTTGCTAAGCTCATTATTGTACCCAGAATGATTACAAAACAATAGCTCATTACTTGCATAACGAGGGCAGTCAAGGGTTATGGATGTTGAAGTGGATATCAGCCTTGATCAAAGAAAACTTTTCTTAATATTTGGTCACATCCAATTTAGACATTTGTCGTGGAAAATTGAAGCAGCTAAGTAGGAAAAATATAAAGAGGGGAAAGGAGATATGAACTGGGAAATATTCTACTAGAATATGTGAGCCTACTTCCCAAGATGGCATAGAGCACCAAGACACTGCAGAGTTAAAGACAGATGTAATGATTTGCATTAATTATTGGAAACAATTTGATCTAGATGTAGGGCTGAAGTGAGTCCCATACATAATCTTGTAATATTTCTTGATCATCAAAGGTCAGAAGCTCTATTTTATTTCTGAAGCATTGTTCATGGACCATCTGCCTCAATTAACTCAAGTTATTTCCTATTCTCCAGTAATGAAAACCATTATCTACTTCCATCTCCTCTAGGACGTTTACTTTATTGTGAGAAGACAGATAACTATGAATCTGACTGCCACCTTTAATGACCTCCACATCTGCTAGAAATGAGAAACATCTCCATGGAGACCCCACAATCTTATTCATCCATTCAGCAAATATTTACTATCTGTGTATCAGACATAATATTAGGTTTAGAATATAGTAATAAATAAGATAGATATGGTTCTTTCTGCATGGAGAATAGAACCTGAGGCATAGACAGATAATAATCCCTTACACAGTTAATTTTTTTTTTCAGTTTTGGAAACTGGAACAAAAGAAGCAGTGCAGGGTATTGTTATTGTTATACTGTATAATAGGGTTTCGACCTAGTTTGGTGAGGTCAGAAAGGGCTTCCCTGAGGAATTGACATTTAAGCAGAGGCTTAAAGAATAACTATGCCGCAGTCATGGGTTGCAGGGACCAGTTAGGGTTGCAAATGCAAGGGCCGGTGAAATGGAAAGCATTGAGAGTGGAGAGAAGCCAGAGGAGGCTGTAGCATGAGTGAGGGGGACTTAGTCTGAGATGCAACTGGTGAATTCCAGAGAAAGCAGGTCACAGAGCCTTGCAGATTTGCTTAGGGACTTGTGGACTTTATGGCAGATCTGAATTTTAGAAAGCTCCCTTTGGCTGCAGTGTGATGAGTGGAAAGGAGGTTGGTGGTGGTGAAGATGGAGGGAAGTAGACCCATTTTGTCTAAGAAACAACAACTCAGTGCATGGCATTTGATTTCCATGCAATACTGTATGCTTCATCCTAGAATATGTATTAGGTGAGAGAAAGGTAGCAGGTGCATGACCATGATGTTGGTCTAGGACTGATTCTTGGCAAAATTGGAGAAATAGGTTTTTGGTGGTGCCCACCTTTTCATTGGTGCACTTTGCCTTCCATAAAGTATGACCTTCAGACACATATAAACTTTCCACCCCTTCATCAAAATGATCATTAGCTAATCCTTCTTAAGGGGTCCACACATTTTCATTAACCTCCTGCTATATGCCCCAGGCTGTGTTAATGGGCTTAAGAAACCACCCTTTCAGGGCATCTTGTGTTCTTAAAGGCAGGGAAAAACCTTCAAATCAAAAAACAAAAAAATGGGCAAAATGCTAGACTGTGGCTTTGCTATTTTGGTAGTAGTGGGAGCTACCTCCTTCTTCCAATTGGTGCTTTGTGAGTGGCAACCAACTCTGCCTATAAATGAATGATTTTTGATATATGTATAGTATCTGATGTATGTACAGTTGCTTCAGGTATACACCAGGTGGATAAAAATAAAATGAGATTTTAGTTTGTTTTATAGAGGATTACCTTCTGATTAATGTAGAAGGCACTGGGGAAAATGGCATTTATGCTGTATTGCTAATTACATGCATTAATAAATGAATGAAAACATTCATAAATTACCTAACGTGTGTCAGATTCTGTGCTAAGAGTTTTCACTTACCTCATTTAAAGTTCTTACTCTTAAAATAAAAAAGTCTCATTCTTAAAATAAACTCTATATATAATCTTTTAGAAATAGAATCCAGTCAGTAATCTTGGTGTTGTTTTCTTTTTCTTTCTTATTTTTAAGTGTATTTCTTTTAGAAACTGGGCTTTGGAATTAAACATTTTTAGCTGTAATATATTGGCCTCAATCTTGGTAAAATGAAGAAAGCAGACCCATAAACTCTGAACTGATTCATTAACATGAATATATCAAGAGGCCAAACCACTATGTTCCATACTTTAATTGTGGATTTCTATTTTTCACATATATTAATTTGAATGAATGAGTGTAGATGTGAAGCCAAATTAACTGGATTATCAGGATAAGGTCATGGGTGTAGGGTGGAATGATGGATGAGGTATAACTCATGGCGCACATGATCTTGATCCTTGCCAGAAGTGTGTAAATATATATTGCTTTTGTGTATGGGCATGCATCTTTTGGGGCAGAGTCATGATACTTCAGATAAGAGCAAAAACAACCACATGCAATTTTTTTTAAGTCATGAAGATCAACAGAGGACAGATAGAAATACTTCTCAGATTTCTCTTTCTTCCCCCTTGCTCTAATCCTATTTGACCTATAGGGAAGGGAAAATGCCATCAAAGCCATGTGCAAATAACCACAAGAACAGAGCTGCCAAAGCCCGATGCCACCACCCCCTGTGGATGTCCCATACCTTTCTGGCGGCAATGAGGGCAGAGGGCAAAAGGGAATGAAGGCAGCATTTTGGTTTGAAGGTTTTTACTGGCGATGGAGTTCAAAGAAGGTAAAGTTCCTCTAGGTTCCGAATCTCATTTTGCCTGATGCCAAATTCAAACCTCAAACAAAATTTTCTCCCGAATCTTACTTAGATAGAGAGTGTGAGGAGGATAAATCGCCTGAGAAATTGGGGAAAGCTGACAGAAGTTGAAAGGGGAGTAGGCCTGCGGCTTCCCTGTAGTGGATCTGCGAGGTTGCTTGGGGAGATCAAGATGCTTCACGGACATTATACAATTCATCCTTTTAATCCTTTTGGGAAAGAAAATCTCAGCTATTTCCACTCGTCTCTTCTTCAAAAATCATGAAGTTTTCTGAAAATAGTTGTAAAGAACATTGTGTCTTTTTCCTTTTTCTCAACATATCTTTGTTCTTATTTAAAACATAATAGTGCAAACACAAAAATAAAAAATGATAGCAACAGCCATAAAAAAGACTGCATTTTTTTTCTTGTAGTGGAATGAATATCTGAAC
>CM052438.1:171435403-171449491 GCA_028533085.1 Varecia variegata
CTTGTTTGGAACCCACATGAGCAATAATTGCCTTTCCTTAGAGACCACTTTAGCCATTGATGGGAGGGAGACCTCAGAGCTTTTGTAGCAACTATTAGTGTCCTCTCCAAAGGGATTTGTGTTGGAGCTGGGAGCCCATGGGAAGAAGCTGTTCCCCCATGTCTGCTGTCCCAGCCTGGAACTGAACAAAAACCAGGGTGAAAAATGCATCCTAATCAGATTTAGCAGATCACGGAAACAGAAAGAGTAAAAGGGGGTCCTCAACAGACAGAAACCAGCTAAAAGGATCTGGAGGATTGTAGTGTCCAGGGACTGACTTTCAGGTGGCTGGCATTGTTGTCCCCACATTGATCCACACCGTGTGTGTGTGTGTGTGTGTGTGTGTGTGTGTGGAGTGTCGGGGGACAGGGAAGGACTTGGCGGGTCCAAGAGCTTGCTGAGCATCACTACCAAGCAGGTCTGGAAGGGCAACAAGAACCACCCAGATCTCCGGATACCCAGTGGGGCACCTTTTGCCCTACTCCCTTACGATGCTTCTCCAAGCACTAGGGGAGAAATGATCTTTCAGAGCCTAAGAGAAAATAATGGACAAAGAGAGTAGAGGACCAGTTGAGTAAAGGTGATGTGGAATTCAGGTGAGGAAACCCACCTGGTTCTCTTGGCTCATGCCTAATTCAGATCACCAGATTCAATTTCCTTTATCATTTTCCCTAACAGATCAGTCCAACACTGGTCTAGCTGCCAAAGTCTTATGCCATAAAGATGATAAAACGTCTTCTCTATTCCACTGCACTGCAACTCTGCCAAAGGACTTTCTATCCATTAGCTCAAAATTTTCCATCAGCCTTCATGTATTAATAGACTGCGGTGCTGGTATTTCTGTTTCTTCACTTATATCGGTGGACATTTCTTGAGTAGGGGCTGTTGGAATAGTCACGTGATGCATGTGCAATCCTGTTTTAAGGTAAATAAATAGAGCTTCTGTGTGCAGTTTTGTTCCTAATGCCAATTCCATTATTTACTATCTCTGCAACCTTGGACCTGTCCCTTAAACTCTTTGTCTCAGTTTTCTCATCTGTAAAATGAGAATAAGAAAAGTTCCTACCTCATAAAGAGGTTGTGTGGATTAAATGAGTTAATATATAAATCACTTAGAATAGTGTTTGTCTGTTTTCTATTAAGGACAATATTACTTCTTATAAAACCTATTCTTTTGGTAATCTGAGAGGCTCTAATTAAGACAGCAGCTTTCTGTTAAGTAAGCACACGGTCAGGTGGAGGATAGAGGTGTAAACCCAAGCATGGCTTATGACTTTTGTGATTGTTCATCAATTTTAGTGAGTTCTTAGACTTCAGGCATTTTCTGTTTTTAAACACTTTTGCAAAAATAAAAATTATCACTTGAACATGCATACAGCACCTTTCCCTTTGCAAGGTGCTTCATATTTTTATTTGGTAACTTTATTCCACAAGAAAAAGCCCTTGCTGTGCGCTGAGCTCCAGGGGCACATTCTCTGATGGAAAGGCAGACTCAAGAGAGACTTCCTCTAGGACGTGCAAGCCGAGCTGAGGTTTGGAGGTAGGCTAGGAGATGGGAAGGACCTTCGGGATGGGAAAGAGAAGCCGTTCCAGGCAGAAGGGGTGTCCTGCCGAAGGTGCAGGGATGTGAGAGAACATGGGAGCATGAGAGAAGCCGCCAACAATTCAGTATGGCTGGAGAGACGTGAGGGAGGCTGAGGTGTGGCCGTGGAAGAACTCAGCAGGGGAGCTCTTACAGAAGGCATTCCCAGCACGCTGAGGAGTCTAAATAATGTTCTATCCGTGATGGGGCACCATGGCAGGATGTTCAACATGAGGATGAGACCATGATTAAATTAAAGTCTTAGAATTATCGCTCTGGCCACAGGGAGGAGCAAGAATTGGCAAGAAGCAGATCTGAAGGCAGGGAGAGCAGTTAGTTCCACGGCTGTTGTTTTAATCCAAGGCAAGAGATGATGAGAGTTTGAAATCAGGGAAGAGCTGTAGTCGTGGAGAAAAGAGAGACAGGGTCCGGGATGGATAGTCCCCCACGGCAGGTGGGAGCGCACGTATCCACGCCTACTGGAGCCACAGGGAAGATTTGGCTTAGAGTTTGGTGACTTGGCCATAGAGGTGGGAGAATACGCATTACGGTCTGAAAAGGTGCACCTGTGTCTGTTTCTTGCCATACTGAGATGACTGTGCCACAGAACTCCGTTGAAGGCAGGAGCTAAGATCAGTCGTCTCTGAAGCCCCACTTCGCACCTGGCGTACTTGCCCATAGCACATGCTAGGTAAATGTAAACTAGAAATACAGGTAAATCTTAGGTGCAGCTTCCTAACCTGCCTGCCATCCTGGCCCTCTCAGGTACCGCTGGCTCATGGCAGAGCCGAACCTCACCTTGGTGACCGAGTTCGTCCTCATCGCGTTCACCGAATGTCCCGAGTGGGCACTCCTCCCTCTCTTCCTCCTCTTTTTGATCATCTATCTCGTCACCGTACTGGGGAACGTGGGGATGATCATCCTGATCCGCATGGATCGCCAGCTCCACAGCCCGATGTACTTCCTTCTGAGTCACCTGTCCCTCACGGACATCTGCTACTCGTCTGTCACCGTCCCCCAGACGCTGGCCGTGCTGTGGGCGCACCGGGCAGCCCTGTCCTACTCGCGCTGCGCGGCGCAGTTCTTCCTGTTCACCTTCTTTGGCTCCATCGACTGCTACGTGCTGGCCCTCATGGCCTACGACCGCTACGCGGCGGTGTGCCAGCCGCTGCTTTACGCCGGCGTCGTCACGCAGCAGGCCTGTCGGCGCTCTGTGGCCGGGGCTTATGTCGCCGGTCTCCTCAGTGCCCTGGCGCGGACGGTCTCAGCCTTCACGCTCTCCTTCTGCGGAACCAGCGAGCTCGACTTCATTTTCTGTGACCTCCCTCCTCTTTTAAAGGTGACCTGTGGGAAGAGCTACACCCAGGAAGTGGTGATTGTTGTGTTCGCCGTGTTCGTCATCCCTGCCTGCATGGCGGTGATCTTGGTGTCCTACCTGTTCATCATCGTGGCCATTCTGCGGATCCCCTCGGCTGGAGGCCGGGCCAAGACCTTCTCCACCTGCGCCTCCCACCTCACTGCTGTGTCCCTCTTCTTCGGCACCCTCATCTTCATGTACCTGCGAGATAACTCGGGCCGGTCCTCGGAGGGGGACCGAGTGGTGTCTGTGTTCTACACGACAGTGATCCCCATGTTGAACCCCTTCATCTACAGCCTGAGGAACCAGGAAGTGAAGGGGGCCCTGAGAAGAATTCTCGGTGGAGTCAGGGTGTTCTAACCATCTCCAAACTTGGAAAATCCTGAGAACCACCTACTCTGTGGTGCCAGCATTCTGGACACTCATTATTTATAGCATGCTCAATGTTTAAATGAATATATTATGGGACAAGGCATAAAAAAGACCCAGAACTTTTAGGTCCAGGGAGAGGCAGGAAGAAAAGGAAAATAAATGCAGCCTGAGAAGAGATTGGAGTGAGGGCTTCAACTCTTGGGACAAATGACAAAAGGATCTGAAATTAAATCCTGTGCAATCTAGATGTGGTACAGCTCACTGGTCTGTGATTAGAAAATGAGATTACATTTTTTGGCAAAATGTTTAATGAAATTTTTCCATCATATAGAAATGTTAAAAATAATGGATAGTGAACTCCACGTACTCAGTACTTAGAATCTGTAGTTGCTAATTTTTTGCTACATTTACTTCATCACATAGGTATAATCTATCTATTAATTTATTCATCCATAAATTCACCTATCAACTCACCTTATTTTTTGATTCATTTCAAGGTGAGTTGCAGACATCAGCATAATACCCTTAACTCCTATGCACTCCTGAATTATATCATCAATTGGAATTCAATATTTAGACTACATTTATTTTTAATGATCAAATTATGGTCGTTTGATGGCCCACTTAGCAAAGCTGACCCTGCTCAAGGTATTCTTCGGATTCTAGTAGGTGTTCCCAGGGATGCCTCGCATAAATCTCTAAACAGTGCCCACAAATAACATGGCTGTCAATGGCTATCACCACTGGAAATATGCCCTGTTCTTTCTTCCTCCCCACCTGTTCCAGCTCCACTTGTCATATTGCATGCCTGAAAATCCACTTGGCAGAGTTATGCCATTCCCACTGTCCATAATGGTATTTCCAGTTTCTGTATCATAGAGGTCAACTGTCTGTTTTCAAAAGATTTGTCCTCGGGGAGGCAGAGCATTACTGCATTCCATGCAGGGGTGGGCAGAAGGGGATCCTTGCCTATACTGGGTCTCTGTGCTCTGCAACAGCTCAGCCTGCATTCAAAGCTTCCCAAAGTCTGTTGGTTCTTGATCTTTTATAACTACAGGTGCCTTGCCTCCATCAAACCCAAGGCACTGGAAGGGAACAGGGCCCATCTGCCCATCTTTTCTATATTTAAAAAAAATATATATTCCTAAAACTCAAACTTCTTCTCTCCTTGTTTCCTGGATTACCAAAAAACAAGATCCCAGATGTAGGAATGATATAACAGGGGAATTGATGTGAGAGGGGAAAGGTGGGGTGAGAGTATCTTACAAACAGGATGTCTCTAAACTTAGCCAGCCAAAAATGCTGTGTCACACACGGAATTCTAGGAACAGGGCCTTGAATTGGAAGAAGCAGATATATGAAGGGTAGAAGATTCAGTGTTCAGAAGGCCAAAGGATATTCCAATTTAAGATCACTTATAGTAAAATAAAAGACATCCGAATATTCAAAGACATTATGTTTATTCTAGAATGCAGGATATTTTAAAAGACATTATAATTATTACCAGAAATATTTTATCCCTTTAATAGTGTTTTGTCTGGATATCAAAACTCAGGCTGAAAATTTATAGCTCCACAAAGGGGATGATTAATAAATAGTTCATGTGTCAATTGTGTTACAGGTGGTGTGAAATGTTAAGGAAATAGTTAGAAAGGTTGAATTGGTTATATGAAATTTCTTCCCTGTTGAAAAAGACAATATTGGGTCTGTGTGAATAAGAGCAGTATATTGAGGACTTATTTGCTCTCTTAGAATCTACCAGAAGGCAAGGAGAACAGGATGAATGGAAAGCGATTATTAAGAGAATGAGTTGCCAGTTCTAAGAAAAAATTTAATGCCTCCTGATTAAATTCTAAGCAGGAATAGGTACAATGAACACTATTCAGGTGATGGACACACTAATAGCCCTGACTTAAGCATTATAAAAGCTATGAATGTAATAAAAACATATGCACCCCCTTATTATTTTGAAGTAAAAGTAAAAGAAATAAAAAATTTCTAAGCAAGCATTTAAAGATTTCTGTTCAAGAAGAAAGGGCTAAATGAAAAGACTATAGAATTAGTGGCCATGAAGTCCCAAGTTGTATATGGCATTCCATCTACTTTTTACTCTATAAAGAGAGCTCAGGGAAAGTTAAGAGAATGGCTTCCACTTATGTATGGAAGGGGAGTCGGGATTCAATTAGGAAATTTTTAAGAATAGTTGATAATAGGGAGGTTACTCAGTTGTAAATGGGTGTTAGTATTGCCTTACATCTTGCTATACTTTGTATAGAACTCATTCAAGTAAACAACCTGTGATTGTTTTTTTTTTCAGTAATTTTAATTCTAAAAGGGAAATCCTACTATTTTTGACAACATGGATGAAGCTAGAGGACCTTATGCTAAGTGAAATAAGTGAGTCACACAAGGACAAATACTGATTTCATTTATATGAGATATCAAAATAGTTTAGCTCATAGAAGCAGAGAGTAGAATGGTAGTTTCCAGGGGCTGGGGAGAGGGAGAAATGGGGAATTGTTGTTCAATGTGTATAAAGTTTCAGTTATGCAAGAGGAATACATTCTAGAGATCTGCTGTATAACATAGTACCTGCAGTTAACAATATAATATTGTGCACTTTAAAATAGGTTAAGAGGATGGATCTCATGTAAAGTGTTCTTACCACCAAAAATCCAACCAACCAACCAACTCCCAAAATAACAAAAAAGAAAAACCACAAAAGAACATAGGAAAAATTTTGGATAGATATATGACATACCCTGATTGTGGGGATGGTATTATGAGTATATACATATGTTCAAACTCATCACAAGGTATACATTAAATAAGTGAGATTTTTTTGTATATAAACTATATCTCAATAAAGCTTAAAAAATCTGCTTTTGGATTTTTGAAAAGCAGGCTCTTCAGACCAGGGAACACCATCTACTGGAAGGTTTTGAATGTGGCTATAATACCTAAAAGGAGGATAAAAAGGTCTTCTGTAGAGAAACCTTGAACATCCAGCTTAGTAAAGGAATAGCCAGGGTAGCACTTCGCCTGCACCCTGCCTGGGCTCACACCCTGAACTCAGCTTGCACCTCTCATCACCTTTCTCAAGTGTCTGCCACACATGGTGCCCTCTAAGGAGAACTTCACTATCAGCTGTCAAAGAAGGGACTTATTGGAAGTATGACTGTTCTGGTGGGCCTCAGGAGACCCTGCCACCCTCCTTCGCCCCAGAAAATAATGAAGTGTTCTGGTGACCACACTACTTGGTACAAGAGGTGGAAGAAAAAATGCCAAAGCCCTTCCAGGGCACAGTGCAAGTTGGCAGATATTATAATATGGCATGATTTCCAAAGTGCCAAGAAGGAACCTGAATCCCTCTTAAATTCCCGTTCTTTGTTTCCAATTCCTTTGCTTGAAATTAGTCTGCTTGATCTTTTTGGAGACCGTAGGCCATAATAGAATGTTGGGTGGCAAGTGCCATCAGCCAGCTGTGTGTCCTTCCATGAAAGAATTCCCTTGTTATCTATCTCAGTTTCCCCATCTGCAAAATGGGGTAAAGAGTTGAATAAGAGAATTCTTAGTCCCTCTCTGGTCTGAGATTCTATCTACTTGGGCTTTCACCTTGTTAAAAATTTAAATTATTTAAGAAGGGATCTCACAGTAAATGTTGCCAGTCGCTTCCCTCGGAAGGGGGCAGTCTCAGAGCTCTCTCAGGTGAGACAAACTTTCCACACTTTATATTGGCCCAGGGAGGTCATACATAAAGCTTAAAACACCACAAAACAGCCATTGTCTTTCCAAGGCCTTGTTGATGGCGGACAGGATGTAAGCACCAACTGTTGGGGCACCAGTGGCAGGTCTGCTTTTAGCTCAGCCACCACCTCTGTGCAATTCCCTGAAGCACAGGTGCAGTGGGAATTTCTCTGATTCTCCTTACCTCAGTGTGTTGAATATCAATTCTTTTGTGAACCCAGAACAGTTTTCCCTCTTATCTTGGAAATGTTCCTTTCCTCTACCCACGTGGATCACACGAGTACTTCCAACTCCCTGTATTTCCCATCTTTCTGGTCTTCACTGATTGGTGACTGATCCAGATTGGGCCAACCCTTGGCCAAATAACATCTGAGGTCTTTCTTGGGATTTTTTTCCTTTTTACTTGGCACCAAAAAGAGTGATTTTCACCTGCTTTGTGGTGAAAAAGCTAGGACATGTGAAGTGTGGAAACAACCAGTGGGCATTTTTTCCTACTTTGTGGAAGAAAATAGGTTTAGGAAGACAATAAAGCTGATATTCAGAAAGAATGATGGACAGTAGAGAAATTCCTTGTGTCTTGGGAGTTGATGGCCACAATTGTTCCTGAGACTTAGATGCATCCTTGCCTGCCCTCCCCATAGTTTGGAGAATCTTGCAGTGAATTCATCTGTGTGTTCAAGCCATGCTACGTGCTGGGCTTTTGTCACTTACAAGTAAGAAGTTCTTGTTATGAAACTCAGGGACTGTAAGTCCTTCCCTCTTCAGGATCTCATTCTTCACATCTGTAAGATGAGGAGTTGGACTAGATTCCAGAGTTCTTTCTGGCTCCATCATTCTGGGAAATTCAGACGTGGAGGCTCTGGGAAAACTTGGCAAAACCTCATAAGGGAAGAAATGGAAGAAACTTCTCTCAGGACTGCACACCTCTAAGAGGATTTGGAGGATAGGAAGGGCAGATATGCACAGAACTGAATTGAGATGAATTCACTTGATTATTGGGTCATCTTTATTTGGGGCCTCTTCTGTACTTGAGGGCAATAAGGGACCATTGGATAAGGTGTTGGTTAACAAGTTTGGCCCCTTAAAAAGTCATAGATTAGGACTCAAAGGAACTGATACAACCACTAACTGTCTTTCTATTTGGGGGCCTCTACCTGTTTGCCTGTGAATTGGAAAGTCTGGGTCATTTGACCTCTAACATCCTCTTCGGTTCCAGTATCTTATGAGAGTCTATAAAAATTCTGCAGTTCCAGAATATGTAAAGTGAGGGCAGGGATACCAATAATGAATTGAAAGGGGAGATTTTGCAGCAGGATAAGTCCTTCCAAAATCTTTCCAAAGCAAATTTATAGGCACTAGGTGTTCCACAGCATTGAATTGGCATGAGATCCACCCAAGTCTGGATGGGGGAAGATGGTGAAGATGGATCCCAGGGTGAGATCTGAAGATATGTCCTTTATACATCCTTCTTAGCATCCCCTCCAGGCCACAAGTCATGAATTTTTGGCTGTAAGAAATGGGTATCCACTTAAAGTAGTTCAAGAAAAGAGCTTTTTGGAAGAAGAAAGGTTTATTCCTTGCAAAAACTCAGATTGGGTCTTCTTAGCCAATCAGCTATGGCTATAAAGGTGAGGCTACCTGGGGCTAAGGTGGATGGATGCTCAGTCCACCCCTTCACCGGGGGCTGAGAGTGGTACTTCACATCCACAGAAGGAGCAAGGGCCTGGCCACCTGCCCTGAGTATTTTCTACCACAATCTACTCACTCTGCAACTTAAGTCTCATCTTTAAGCCAAGTTTCCTTCTTTCTAAAAGGCTAGAAGGAAAATACAGACATAGAAGGAAGAACCCCTCTATTATTCCCAAACACTGAGTTCAGAGACATCCTTTTGAGGATTGCAGTAGTGTATAGGAGTTAGGAGTGTGAATTCTGGAGCTAGACTGCTTGAGTTTAAACCCTCACACTGCCACTTACTGTGGGGACTATTGGTCAACTTCAACTCTCTGTGCCTAAATTTTCTCATGTCCTTAAAATGGGGATAGTAGTACCTAACTCATAGATTATTGCATAGATTAAATGAGCTAATATATGCCTCTATCATCTATCTATCTCTCCCTCTCTATTGTCATCATATCATCATCATCATCTATCCTCTGTCTGTCAGAAGAATGAATTGGCATATAGTAAGCAGCTAAAGTAATCTTTGCTATCATTTTCCTGTTGGATTTCCTTTCCAAATTTTGGTCAGATCTGTAGGTCTTAAGAAAAAAGTTCTCTTTTCTTTTTTTTTAAATTTTTTAAATTTTTTTCCTTTGCTCCATGTCTCAGTAGTCTCCAGGAAAAAAATTCTCCAAACTTCTTTTACTTTAGTTCTATGGGCCCTATATATGAAATTTTGATCTCTTTAAGGTTCATTTTGCTTCTCTTCTGGGGCTGGCCAAACGGTGCCTGAACCATCTTAATAATCATTCTGATAGTATTTTAAAAAAACCATTTAAAATTTTTAATTGACAAATAATAATTGTGTATATTTATGGGGTATGATGTGATGTTTTGATCTATGTATACATTGTAGAAAGATTCAGTCAACCTAATGAAATAAACCAGTGGTTCAAAATTCAACCATAGCTTTCTGAAAGCAGGGTCTGATGGCCCTCAGCAGCCTGTTTCACTTGGGTATCGGGGGGGGGGGGGTGTTACTATTATTGGTAAAGTATTTAATAGAACTGTAGGGGCTCAGCCATCAGACTCACTTCATAACTGAAGGGGGAGTCTTTCTTTAAAGGACAAGGTGGTTTCCTCTTCTATAGCTGCTGAGGGATCCATTTGGAAGGATGCTGTTCCCCCTGGACTCCTTCCTAATTCTTTTCCCAGTAGGAGCTATTGCTCTTGGGGGAGCCGGTCTGACAGACTTAAAGGAGCCAGATACTTAGATGAATCATCAGGAGATGCTGTTTCTTAGAATAATTACTACTTTGCTGTTTGGCATTTGGACAGTTTCTCTGCCTCTTTAGAGCTGTACTGCCGAAGGAGTATCCTTCCCTAGGAACTCTAGTTCTGTAGGATGCTAATCAAAAAGAGATTCTGTGGTCAAATTCTTTTGGAAACGGTGTGTTAGGGAAAGTTGATGAGGTTTTTTAAATTATAAGACTTTATAGATCCTTTAATATGCTGATATGCAATAGGATTTCCCATGTGAGGAATATAGTATGCAGTGATCTATAAACTTATGAGCAAAGTAAATCTGTTTTCCTCCCTAGAACGTCTACCTAAGATACCTGGGGAAATGTAGGGCTTTGCAAAGTAGGAGCCTTCTGGTAGTGGTTTTCAAACTTTGCAGCACATTGTAGTTACCTGGGAATTAGAAAAAATACTGGTGTGTGGCTCCTACGCTCAGACAATCTGATTTAACTATTAAGGGATATAATTGGGGCCTTGGGATTTTAAAAGTTTCCCAGGTGATTCTAATGTGCAGTGAGGTTTGCGTGTCATTGCCCTGGAGTCCTCCTGTCCTGTGCTGTCTTGTGGACAGACTCCATCAACAGAGCACTGACCTGGTTAAAGTCATTGTTTGACCACTCAGAAGCTTCATAGTCTTCTCTGTCTCTAGGTTTTTGTTAGTTTTTTTTTTTTTAATTTATAAGGCAGGGAAACATCAAACTCATCCTGCCTCAGGTCTCCTGTGAGGAAGGAAGGCACTAGTGGGACTTGGGAGAAATCGTGCATATATTTATTATTTTACTTTAGTTTATGGTCAAGCCGGGCTAGAGCTCCAAGGCACTACCCCTATAATTTTTGGAGATTACCTGTATCAGAATCACCTGGGGTGCCTGTTAACAATGCAGATGCCTGCTGTCGTGGCAGATGTACTACATTTGGATCTATGGAGGTGGGGCACTCATATTCACATTTTAAACAAATTCTCTGGATCATTCTTATGCACATTGAAGTTTGAGAGCCAGTGCTCTGGTGTAGGGGTTGGTCACTGTCAAGAATTTGCTCGGCTTGCCCGATGGAAGTCTGTTCACAGTCCGCCCACACCTGCCACTCTAGCATCTTGTCTTGTGGCTCCCCACCTGCACCATTCTCTGCTTCTGCCAAATGGTGAACTTTCAAAGTCACCAATCATAGCACGTCTTGGCTATGGGAGCCAAAGCTTATGCTCATAAAACAGCCTCTTTGGGGGATCGGGTCATAGCTGGCTAGGGTGGCATTATGTAAAATTCCTGACTGAGATATATAGGAAAACTTCACAGAAATTCCTTCTGGTACAAGGCAGGAAGAAGGCAAGACTAGGAACCAGCTCCATCAGTCCCTGCTGAGGGATGGTATGATGTGGGATGGGGCCTTGGATGTTTGAAATTAAAGAGCTGGGATGTTAGAGCTTCAGGGATGTTAGATCCCTTGTTAGGAAGTCACATGAAGATAAATCACCTCCCCGTGGGGAGTCCCCTCAGGAACCAATTAGGGCATGATGCTGGGGCAGTGAGTATAAGACACACCACCAGCGAAGTCCAGTGCTAAATCGGGAGCTCAGGGAGAGAGAGACGCTGGCCCCCTATTATCTCAGGCTGAGTCTGAAAAAAAATCTCAGGAAGCTCTAGTGTCAGGATGTATTGCTTTGTCACAGTGGGTGGGGAGTCTCTGTCACAGAGACTACTAGAAGTGAGAATAAGACACAGAGGTACTAGAAGTGACCCCATATCAACCAGCTTGCTATGGTCATGGACACATGCTGCATTGTTGTTTATTGAAAAGGAACAAAGACAAGGTAATTGAAGCCCAGAGAGGAAAAATGACTTGCCCAGGTTCATGCATGTAGTGTGAGTGAACTAGAACTGAGATGTCCTCTGGATTGGGAGGCCACAGGCAGGGAAAACACTAAACAAAAGAGGAGGGCACAAGCAAAGTGGAATTCAGGTTAGGATGGTTCATGCCCAGCTCATGGCTTCCAGATCTACTTTCTTTTCTTTGTTATTATCCCTAATGGGTCAACTCAGTATTGGCCTCGGTGCTGGTGCATCAGGAGCTCAGATACTATCAAAGCCCTTCTTTACAGCCTTGTTCTAGAACTCTCCTAAGGACTCCCAGATCCATTAACCCAGATTCCTCCAACAGCACTCAGACAACACTAGATTGCAGAAATAGTTCTGCTTCCTCTGTTTCAAATTTGGTTGCTGTTTTTTGTTTTGTTGTTTTTTAAATCAAATTCCTGCATTCATTACGGACTTTGAGAACAGCCAAACAATGCTTATGGAGCTTTGTTACCTGCCTAAAGGAGTGCATGTTTGCTCTTTTGATTCCAAGGTTAATGCTAGTGTGTTTCTGTGTGTGTGTGTGTGTGTACACCCTTAATAAGCCACCCAACTCTAATTAGGATAACAGCTGTTTGTAAAACATGCATGTCGTTATACTGAGAATAGAAATATTCCTACAAGCAGAGCCCATTACTGATTGTTAATGGATTTTTGGGGAGGGCTCATACTCTTTTGTTGATGGAATATAAATTTTCCTTCCTTAAAATGTTCATTTAAAAATTTAAATAGCCACTTTCTGTACGGGGAGTGCTTTTAGAGTTGCAATGCGCTTTTGCATCTGTTTTAACCTATGCATTAACCTTATCTCACAAGCAGGGCAGATACTACGGTTCCCTTTTGGCAGAGGAGGAAATTGAGGTTCAGAGAGGTTAAGTGCCTTGTATAGAATCAAACAGCTAATTGGGGACAGAGTTGCAAATACAAGAGCTGACTTGTAAGTCAGGGAGCCACTTGTTTTCTGTTCTTTCTGTGATAGAAGCAGTCATCATTTTTTGCCTTATATCATGGTGAGCTCTGTATTGTCTGTATCTACCTTAGGCTGCAAAGTTTGTTGAAATCGAGTACCTATGTGTCAGACACTCTGTAAGGCTTTGGATCTTGAAATCACTTGAACTTCTCTTGAGAGGTCCTTGCATCTGGCTCTTGTCTGAACCCCCCAGGTGAACTGCTGCATGGATGGCAGCGAGGAATTACACCCCAGTGACTGAATTCTTCCTTATTGCGTTCACTGAGCATCCTCAGTGGGGGCTTCCTCTCTTCCTGGGATTTTTGAGTTTCTATCTTGCCACTCTGCTGGGGAACGCAGGGATGATCATCCTGATCCGCAAAGACCACCGGCTCCACACCCCGATGTACTTCTTCCTCAGCCACCTCTCCCTGGTGGACATCTGCTACTCCTCTGCCATCATCCCTCAGATGCTGGCTGTGCTGTGGGAACAGGGCGCGGTCATCTCCCGAGCGCGCTGTGCAGCTCAGTTCTTCCTCTTCACCTTCTTTGCTTCCATCGACTGCTACCTCCTGGCAATCATGGCCTACGACCGCTACGTGGCCGTGTGCCAGCCCCTGCTTTATGTCACCATCATGACAGAGAAGGCCCGCTTGGGCTTAGTAGCTGGGGCTTATGCTGCTGGCTTTTCCAGTGCCTTTGTTCGAACGGTCACGGCCTTCACTCTCTCCTTTTGCGGAAACAATGAGATCAACTTCATCTTCTGTGATCTCCCTCCTCTGCTGAAACTCACTTGTGGGGACAGCTTCACCCAAGAGGTAGTGATTATTGTGTTTGCCGTTTTTGTCATGCCTGCTTGTATCTTGGTGATCTTGGTGTCCTACCTGTTCATCATCGTGGCCGTCATGCAGATCCGCTCGGCTGGAGGCCGGGCCAAGACCTTCTCCACCTGTGCCTCCCACCTCACTGCCGTTGCTCTCTTCTTCGGCACCCTCATCTTCATGTACCTGCGAGATAATTCGGGCCGGTCCTCGGAGGGGGACCAAGTGGTGTCTGTGCTCTACACAGTGGTGACCCCAATGCTGAATCCCCTCATCTACAGCCTGAGGAATAAGGAGGTAAAGCAGGCTCTCCTGAAATCCCTGAGCAGATCAAGGGCTTCTGGAAGGCCTTAGATGGATCCTTGTGAAATACATCATTCCTCGGTTTCTCTGTCCTTTCTGTCTTT
>CM052438.1:171449991-171466931 GCA_028533085.1 Varecia variegata
AAGAGCACATTTAGGAATAACATTAATCGGGTGTAGGGCAGATGTGGGGGGGGAGGGGATGGGTGTATACATACATAATGAGTGTGATGCGCACAGTCTAGGGGATGGACACGCTTGAAGCTCTGATTTGGGGGGGAGGGAGGCCAAGGGCAATATACATAACCTAAACTATTGTACCCCCATAATATGCTGAAAAAAAAAGAAGTAAATAACTAATAAAATATATTATATAAAAACAAAAAAGGTGTAGTATTTGCATATAACATATGCACAGTCTCCCATAAACTTTGTCATATCTGTATTTAAAAAATTTAAAATTTTTATTTATTATGAGTATATAATAGTTGTACATATTTATAGGGTATATGTGATGTTGATTACAGGCATACAATGAGTAATGATCAAATCAGTGTAATTGGAGTATCCATCACCTCAAGGATTTATCATTTCTTTGTGTTAGGAACATTCCAATTCCACTCTTTTAGTTATTTTAAAGTAAACCCTAACTTATGGTTGACTATAGTCACTTTGTTGTGCTATCAAATACTGTTCATTCTATCTAATTATCTAACTATATTTTTGCACCCATTAACCATTCCCACTTTGTCCTCCCCATCCCCGGCTTCCCTTCCCAGCCTCTGGTGACCACCATTCTACTCTGTCTCAATGAGATCAATTGTTTGAATATTTAGCTCCCACATATGAATTAGGATGTATGAGATTTGTCTTTCTGTGCTTGGCTTTTTTCACTTAACATAATGTTCTTCACTTGTATCCATGTTGTTGCAAATGAAAGGATTTCATTCACTTTTATGTGATAAATATAATGGATATAATAATATTCCATTGTGTATATGTGCCACATTTTCTTTATCCATTGATGGACACTTAGTTTGACTCCATGTTGTCTATGTATAACAGTTTTATTTCCTCTTTTCTAGTTTGACTAGCTTTGGCTCTTTTTCTCACCTTATTGCACTGGTTAGAACCTCGAATACAATGCAGAATAGTATAACTTCCTATACTGTTCTTGATTTTAGAGAAAACTTTCAGTTTTTCACCATACTTTACATAGATTTTTCATAGATGTCCTTTATCAGGTTGAGCTCCCTTTGATTCCTAGTTTGTCGAGATTTTTTTTAAAATCAGGAATGGATTTTGGATTTTGTCAAAAGATTTTCTGCATCTACTGAGATATTATGTAGTTTTATTTTTGTTTATTAATATGATGAGTAACATTATTTTCTTTGGGACTGTTAAACCATTCTCATGTTTCTGGTATAAACTATTCTAGGTCATAGGGTATTATTCTTTTTATTATCAAAGTAAGTAGAAGATAGTCCTGATCACTTCTGGGTGGTTAAAAATGTCACAGATGGTATTGCCTAAATCTGTATGCCAATTTTAAAAGAGGTTTGTAGTTCTGAGTCATTTAAAATCCTCTGTTAAAAGGAGAATATATATAGAGGGACATATGCAAGTGGAAGAAAGAGAAATTTGAGATTTTTTCATGTTCTGAAAAATATGTTCTGAAGGAGGTAGTTTCATTTTCATTTCAGTGCTGAGGATGCTGGACTGCTTGAGAGAAAGTTAGGAATGATAGCTGCATGGGTTGAAGAGAGCAGGCCAGAATGTAGGATTTCAGGAGTAATGGTTTGGCTCTTGCAGTATTTGAAACAGTTGCTCCCTCCTTTTTCTTGGAAAAAATTTCACATTCTTCCTTTGTCTTCCTGGATACTACTTTATTCTGTTTCTTAAATATTAGAGTCTCCCAGGGCTTCAACATAGACCTTATTCTCTCTCTGTAGTTAACTCCTTATGTAATTTTATCCAGCACCATGACTTTAAATACTTATTTTATTTAGATAAAATAAAATTCTTTACCATGGCCTCTGCCTGGATGGGTTCCTAACTACCTCCATGACTGTGTCTACTTCCCCTCGCCCCACTCAATCTGCACTAGTCCTATCCACATGCTGTCCCTCGGAAGTGCCAAACCTATTCCCACGTAAGAACCTTTCAACCTGCTCTTTCGTTTTCTTGGAATGTGTCCCTAGATCTTTGCATGGGTCAGTCCCTTATTTTATTCAGTTTTCTGCCCAAATACCCAAGAGATTCCTTCCCCAACTCCTGAACCTCCCTACCTAAATGATCCACTCCACCTGGTATCATTGTCTGTCCCCATCCCTGCTTTCCTTCTCACGATAGTCCTTCTTACTGCCTTGTATTATATCAATCATGTATTTACTTATATGTTCATTGTCTGTCTTATGCACTATGAAGTGAGAGCCAACGACACTGCCTTTTCACTAGGTACTAAAAAAAATTTAGTGAATAAATAAGTGAATACCTTTATACCCTTTATACATTAGATTTTACAAGTCATTTCTACCCAACGTATAGATGTTTTTGGTCTTTCTAGGCACTCCTGTTGCATTCGTGTTAGCTATGACTAGATGGCAGAGGTTTCTGTTAATTTATTCATAAAACCACAAATTGGCTTTTCTCAGATACAGCTAACACAAAAGAACGAAAATAGCATAAAATTCAGTTGACTGTGCTTTGCACGAACTCTTTATGCTTTCTTAATCTAATAATGTTAATTATTGACCAAACATTGACTTTGCTTATGAAGGCTTAAAAATCATGTAAAATTATTTTTAAGTCATTTCCTCTATTTAATTTGAGGTCATGGACTATAAATTATTCATTCTTTTAGTGCCAGGGCTAGACTCACAGCCTAGTAAATATTAATAGAAATTTCTCAATAGATGTTTGATGAAAAAGACAAATTGGAAAATAATTCAGGGAAATAAAAGTATCTAGGTATATATTTATGCATAGCCTTTGTGAAGACTTGTTAAAGTCTTTATAAAAGTTTTTGACTCTTTCTTTTCTTAATCGGTTGTCCTCTGTGTCTCAACCCTCATCCTAAATTGCTTTCTCAGGCAAACTCCCACTTTGCATACAAGTCTATTTCTGGCCAAATGAACCTTCCTGTTACTCACTGCAGAAGGAGCTATACCTTCCAGCCTCCTGTGGAACCCTTAAGCCAGAGGTAAGACACGGCCAGGATGGTTCCACAGGAATGGGGACCAATTTAAACCAAACAGCCTGGTTGTAACCCTGATGGTTCCTACTCTCTCAAATATGGGCTAGATGTAACCAGAATAAAGAGGGGAAAGTTAAAGATCCACCCAATTGATGTTTATGTAACTGGGAAGATTCTGGTACCTTGTTAAACATGATGGTTTAATAGGCAAGGTTGTTTATTTTCCTTAAAATTAAAAAAAAAAAAAGCTTCTTTTCCCCTCCCTATAATGACAGTCATTGTAAACTGTTAAGGCAATACAGAATGTAATATGAATCATTCTATCCCACGACCCAAACAAAAGCTCCATTCTGGTTATATTAATATATTGCTGTGTAACAAACCACTCCAAATTGTAGGGACTGAAAACAATAACAATTGACTTATTATTGTCGCTCAGGTTGAAGAGGTTGCCTGGGCTCAGTGAGGCAGTTTTCACCTGGAGTATCGTGTGTTTGCAGTCGGGGCTGAGGCCGGAATCGCCTGCAAGCTCACTCACTCACGTGTTGAGTGACTGGCTAAGGAGACTCAAAGACTTGTAGGCTGAACCGCTGGGGCTCCTCGGGCATCTCTCTCTAATTCTGTGTGGTCTTTTCGTATGGTATCTTCAGCATGGTAGCTTCAGGGTAGTCAGACTTCCTCCATGGCAACACAGGCCTCCAGAGGTGCTTGCCAAGACAGAAAGAGAGAAAGAGAGGGGGAGATAGAGAAAGCTTGTTCTAATCTATCTGGGCTGTCATAACAAATCACCATTTATTGGGCAGCTTAAACAACAAACATTCATTCTTCACAGTTTTGGAGGCTGGAAGTCTGAGATTAGGGTGCCAGCCAGCATGGTCAGTTTCTCATGAGGGCCCTCTTCTGGGTCCTAGACTGCCAATTTCTTGTTGTACCTTCACATGGCAGAAATAGGTAGAGAGCTCTCTGAGGTCTCTTATATAAATGCACTAATAATTCATGTGGGATCCACCTTCATGACCTATTTCATCTTGCAAAGGCCCCACCTCCTACCACCATCACATTGGGGGTTAGGATCTCAACATATGAATTTGCGGGGATGGGGGCACAAACATTCAGTCCATAACAAAGCTGCCTTGGCTCTTCTAAGACAGTCTCAGAAATCATGCCACAAAACTTCTGGGGTACTCTATTAGTAAAGCAGTCCCCAAGGCTGGGTTCAGGGGGGAAGGACATAGCCTCCACCTCTTGATGGGGAAGTAACAGAGTTCTTCAAGGGCATGTGGTATGAAAATTATTGTGGTCATTTTTGGGAAATACAATCTGCCACAACCACTTAATATTTTGTTGACTCTCAGGTATCTCTTTTTGCATATTCTATGTTATATAATTTTTTTCTAATACATGCTGTTATAAAACCTTCTCTGTTCATATTAGAACAACTGCTATATTACAGGAAAAGAAACTGAGATTAGTAATGTGGCTTGCCACACAGTGAGTTAGCTGCAGAGTTGGGTCAGACTCCAGGTCTCCTGATTATAAATCTAAGACTCTTTCTCCTGCTCCATGTGGAATAATCAAAGCAGAGCTTTGTGATGTTCTATGTTGGAGCTATGGATGGAGCAGCGTGGCCATTGAGGTACTTGGGGAAGGCAGGACTATTAAGAGGCTTGTTTGGTAGTGCATACAAAAGCAGGTGGGTTTTACACTCATAATGAAAACTCAAACGAAGCATACAAGTTTGAGATACCATGGAGGAACGCAGGTGGCTGATTATACATTTCCTCTTAAAGAGATTGGGTGATTCTAAGTTTAGAGAAGAGTGGAAGTCAGTTTAGACTGGGGACAAATAAAACCTAGTTTGGCAGGGCAGGTAGACTGAAGTTGGAAGCCAGGAGAGTGAGCAGTTAAAAAAAAAGTAACACTTTGTTTTGAGTGTCTATATTAGGCACTATGATAGTCGTTTAATATACGTGTTCATTTAGCCTCAAATAGCTTTGGGATGTTGGGATTATTATTCCCATTTACAGCTGAGGAAGATGAGTTTCAACCCTTAGATAACTTCCCTTAGATCACACAAGGGGATCACAGTTTGTGGAAAAGCCAAGATTTAGGATCAGATCTTTTTTTCTACACTACACTACAATTATTAGAGAAATTAGATTGAATAACTAGTGATAGCTTGCTCCAAAACTGGAAATAATTAAAAAGAGGATTTGAAAAGGGAAAAAGAACACTTTCCTGGGTAGCTACAGAGTATTTTATAAGGCAAATGTCTGAAAGACTTCTCCATCAACCAGGAGCCATCCAGATTCACCGAATCTCAGAGCTGGAGTGAGACTCAGAGCTCAGGTGGATCAGTGATTCTTTAGCACATCAGGGTCACCAGGTCATCAACACACGAGTGTGTGATTCCCTCATTGGAGAAGCTGGGTTAGTGGATCCAGTGTGGGGTTTGAGAGGAAAGCAGTTAAACCTGGTTGGTAGTCTTTTTGTTCAGCCTCAGGGAAGCCTGAAGGTTTGAACCTAGGTCAAATTCCCCTTGCAACTAACCTCTATAATTGATGACTAACCTATATGCACTGAGATGCAGCTACACCAGAAAATGGGTACTAGTCACACATCCCTGAGGGGGCTAAGCCTAAGGAACCCCAGAGCTGAAGTTTCCCTAACTGAGGTGGCCCACATCCACTCAGCACTCTCTTGACATGCCCACTCTAAGTGTGGAATGATTGGGATATTTAAAAGCGTGTCTGGGAGTCATGAGCCCTCAACTATACTGTCATCATGTGTGCTGTGTGACAATTGATTCTGGGCATATTTCATGACTTTGATTGCCAAGGCCACTGCAGCTGGTCAAGCAGAGAAGGCATTGCAGGTGTGAATTTTGGAAGTTTCTCCAAGTAATTCTGATGTACAACCCTAGTTGGAAATGACTGGTCTAGACCAATGGCCTCATTTTGTAGATTAGAAAATAGGCTCAGGAAGGTGATCTTACATGTCCAAAGTCTTCATCGCTGGCTGCGGACAGAGTCAGGACTATAACTGATACCTTGCCTACATGTGCTCTGTGGTTTTCCGTTGAAATAATGGAAGTCACCTGGAGTCATATTTCCCAAAATATATTCGGTACAACAGAGTCCCATGAACCACTCTGTGACAAATCAGGTTCTGTATGATTGAATAAGTTTAGTTTTGAGAAATGTTACATAACATATTACCCTCTTAGAGATTTACATACTATTGAAAGCTCTAAGAAGTTGTCTAGTTAATACATTTTGTTTCATTTAACTCAGAGTTTCCCCAAGTTATTTAAATATTGGAATCTTCATTTTTGAGATCATTGAACATCTCACTGAATAGTACCTTGGCAAAACAAACTTTGAAAAAAGCTGACCTAAAGAAATACAGATTGAATAAAGGATTAGAAATAACTGTCTTCAAAGCTGCAAAAGCTAGACTGTAAGCACAATATGCACCTGTTATTGTCTAAATTATAAACAATTTGTACCAAAGTTTGTAGTAACATAGATTGTAATTAAGATGTATGTTATTTTATAATTAATTAATTTTATTTTTATTTTATTTTTTACTGATACATAATAGATATAAATATTTTGGGGAGGCACATGTCATACTTTTGATACATTCAAATAATGTGTAATGGTTAAATTAGGGTAATTGGGATATCCATTACCTCAAACATTTATTTTTTCTTTATGCTGGAAACATTTGAATTATTCTCTTCTAGCAATTTTGAAATGTACAATAGACTATTTTTACTATGGTCACCATACTGATTTATCAAACACTAGGTCTTACTTCTTCTATAAAACTGTATTTTTGTACCCATTAGTCAACCTCTCTTCAATCCTCCCTCCTCTCTACGCTTTCTGGCCTCTGGTAATCACCAATCTACTCTCTAAGGATGTGCGTTACTGTTGTGACATACTGTGGGGGTAAGGGGTCTTGTTTCCAAGGCCAGAGCTGGAAAAGGCCCAACCCCTCAGAGGTTGGAATAAGAAGCAAATACATGCAAGTTCGTCAAAAGCTGAACCATCACAACTGTGCCACAAACTCTAGAATCATCCATCTAGTCATGGCGATGCCCAGGGCATCAAAGGGAAGAACTTTTTCTATTGATGAGCTTTCTCAGGGCACCTTTCATGTCCTTGTTCCTCAGGGTGTAGATGAAGGGGTTCAACATGGGTGTCACCACAGTAAATAGTACTGCACCGATCTTATCTGTGTCCTCAGGGTGAGTAGATGAGGGGAAAAAGTAAACCCCGACAATGGTCCCATAGAAGAGTAATACAACCGTCAGGTGAGAGCCGCAGGTGGAGAAGGGTTTCCTCTTTCCCTCTGTGGATGAGATTCTCAGGACAGCTCTGATGATGCAGACATAGGAAAATAAGATGAGGGCAAAGGGGAAGGTGATAACTGATAAGCCCACAACAAATAACACAAGCTCATTGATCGTTGTGTCTGAGCAGGACAGTTTCAGCAGAGGGGCCAAGTCACAGAAGAAGTGAGGGAGACTGTTGCTGTCACAGAAGAACAGTGGAACGAGCAGAAGGGTGTGTGTCAGAGCAATAAGGTGACTGAGTACCCAGGGGATGACTGTGAGCAAAATGCAGAGCCTGGGCTGCATGAGGGTCGTATAGCTCAGAGGGTGGCAGATGGCCACAAAGCGGTCGTAGGCCATGGCTCCCAGGAGGAAATTGTCGATGATGACAAACACGATAGAAAAGTACATCTGTGTGATGCAGCTCGCATAGGAGATGGATTGACTCTTGGTCTGAATATTTATCAGCATTTTGGGGACTGAGTTGGAAATAGAGGAAATATCGGCAAAAGACAGGTTGGCAAGGAAGAGATACATGGGAGTGTGAAGGGACGGATCCACGGTGATGGCCAGAACGATGAGCCCGTTCCCAATCACAGTGACCAGGTACATACACAGGAAAAGCACAAAGAGGAGATTCTGCTGCTCAGCCTGGTTGGAGAGTCCCAGGAGGATGAATTCAGAGATGGCAGTTTGGTTTCCTTGATGCATATGTCCACTGATCTAAGGAAAGGAACACAAGGTCTTCGAACTCCCACAGAAAACTCAATATGGTGCTATTTGGCTGCAGCCATTGCAGTGGGGCAATTCTTCTAGGCTAAAGGGTAATGAAGTTCTCTCTACGTATTGTTATTAGTTCTTTTTAGAGACAAGGTCTAACTCTGTCACCCAGGCCAGAGTGCAGTGGCACAATCACAGCTCACTATAGCCTCAAACTTACGGGCTTGAGCAATCCTCCTGCCTTAGCCTCCCAAGTAGCTAGGACTATAGGCTGGTGCCACCACACCCAGCTAATTTTTAAAACTTTTTGTAGAGATGGGGTCTTGCTTTATTGCCCAGGCTGGCCATGAACTCCTGAGGGCACTGAACTCCTAGCAGTTGAGCACTTTTGCCTTTTTTTCCAATTGCCATTTTTCCTCCCTGACCTTATGAAACTGAAAAAGAAAAGAAGACAACAATAACAACAACAACGACAACAGCAGTGTGATTGGGGGAGGAGAGGTTAAAGAACAAGGGAGGAACGGATGCCCCTGCCTTCCCACTGTGCATTCCAAGATACACATTGGACCTGAGCTCCACAGGGAAGACACATGCTTTGAACTGGATGTTGAAATTGAAGTTTTAAATTGGGCTTGGCTTGGCTTTTTAACACCTGGAAATGAATGTTCAGCACCAAAGTAAAACATTTTTAAAACCTTAAGTGAGCAGAAAGCTATCACTTTACAAGGTGTCACCTAGGAGCAGGAAAGAGAGATTAGACCTAGTATGATTTTCTTTGTGACTTAATGGAAAGAATATCAGCTTGCAAGCCAAAAGGTGTTTCTCCCTGTCTGTCTGCTTTCCTAATACAGTCTTCTTCTCATTTTTTCCCTTTCTCTTCTACTTATCTCCAAAATCACTTGTCTTCCAAAGGTTTTCTTTCTATGAGGAGGCAAAAACAAACAAACAAACACCAGTAAACCTCCACCTCTGGGATTCCCAAAACCTGAAAAGCGATAGAGATTGGGGCAGAAGCTCTGAGGTCTCTTTGGTCCTGAGAAGCTTGGCTTACAAATCAGAGAGAGGAGGAACACATGCAGAAGGGAGACTCCCTGGCAAAGCTAAAATTCAGCAAAGACTTGGGAGGCATGTACACCCAAGCTACAGACTGGCCTTAGAGAGTCCAGTGGTTACCAAGCCCCAGCTGGTTTCGCCTTGACTAGAAAGGTGAATTGTATGTCTTCAAGTGACAATCTCAAATCTTAGCTTCCTCTCCCACCCACCAGGAGTTCTGCACAAATTGTTCTGAGTCCTGTTGTGGCTGCTTCACATGTCAAGACCAGTTCTAAATTCTTAAAAGGCTCACCTCTGAATGAGAGTAAAATCTGAGGATGTTACTGGTATCTAGACCCAGTGGCTTTCCTTGTACTTACCAGGGTAACAGGTGGGGACTGAGAGCAGCTCTTACATATTTTTCCAAATTGGACTCTTCCCCCAAGGATCAGAGTTAATAGGATCATGGTGCTGGGCTCACATGGGGCATTTAGCTTCTTCTAAGCCCTTTGGGATGATGTCCCTGAAGTGTTTTCCTCAAGACAAACAGTAATTTTCACACCCCAATCTTGATGAGGTAAATGGGGAAGAGACAGGCAGCTCCACTTTTTTTCCTTTCTTTTGTTTTCAGCTGATCTTCCCACTTGTGATTTCCTATCTGTAACTGAGTTGGTTTTCACTCTTCCTAGCAAGTGAGTTGTTGGCCACGTGGGTCTTATGCATCCTCTGAGGTGGTAGGGATTTTGAGTTCCTTTTGTTTCTTCTCTGGTGCCCAGTAGAGGGAACAGTTAGTGTATCTGAGAGAATTGAGTTGTATTCCTTGACTGGAGATTATGGCTCCAAAGAGATGCCATCACCAGTGGCCCCTTCAAGTGGTGCAGAGGCCACAAATGAATGTCAGCATTAGAAAGAAATTGGAGACCCATTGATTCAGCGTTCCCAGATCTTCATTGCAAACTAAAGACATAAACTCTTGGTCTTTAATATTGAAAAGAAACATACTGAAATGATATTGACTTGAACGGTTCTCAGTGCACTGGGAAGACTGGAGAAACAGACCCTGAAATGGACAGGAGCAAGGGAGGCTGCACAGCCATAGATATAGCCAAAATTAACATGTCCCTTCTTCCAATGCTTGAAGGTACCTAATAATAAAGTATAGTTTCTTACCCAAACCAAGAACACTCACCCTGTCTTCAACAGAAAACAATCTATGGATTAATTGTGTTCATGACATGTATTCAATAATATGTACTCATGGCAATGAGTGGTTTATAGGTACCATGGTGTACTACTCAGTCAGAGAAAGGAATGAAATATGTTGTTGCAGCAACTTGGGTGGAACTGGAGACCATTATGCTAAGTGAAGTATCTCAGGAATGGAAAAACAGATACCCACATGTTCTCACCTATGTGGAAGATAAATGAAGGACATATATGGCCACAAAGAGCAGTAATGGACATTGGAAACTAAGAAGAGGGGAGGGTCAGAGCAGGTGAGGGACAAAAATATACCTGTTGGGTGTATACACTATTCTGGTGATAGGTACGCTAAAAGTCCTGACTTCAGTATGGTACAATTTACCCGTGTAACAAAAAACACTTGTACCCCTTACATTTTTAAAAAGAATGTTAACAAAACTTGTCACAATCCTCACTACTCTAGCTGGCTGTGAAGTTCTGATGAATATTTTCCACCTCCCTCCTTCACCACTCATTTTAGAGTCCCTCACTTAGCTCACACTTTGGCCAATCTCGGTTGTCTGTCTTTGGGACCCAGGGTTTTCTCCCTGAGGGGTTAGGATGCTTAGTTGCCCTGACTGTGCTGGGTTGTGGTTGTGGCAACTGCTCATTACAGTCTTTACATCATAGTTCAGAATCACTCTGGTTCAGAGTTTGGGAATAGGAAGCCCCAATTGTAGAAATTGGTCATTGGGTGTAAGAGTGAGGGGGGCACTCTCACTATCACACACTGGCTCTTGAATCTGTGCATTTTAGCTATGAGGGATACAGTACTGCTTGTCAGAGGTGAGTTCAAGGAATATACATTGTCCAGGAGGAAAGTGCCCCAACACACAAGATGTTGTCTCCCAGTTGGCACCTTAGCTAGTGTACATTAGATTGGTCTATCATTCTATCTAGCAAAGGGAATGAGTAGGAGGGAAGTGAATTCTATGGTCATTAGTCCATTGTTGCACTTTTTTAGTAGGTTAAAATGAGTCCCATGGTTCCAAGCAATTTGTGCGAGATGTCGGATTGATGGTGGGTAAGGCATTCTGCATGCATTGGACTGTGCTTATAGAGGCCTGCAGATAGGGATGAAAAAATCCATATCTAGCTGTGCTGGGTTGTATTATACCAACGTGGCTAAAGTTGGAAACTGCTGTCCTCAACATCCTCTTCTTTGTGTGGTTCCAGGAAGAGCTATCCAGAAGAAACACTTATGCAAAGTTTGGAAGGCAGAAGTTCAGCAGAGGACATTATTCTTAAGAGGTCACATTTTGGAACATTACACAGTGAGAGGCAGAGACAAAGAGGCCCAGAAGGTTCAGATTGTTCTTGCTTTTGTGTGCTCTGCATCCGGCACATCTTCCTGGCCTTGGTGAGCAATAATAGCACATACCAAGATTTGGGAGGAGTGAGAGGAGCAGAATATCCCAGGCACAGGCAGAAAGGGGTTACATTGTCCTGAAGAATTTAAAACAGTAATAAAACTGACTAAAAGCCAGTCTGCCCAATGACAAAAAATGGAGAATTTAAATAGTCCTATGTATCTTTATGCACTTCTGCAAATGTTTCTGTAGAATAGGTACTTAAAAGTAATATTGTTGGGTCAAAAGGACATGAACAGTTCAATTTTAAATAGATATTTCCAAACTGCTCTCCAAAAACGTACTGAATTTACAATCCAATAGTTGTGAGCTTCTGGTTCCCTATGTATTTATCTATTCAAGATATAAATAATCAGTTTAACTTTCCAATCTGATGGGCAAAAAATGATCACATTTATAAAATATTCTAATTTATTTAATTGTTGGTAGGCTTATGAGTATATATTTTAATGTTTATGGCTCATTTATATTTTATTTTCTGTGGATTACTTGTTCTTATCCTTTGACTATTTTATTCTATAAAATATATAGGCTATCTTTTATATTGATTTGTAAATAATTTTTTATTATGGATGTTAATCCTTTGTTGCTTATGTATAGATGATACATATATTTTCTCTTATTTTTATTATTTAGGTGTTTTTAAAAATTATGTCTTTCCCACAATTATTTTGATGTAGTCAGAGATCATAATCTTTTTATTTGCGGCCATTAGGTAGGTATCATTCATGGAATGATCACCATCATCTCAAGATGATAATAGCTCTGTCTTTGATTTCTTCTAGGAATTTTATAGCTATGCATTTATATTATGATCATAAATACACTTGGAATTCAATGTTTTTTATTGATTAATTCATACATTTTCCACTGGTAGGATCTGCTATTTTTATCAAACACTAAATTTTCATATATAGATATATTTGTAGACATTCTCTTTTTTTCCTTTTTTCAATTTTTCAGTTCTGGCCCCTGTACCCTACAGCTTATAATAAACTTTATTGTAATATTGTCAACCTGTCCTACCCATTTTTGTCCTGTTTAAAAATTTATTTGGCTATTGTTGTGTAATTAATCTTCTAAACAAACTTTAGAATCACCTTCAGAAAATTAAAATAAAATCTTATTAAGATTTAGATTGGAATAGGATTGGATCTATACAGAAATTTGATAAAATCCTTCACAATTTTGAATTTCCCCCCATAGATGTAATGTCTCTCCCTTTATTTATTCAAGTCTTCTTATTTTCTGTGTTTTAATGACATTTCATAGTTTTCTTTCTATTTTTAACATATATATTATTAAGTTATCCTTGAGTATTTTATGATGTTTCTTGCTAAAGTAAATTTGTTTACAGATGTGTAGGGAAACTAATTTGTTATTATCATGTTGCCTTACTACACTCTTTTATTAGTTTAATAGTTCAAATTTGATTTTTCAAATTTTTGCTAGGAGAAAAATAATAACATAGGTGAAATGATAACTTCAATCTTCATTTTCAATATTTCTATTTCTTGTTTGTTTTTTATTTTATTTTGTTGGCTAGTATCTCCAGCTAAAGTCTATTTTAGGGAGAGATAATATGCATATCTGGTTGATTTTGAATTCTATTTTTAAAAAGATATTTGATTTTATTTAAATTATATATTGAATTTCATCAAATGTCTTTATAATATGTATTGAGATTATTAGATTTTTATTATTTCTTAATATATATTTACTTACATTAATTAGCTTTCTAATGTTACACCAGCCTGTGCTTCAAACATCTAATTTGGTCAGTGTATTATTAATTTGATACACCATCAAATTTAGATAAGTAATATTTATGTAAGATTTTTGCATCTATATTAATAATTTAGACTGGCTATTAATTTTCTTTTTGTTAATAATGTTCTTGCCTGGTTGTTATGGATATGCTAGAGTTAATCATAATGAACATACTGTTGGTTTATTGTAACTTTTATCAACATGAAATAGTCTTCTTAATGCTATTTAATATTGTTACTATGAATTCTGATAATGTATTGTCCAAGTTAGTTTTTTAAAAAATTAATACTTCTTTCAATCTATGACTGTCCATCCATTTACTTTAAGTACTTTCAGTGTGTCTCCTATTATGAACATATATCTGGATTTTAACACATCATCTGAGCATTTCTGTCTTTTGACAAGTGAATTTAAGCAATAACATATATAGGGTCACTGACATACTGGGTTTATGCTTCCTATTTACTACATTTGAAAAATATTTCATATTTCTAAACTCTCGACTATTGCTCGATTGATGGAGTTTAATTTTCTTTTACCCCTTTTATTAGTTTGAAAGTATCTATGCCATTTATGTTCTACTACTGGAGTTAAAGAAACATATATAAACCAATAATTATTATTAAATTTGTGAATTAATTAGTTACAAAAATAAATTATTGAATGAATTAACTAATTACAATGGATGTCATCAGATATGAAGCATGGTAGGGAGAATGCTACACAAATTCAGGGCAGAGAGATATCTGTGGTCTGGGGTAGTAAGTAAATGTTTCATGGAGGTAGTGAACTAGAGCCATACTTTTAAAATAGGTATGTTTTATATAGGTGGGGAGACTCAGAGAGGAATTTTGAAGCAGGTAATGACATGACCAAAGGTCAGCACTGGACAGATCATCCAGATAGAAAATCAACAAAGAAACATTGGACTTAACCTGCATTATAGACCGAATGGACCTAATAGATATTTATAGAACATTTAATGCAACAGCTACAGAATTCATGTTTTCCTCAGTTCATGGATCATTCTCAAGGATAGACCACAAAACAAGTTTCAAAAAATTCAAAAAAGTTGAAATCATACGAATCATTTTTTCTGACCACAATGGAATAAAACTAGAAATCAATAATAAGAGGAACATTAGAAAATATACAAACACATGAAAATTAAATAATATGCTTCTGAATGACCAGTGGGTCAATGAAGAAATTAAGAAAGAATTTGAAACATTTCTTGAAACAAATGAAAATGAAAACACAACATATCAAAACCTATACGAGACAGTAAAAGCAATATGAAGAGGAAAATTTATAGCAATAAGTGCCTAAGTCAAACAAGTAGAAAATCTTCAAATAAACAACCTAATGATGCATCTCAAAGAACTATTAATAGAAAAACAAGAGGAAACCAAACCCAAAATTAGTAGAAGAAAAGAAATAATAAAGATCAGAGCAGAAAGAAATGAAATTGTAACCAAAAAAATTACAAAAGATCAATGAAACAAAAAGTTGGTTTGTTGAAAATATAAACAAAATAGGCACACCTTTAGCCAGACTAAGAAAAAAACAGAGGAGACCCAAATAAATAAAATCAGAGATGAAAAAGGAGACATTACAACTGATAATGCAGAAATCCAAAGGATCGTTAGAGACTACCATGAACAACTATGTGCCAATAAATTGGAAAACCTAGAAGAAAGAAGAAAGTGTCCCAGACACTTACAACCTACAAAGATTGAACCAGAAAGAAATCCAAAACTTGAATAAACCAATGACAAGTAATGAGATAGAAACCGTAATAAAAAAGTTTCCCATCAAAGAAAATCCTAGGACTTGATGGTTTCACTGCTGAATTCTACCAGGCATTCAAAGAACTAATACGAATCCTACTTAAACTATTCCAAAAATTTGAGAGGGAAGGGATACTCCCAAACTCATTCTATGAGGCCTGTATCACCCTGATACCCAAACTACACAAAGACAGAGTACAAAAAGAAAATTATATCTCTGATGAACGAAGATGCAAAAGTCCTCAACAAAATACTAGTGAACTTAATTCAACAAGTTAAAAAGATTATTCATCATAATCAAGTGGGATTCATTCCAGGGATACAAGGATGGTTCAATATATGCAAATCAATCAATATGATACATCATATCAACAGAATGAAGGGCAAAAAACATATAATCATTTCAATTGATGCTGAAAAAACATTTGATAAAATTCAATCTCTTCATGATAAAAGCTCTCAAAAAACTGGTTGTAGAAGGAACTTACCTGAACACAATAAAAGCCATATATGACAGAACCACAGCTAGTATCATACTGAAAGCCTTTCCTCTAAAATCTGGAATAAGACAAAGATGTCCCCTTTCACCACTGTTACTCAACATATTACTGGAAGTTCTAGCTAGAGCAATCAAACAAGGAAAAGAAATAAAGGGCATCCAAACTGAAAAGGAAGAAGTCAAATTATCCTTATTTGTAGACAATATGATCTTATATCTAGAGAAACCTAAAGACTCCACCAAAAAATTATTAGAACTGATAAACAAACTCAGTAAAGTCATAGGATACAAAGTCAACACACAAAAATCAGTAGCATTTCTATATGCCAACAGTAAACAATCTGAAAAAGAAACCAAGAAAGTCATACCATTTGCAATAGCTACAAATAAAATCAAATACCTATGAATAAACTTAACCAAAGAAGTGAAAGATCTCTATAATGAAAATTACAAAATATCGATGAAAGAAGTTGAAGAAAACACAAAAAAGTGGAAAGATAGTCCATGCTCATGGATTGGAAGAATCACTGTTGTTAAAATGTTCATACTTGGGTGGTTTCCACATCTTTGCAATTGTGAATTGTGCTGCTATAAACATTTGAGTGCAGATGTCTTTTTAATAGAATGTCTTTTGTTCTTTTGGGTAGATGCCCTGTAATGGGATTGCTGGATCAAATGGTAGATCTACTTGTATCTCTTTAACTTATCTCTATATTACTTTCTACAGAGGTTGCACTAGTTTGCAGTCCCACCAGCAGTGTATGAGTGTTCCTATCTCTCTGCATCCACGGTAACATTTATTGTTTTGGGACTTTTTGATGAAGGCCATTCTCAAGTGCCCATCAATACATGAGTGGATTAATAAAATGTGGTATACGTATACCATGGAGTACTATTCAGCTATAAGAAACAATGGTGATATAGCACCTCTTGTATTTTCCTGGATAGAGCTGGAACCCATTGTACTAAGTATCCCAAGAATGGAAAAATAAGCACCACATGTACTCACCATCAAATTGGTTTCACTGATCAGCACCTAAATGCACATATAGGAATAACATTTATTGGGCATTGGGCAGATGGGAGGAGGGAGGAGGAGATGGATGTATACATACATAATGAG
>CM052438.1:171467431-171486587 GCA_028533085.1 Varecia variegata
CTTTCCACAGAGGTTGCACAGTTTGCAGTCCCACCAGCAGTGTATGAGTGTTCCTATCTCTCCGCATCCATGCCAACATTTGTTGTTTTGGGACTTTTTGATAAAGGTCCTTCTCACAGGAGATAAGTGATATCTCATTGTGGTTTTGATTTGCATTTCCCTGATGATTAGAGATGTTGAGCATTTTTCATGTGTTTGTTGGCCATTCTCTTGTCTTCTTTTGAAAAGTTTCTGTTCATGTCCTTTGCCCACTTTTTAATAGGGTTGTTTGCTTTTTTCTTGCTGATTTTCCTGAGTTCTAAATAGATTCTAGTTATCAGCTCTTTATTGGATGTGTAACATGTAAATATTTTCTCTCATTCTGTGGGTTGTCTGTTTGCTCTCATGATAGTTTCCTTGGCTGTGCAGAAGTTTTTTAATTTGATCAGGTCCCATTTATTTATTTTTGTTGTTGCTAGGATTGCCTTTGGGGTCTCCTTCATAAATTCTTTGCCTAGGCCAATGCCTATAAGAGTTTTTCCAACATTTTCTTCTAGAATTCTTATAGTTTCATGCCTTAGGTTTAAGTCTGTTATCCACTGTGACTTGAGACTTTTGGGGATGTTGGGATAGGGTGAATGTATTTTGTACTTGGGATGTGTTATTAAATACCATGAATATTCTCCCTTTTTTAGGTTCATCATAGTAATATACCTGGAAACCAAGGATAAAGAGAAAATATTTTATATTCATGTGGGGAAAATAACTAAGAAGACAAGTTTTTTTCTCATCTGATACAATGGGAACCATAAGACAGTGGAATGACATCTTTACAAAGATTGAAGGAAAGAGAGCATTCTTAGAACTCTATATCCAGTGAAAATATTCTTCAAATCATGTTTAAAAATGTAAAAGACTACTTTTAAATTAAAAACCTATTAACCGTTTAAAACAAAAATAATAATCTATGATAAATATAAATAAAATATGGTACAATAAGAGCATAAATATGGAAGAACAGTAAATGGAATTATAATTTTGAAAGTTCTGGAGAAAGGATATTACCAGCAAAAAGGAAATCATTGCTTAATGATAAAATGGGTAACTCATCAGCAAGATATAACAATGTTAGATATGTCTACATCTAATAAGATACAGGCTATCTAATAAGATACAGCTTCAAAGTACAGGAAACAAAAATTGTCAGAACTAAAGGGAGAGATTGACAAATCTTCCATCATCATTGTGGATTTTAACCCACTTCCATCAGTGATTGATAGCAAAGTAGACAAAAACATATAAAGATATTGAAGATTAGAACTACAGTATTAGCTTACTTCACCTAATTGATTTTACTCAGTATTCATAGGATACACATTCTTTTTTTAAATTTATTTTTTATTGAGGTACAGTGCACATATATAATTGAAAATCTTTACCATTTTTAAGAGGATATACATTTTTTTCAAACGCACATGGAACATCACCACAAAACACATGTGGTGCCATGAAGCAGATTTCAAAGATAAAAGTTATAATCCAGGCTCAACATCCAGGATCTTGTAATTAGCATTAGCTCCCTATTTAGAGCATAATGTAGTCATTAGTCCATAGCAATTTTGAATCCAATTGGGCACATTGTCAGCATCCTTTACTCTGGCAGCAGAGAATGTTCCTTTATTACAGCCCAATTATGCTCCCTGGGACCGGTTTCCTAATCCACAATTATCTGCAGATATTGGCTCAACTCTCCAGATCTGTCCTCTGAGAAGTTCTTCCATTTGTATCAAAAACAGGGATAACAGTCTTACTCCATAGGATTTTTAAAGATTAATAGAATATATACATATTTATATATTATATTATATATGTTTCTGGCACACAGCAAATGATTAATTAATGTTAACTATTACTAATAACTAGTATTTTAAAACATAAAATTGAGGCTAAGTAATATTTTTTCATACAGTAATTGCTTAAATAGTACTTTAGGGAAATTGGTTGTTAATTTATTTTTACTTTTATATGTAATTCTATAATAAATAGACTTTGTTCTGGTTATGTGCTGTGTGCCCCTAATTCTCAAGATCTTTGTCTGCCTTGCTGTGTGTCCCAAGAGACTGACTTCTCTGGTCTGAATTAGCCGGTCTCTTCAGCCCTCTTGTTGGTAGTTGGGTTTGGCCAACAGGTGACAGAATAAGAGATGGATGGTTTTGAGCAGAGAGAGGTGGGGGTATTTATCTCCAGGCTCTCTCTTTGCATGGTCATAAGTCTATCAATAGTTGCTTTTTATTTCTAAAGCCACATTTCCTGCCATGTGGTTTCTCTTCTTAGACCTATTTAGTTCTAACTGGTCTGTGATAATACTGTACCCTTCTTTTGTCTTTTAGGTCTAGAGGTGATGATGTCTTCCTGCTATTGCTAGTATGCAAGTGCATTGCCACATCTTGTTGGTTTCCTTACGCATAGCCGCTATAGAGAATCCCTTTATTACATTTTTTTAGCTCCATATATTGAACGAGCCATCTCCTTCCAACAGATACCTGGATACAGTCTTACACTTGCCACTTTATATTATTTATGCTGACTTGCTTATATATTTCTTTCCAGAAGAAAATTTACTGAGTCAAATTTTAGAAACATTTTAAAGTCTTTGGCACATGTAGATAAACAGCATTCATAAAATTTATACCATTTTTAAAATTCATTTTAACACCAACTGAGAGAAATCCCAGTTGCACAGGGAGTCACATGGCTGGAACCAAACTTATGCCTGATAGGTTGTACCCTCCCCTATCCTGGCTGTGCTGGGAGAGGCAATTCCGGGTTAGGACTCTCCCCATGGCCCCTTTCATCTCACTGTTCCTCAGGGTGTAGATGAGAGGGTTGAGCAGTGGGGTTCCTAACGTGTACACCAGTGAGACGAACTGATCTCGCCTGGGCTGGTAGCTGGCGCTGGGGCGCAGGTACACGAAGGCGCAGCAGCCGTACTGCAGCAGCACCACCGCGAGGTGCGAGGTGCAGGTGGAGAAGGCCCGGTGGCGACCGGTTGCCGAGTGGATCTTGAGCACAGCGGCCACTATGAAGGTGTAGGAGGTGGCGATGAGGAAGAAAGGCACAGCAATGGCTAGTGTGGCTGCCGCCAGCACCGAGTGCTCGTGGACGTGGCTGTGGGCACAAACAAGATGCATGACAGGTGGCACGTCACAAAAGAAGTGCTCGATACCCCGAGCCCGGCAGAATGGCAGGGAGAAGATGAAGGCCACCAGTTGTAAGGACAGGAACAAGCCAATGACCACAGAGGCCACAACCAAGCGGACACAAAGAGTCAATGTCATGATGACAGGGTACTGCAAGGGATGGCAAATGGCAACATAGCGGTCATAGGCCATGGTGGCCAAGAGGAAGCAGTCAGCACTGCCAAGTCCGATGAAGAACGCCATCTGAGTGGCACAGCCCGGGAGGGAGATGGTCTTCGCTGACTGTAGGGTGTTGGCCAGGATGTGGGGCACCACCACAGCAGTGTAGCAGATTTCCACCCCTGCGAGGCTGCCCAGGAAGTAGTACATGGGTGTGTGTAGACGGGCTTCTGTGTGAATGGACACCACAATAAGGACATTCCCGGTGACGATAAGTATATAAACCAGGCTGACCGCAAGGAAGGATAGGACACGCAGCTCTGGGCAGGAGGGGTAAGCCAGGAGCACAAATTCCATCAACACGGAGTGATTTTCCCAGGTCATTGAACTAACAGCTTTTCTCTGTGTAGAGTCACAAGGACAGAAAGAAGAATGAGACTGAGGATACATTAGTTTACACTCTGAGCCACGAATCTAGTCTAATCGGGACTGGAGTTAGACACAAGAAGGATAAGAAGTAGTTCTTTTTTTCCCCCTCCACTTTACAAGGTTTCTCCACAGAAATATCTACACCTCAAATTCTAACTGCCAAGAGTTGGGCCAGATTATGCAAGAGACTGTTGAGGAAAAAGTGGCAGAGGAAGTGTGTGGAATTTAGAAACTATTTTCAGAAGTAGTGGAACGAAAATTAAATTTTCTCAGTAAATTCACAAGAAAATGTCAGGAAATCTTGGGGGCTAGAAGTCATTAAGGTGTGAGAGGGAAGCCAATCATTAGTTCGTTCATATATTTATTTACACTCAGCATCTCCCGAGGTGTTAAATCGGTGGTATGTGGATGTTTCCCTCAAAAGCTCATGATATGATAGAAAATGAACAAAGAAAAAAAAACGCCCATAAGGTGGACACAGGCCTAAGCTTGACAGTGTCAGGGATGAGCCTCATGAAACAAAGCCCTCCCTCCTCTTGGCTTCCTTAGCCTGATCCAGTGAGGAGACGTATAAGAACTTCAAGGAAACAGGGTGTTTTATCACAGGTTTCCTCCTGGTTTGTGGAGGTATGGGAAAATACGTGATAAAAAGCTGTTGAAACTCTAAGAGTCCTTCCTGCCAGTTTGGGCATGAATATGAAAGAGGCTTATGTGAAATCTGGGAGAAGCCACTAGTTCTCATGAAAACCCTTTAAAGAATAGACGTAGCTTGCAAAGGACATCCATCCTACTTCTTTTCCCGGACCAACTCTTATTCAAGAAGGTGGGAAAAGAGGTAACGTTTGACCTTGTTTCAATTTGCCAAGTTTAAATATTTTCTGTTATTTGTTATGAGCTTTGAAGAGAAATCTCTAACTGGACACACCACTTCCAGTAAAAATCATTCACATAAACCTACCACAGTGTCACGAGCAGGGGGACAAACGTGATTACAGGCAGTCACAGATATTAAGAGGGCATGAATGGCTCTGTTGTTTTTCTAACAGCTAACAAGCAGTATCTGTTTCAGTTATTCTGTTTCCCTCATCTGAACTTCAATGATACTTTGAATTATTTCTAATGTCACTTAGCATATTGCACATTTTACTGTAACATGTGGAGGAGGGGCAGTGTATCAGTGTGAAATGAACTGTGAAACTGAATGATGTGGTTTGAATAATTTCACCTCCCAGTTCCATGATGCTAGGCAATATATGATTTCTCTGAGTCTGTTTCTTTATTTGAAAAATAGGAATAATAATTATACTTAGTTCAAAGGGTTGCTGTGAGTTTAAATGTGATAGTAATGTAAGATATCTATCACAATGACCAGTCCATAGTAACAGCAACCTAATAAAAGACAATTGTCATTATTATTTGTAAGTTCAAGGGCAGCCATTCTGCCTTATTTACATTTTTATATCTCCATGGTCACCAAGCCTTATGTTGTGCAAATTGTAGAGACTCAATAATTGTATCTTGGCCAGGTACAGAGGTTCACACCTGTAATCCTAGCATTCTGGGAGGACAAAGCAGGAGGATCACTTGAGATCAGGAGTTCGAGACCAGCCTGAGAAAGAGAAGACCCCACTTCTACTAAAAATAGAAAAAATTAGCTGGGTGTGGTGGACACACGCCTGTAGTCCCAGCTACATGAGAGGCTGAGACAGGAGGATTGCTTGAGCCCAGGAGTGTGAGGTTGCAGTGAGCTATGGTGATGCTACTGCACTCTAGCTTGGACGACAGAGTGAGACTGTTTTAAAAAAATTATATCTTGAATGGATAAGTATATTGTGAAAAACATAAGTCATTTTTTTTCCATTTTCTGCTTCTACTTTTAAGTGAAAGATTTAAGATTATTTCATAGTCAAATCACTTGTTTAGGTGCCCTTATGGAAAACAACTTCATAAGTATATTTGGACTACACTGTGGAAAAAAATCCTATCAATCTAGAACATAGCAAAAAGCCTACAATAAATTTACATCTAAAGGCTACTCTACCACCTGTGTTATGATAGGAGGAGGCTTTGAAATTCATGTCATAATGATGACTTCTGAGAATTTTATTGTACTTTATTATACTCATATCATCTTTTTAAAAAATTTTATGTTATTTTTAATTGACAATAATTATTGTATATATTTGTGGGTACAATGTGATGTTTTGATACATGTATACATTTTGGAATGATCAAATCAGGTTAATTTGCATGTCTATCACATCAAATATTTATCATCTTAATGCTGCTCTCCAACATCTATAATAAAATATTTACATCAGAGCTAGCATAGGTCATGAATTCTTGGTGCTGGAAGAGACCTCAGAAATTACCTAGTTTAATCTCCTATTAGCTACTTGAATCTTCCATACAGTATCGGGACATCAGGTCACCTTCAATGCCCACAGACTCTCATTGCCTCCTGGTTTACTTGCGCCAGTGTTGGACTACTAGATTCTCTGAAAGTTATTTCTGTGATCTGTTGAAACCTGCCTCTGTGCAACTTTAGCTTATTCTTTCTGTTCTAAACAATGTGGCCATTTTCTACATAAAACACCTCAGATACTAAAGAGCTCTTATACTGTAGCTCTGATTGTTTTTCCTAATTTCCTTTTACTATTTCTCACGACATGGTTTTGATACGTCATACAATTTAAACTCTCATTTTATTTATTTATTTATTTCATGGAACAAACTTTTTTATTTTTTTTAATTTATTTATTTTTATTTCAGCTTATTGTGGGGGTACTAAAATTTAGGTTATGTATATTGCCCATGCCCCCCATCCTCCTGAGTCAGAGCTTCAAGCATGTCCATTCCCCAGACAGTGTGCATCGCACTCATTATGTAGGTATACACTCATCCCCTCCCCCCACCCCCCACATCTGTCTGACCCCCAATTGGTGTTATTCCCATAAACTCTCATTTTAAATATCTCTTTTAACAGTGTGCTGCATAGGACATACCACAGGACTGGTTACATTAACAAGATCTAGATAGATAACATAGTGGAGTTCATGGTTCCAAGGGAGTGAAAATCATCATGTCAACATATTATTAATTTTCTATTCCAAGTTGTTACTAAATATGTTGCATAGGACAGAGTAGCATAAGAGCACTTCAGCATCATCCCCAGAAATCTCCCCAGATCTCAGTGCATCCAGGCGAAACCTCACATCATACTCTTAAATTCCTTCCAACCTCTCCAGATAGCCCTGCCCCAGTTGGCAAGACTATCCTGAGAAACATTATCTCTGTTCAATCTGGAAATTCAGATAGTCTAGACTAGAACAGCCCTCCAACTGTCTAGTCAGTGTTACGTAAAAAAGGGGGCCGGTGGGTTTGTCACTAAGCAGACCTGAGCTAGAATCCCAGCCTGCTATTATTAGCATAATCCCCTCGGCAGATCATCTCACGTTAATTTCTGTTTCCTCATGTCTAAAAGATGTAAATAATAACACTTACATAATGGAGCTGTGATGAAATTAAATGAGATAAAGTATTTAGAACACTTGGTTTGATGTATGAAACCTGTTAAGTTGTATAATAAATGTTAATTCTTCCCTCTTTTATTTATATCTAATAAGGGTATGATATTAATGATGTCTGCTTCACAGCAGAAGATTAAATGAGGTGCCATATGATGAAAAGGCTTTTTATTAACTCTTAAGCCTTATCAAAATTTATATTTATTCAATCCCTTAACATTTCTTTGACTGAGATTAGTTATTACCATTTTAATCAGAATAATTGGGCTCCCAAGTGAAATTCAGAGCAACACCGTAAGTCATGGGCTGAACTAGTTCTGAAATCCTGGAGTCTATTTGTAAAGCCACTACTTACTTTTCTAACTTGGTTTTAACAGGTGCTGGAATGTTGCAAATCTGGAATAAAGTAGAAGAAGACATTTACTTACCTTCAACATGAGAAGGGAGAGGGCTGGACTGAGACAGCCTCCTCAGTTATATTCATAAAAGATAGGCCCTAGCAGGTGACATCTGACTACTCTGGTGATTAAAGGAGGAAGGACATGGCCCTGGAGAGACTACCCAGTGGGAGCGAGCCTTTATGTAACCTCCCAAAGAGAAGCCAGGGAAGGAGTAAATTGCTTTGCCACTGAGGGTCTTGCTTCGTAAGTTCCATCTCCCTGAAGAAGGTAGCTCAGTCATTGCTGACCTCCTCCCCTGTTACCAGATAATTAGTCCAAACTAAAACTGTCTCTATTACATGGAGGGTCTGGAGTATATTTGTCAAAGTAAAGACCAGTATCAACCCTTTAGCAACACTCTTAGGGTCCAAAACAATTTTATGAGAAATGTGAAGTGCCCTAGTCAAGGTCATCTGAACCTCCTATTTCAGAGAATTTACTCCCACCATTCTGTCGTAGCTGGGTTCATTCCTAGTCCCAAATTATTGTTGCCCTGGAGAATTGAGACTATATTTTGTATTTAGTTTCTCTTCCATGGGGCCTAGCATAGTGTCATATTATTAATGGGGCCTCAATTAATACATATCAAATGTTTCACCTTTTCTGTGGCATCTTTCTTTAATTTTCCTCAAGCTGAGACATTCCCATTAATTAGGAAATTAGCTTAATTAATTCCCTTGGAACAAATGTTAGTCAGGTGTAAAAATATATATAATGTTAAAATATATAATATATAAATGTTTATGTGTCTGTGTGTGAATGTATGCACCCAAGTGTCCATTTATTCAAAGGCAATTCTTCTGCATAGGCCTACAGTGATTAATGTAGTTCTCTGGTGTGTGCGTGTGTGTGTGTGTGTGTGTGTTTGTGTGTGTGCACATGCAGGATGATCAAATCCCAAAGCAGGCATGGATGAGATACCTGAGATATTCAGAAACTATGAGATATCTTCTGTGTCAATAAATGGAGGAGAGTGGGTGGGGGGAGAAGGCATAATATATTAAGTGCCTACTGTGTGTCAAGCATTATAACAATTACAGTAGCTGAGTCTTATGTTGCACTTACTATATTCCACACACTTTGCATTTATTAACTCATTTTATGCTTACAACAATGCTGACAAGGGGTAATTGGTATCCCATTTATACGTTACATCACTTAATCATAAGAACTCTGCAAAGTGAGTTATTCCTATTTCACAGGTAAAATTCAAAGGTAAAAGATCTTCAGAATTTGAATTATTTGTCCAAGAATAGATGCAGCAAGTAAGCTGAGATGAAATATGTCTGATACTAAAGTATATTCACTTTCCTCTATATTAAGCTTCATCCAGCCACACTGCCCTCAAATGCCTTTTAGTGAAAGTATAATCTGGCATATATTGCAAAGATGAACCACAAAACGGATTAGAAGGCCATATAAGGTTGAACTCCTGCTAACTTCTGGCTTCCTCTTGACTCTTGTCCAGCCATCCTGTCTTTCTTTCAGTCCCATCTTCTCACCATGCTTCCTCCCACCACCAGGCCTTTGCACACGCTGTTCCCTCTGCTTGGAAGGCCCTTCCACTTTTCTTTTTACCTAAGTAACTCCTACTTATGCTTTGTCCCAGTCCCATTACAACTTCCTCGGGGAAGACTTCTCTGACCTCAGTCATGTCAGGGTCAAATGTGCCTTTTGGAAGGTCATGTACCCCTCTGTCATGGCAACTACTGTAGCTGGAAGTTTACTTGTATCTGTGTGCTATTTGATTAACCTCTCTCTCCCTAGTAGTGTGTAGGCTCAATGAGGGCAACAACCAAGTCTCCTTTTCCTCAACTTCTGTGTATATTGTATGAATAACAAAAGGCTAGACGAGGATTTCCCAACCTGGGCACTGTTGATATGCTGGGCTGGATAATTATTTGCTGTGAAGGGCTGTCCTGTTCAGTGTAGGATGTTTCACAACATCCTGGCTTCTACCCACTAGATGACAGTAGCATCAGTCCCTACTTTCTAGTTATAATAACCCAAAATATCTCCAGATATTTCCCTGGGAGTCAAAATTACCTCCCATTAAGTCCACTGAGATAGACATATAGAAAGTGCTCAAAACTATTTATTGAATAATTGAATAAATAACTCGAGATTCAGGTCTGGAACTCTATAGGGATGAATCTTGCAACTTCAGATGAAGATGGGGAGGTTGGTAGGTGAACACAAAATTGTAGCTGCCTGGGCTGTATAGTTTTAAGCCTTCTTTTCATCCATCTGTGGTAACTTGGTGCATTTTCCTCTCTGTTGTGGTGGTATTTCAGTTACATGAATTGAGAATGATTATCTAGAATCAGTGCATCCTTTTCCCTGATCAGTTTTATTTTATTATATTACGGGGTACAAACGTTTAGGATACATATATTGCCTTTGCACCGCCCAAGTCAGAGCTACAAGCATGTCCATCCCCCAGACGGTGTGCACTGCACCTGTTAGGGTGTGAATATATCCATCCCCTCCTCCCCTCTCTCACCTGCCCGACACCCATGAATGTTACTTCCCTGATAAGTTCTAGGGAAACACCAAAAATTCTTCCTTACCAATTCTCCATTTTGGGTAATATAGATTAACTCCTGTCTGCATGAAAATTTTCTTCAGAAGCGAGTTGTTTGTGTGGGTCCTTACTTGGGGGAATAAAGGGCCAAGTGAATAGTCCTGCAGCTCCTGTTATGAAACAAGACACAACTGAGGGTGTGGGGTAGGTAGCACAGAGGACTTATGACTGAGAAAATACATAGGGTTCCTTTTACTTTCTTGAATAATTTCTAACTATGGCCTATATCTCTATGAGTGGGACATGGCATTATACAGCAATAATGATGTTAAAATCTTGGCCTGCTACTTCCTTACTTCAAATAAGTGTCTAAAGAATTAAGTATGGAACAGGAAATTTTTTTTCAAGTTTTTTTTTATTTCAACATATTATGGGAGTACAAAAGTTTAGGTTACATATATTGCCTTTGCCCCACCCGAGTCAGAGTTTCAAGTGTGTCCATCCCCCAGACGGTGTGCACCACACCCATTAGGTGTGAATATACCTATCTATCCCCTCCTCCCCGCTCCCACCTGCCCAATACCTGATGAATGTTCCTACTTAAGTCAAGTATCACAAGAATAGAAAAACAAGCACCACGTATACTCACCATTAAATGTGTATTAACTGATCCACAGTTATGGAACAGGAAATTGCATAGCATGATTGCAAAAGTCACTTTTCAGAGAGCGTGGGGGAGGGGAGAATGATGTTACTATGCATATATGTGTGAAAAATATATTAATGACTCCGTATAGTATATGCTGAAAACATTTTTTCTTCTCTAAACTGCATTAGTGAGAGCATGGTACTGCAAGTTTTTGTTTGGTAGATATGTGTATGAGTTTTCTAGGGCGGCCATAAAAGTACCACAGACCGGGTGGCTTACACAACAGAAATTTATTTTCTCTCAATTCTGGAGGCTAGAAGTCTGAGATCAAGGTGTTGGCAGGGATGGTTTCTGCTGAGGCTCCTCTCCTTGGCATATAGATAGCTGTCTTCTCCCTGTGTCTTCACATGATTTTCCCTCTGTACAAGTCTGTGTCCTAATATCTTCTTCTTAGAAGGACAATAGTCATGTTGGATTAGGGCCACCCTAATGACCTCGTTTCAACCTAAGTACCTCTTTAAAGACCCTATTTCTAAATACAGTTAAATTTGAGGTTCCAGGGGTTAGGGCTTCAACATTTGAATTATTTTTTGGGGGGAGGGACACAATTCAGCCCATAACAATATATATGCATTAAAATTGGATAAAATATGCCACACCAGGCAAGTTTCTTCTTTGGCTTTTTTCCATCAAGTTATCCATCTGTCAGAAGTATCTCTTTCTTGTCCCACATTTTGTAAAGCAACTATTTAGAAATACTGTAGTAATGGACCAAGGACTTCATAGAAAGAGTAATTCCTTGCTGCAATAATTCTACTTTCCCCCCTCTCAATTTACTCGGACTGGATTTAATTAATCCCAAAGGGAACTTGGGTGAAAAAAAGTTGAGGCTACTGGCATACTTTCCTTCAAGAAAGCTGATAGTTTTAAAGATCAAACTTAAAAGCTAAAAATTGAATAAACTGAGCAATGTGGGTGGGGTTAGCAATTATCAGTGCAGATAATGTCCTTGTGAAGTTCCTGCAAATGACATCATCTAAGGAGCTTTCATGTCCCAGTTTAGACGAGCACAAAACAAAAGCAAGGACCTTACCAAGAGAAGTTTCAGAGAGGGTCCCTGGGGAGGTGACCTCAACAGCTGAAACCTAAGGATTATTAACAATGATCCAGGAAGATCAGTAAAAATGGAGATAAATAAGGCCTGCTATCTTAAGGTGGGTCAATGTAAAAAGAAGATTTGATTTGTAAATGTTTGCTATATAAACCTCGGTTCACATAGCATAACCGGATGTTTACTTCAAAGGGATATTTCTCTACTCCTTGTAGAAGGTTCAATTGGGTGATATTGAGTATGGAACCTTGGAGGCAGCAATTTCCCCAAATGCTGCCAGTGATTGTGTTGCAGGAAGCCAGATGACAGCCCTTAGAGATATACTACTTTAGAGGAACTCAGGTTTGTACCAGAACTTGTTTGTTCATCCTAATTTGTATTAGGCACTTTGTAAAGCTTTTCCATTGCCCAAATCCATGTCCCTACTCTAAGAATTCACCATCCAAGACAGTTAATACAGTGGGTACCTCACTGGAACAAGCCTAGGCATGTTCATCTATGTATTCTGTCCTTATAGCACACAAGTGAATTAATACAAAGTACAAGGAAAGTTAAAAAAATAGTTACCTACGAACTATTGCAACTATATAGCTGCAAACAAACCCTGGATGTAGTACACCGAGGCATAAATTATGTTTGTTAAATCAGCATTCCATAAAATTTTCTGTTCACATATTTGCACCATATGGAAGGCCCAAACTCTTAGCTATTTCTCTCACTTCTCTCTCTTTAGAGATCTATATCTATATCTATCTTATCTGTAAGTAGATCATCTATATCTATATCTGGATATATCTTTATATATATATATGTATATGAAGGGGAGTTCATGTGTGTGTATGTGTATGAGTGTACATTTATAGATGTATAATTGGAGAGGTTTTTAATCAAATAATTTTATTGGGGAAAAAAGTTCTAACTAGAAAATATTGAATTCACACTCTAGTGAGGACTCTATATACTTTGCTGAAGAGTTATCTGATGCCTAATTAAAAATGAACAGCATAAAATGACACACTAGAAGGTCTGATATGAGATGCTAGAGTTTTATTATTAAGTACATTAATTTGGATACTCTGAGAAGCAGATGCCATGTCATTTGTGGCAACATGGATGAATCTAGAGGACATTTTGCTAAGTGAAAGAAGCCAGCACAGAAATACAGATGCTGCATGATTCCATTTATTTGTGAAATCAAAAAAGTCACACTCACGAAAGTAGAGAGTATAATGGTGGTTTCCAGAGGCTGAGTGGTAGGTGGTGTGAACAGGCAAAGGGAAGATGTTAGTTAAAAGGTATAAAGTTTCAGTTAGACAGGAGAAATAAATTCTAGTGATTGACTGCATTGGAACCTGGTGACCTATAGTTAATAATAATGTATGGTTTGTTTCAAACTGCTAAAAGAATAGATTTTAAATGTTCTCATCACAAAGAAATTATAAATATGTGTGGTGACAGATAAGTTAATTAGACTGACTGGATCATTCTACAATGTATGCTGTATCATAACATCAAATTTACCCTCTAAATATTTAATACATACAATTATTATTTGTCAATTAAAATAAAATTTAAAAAAGAAATTCAAGCTCCCAAAATACTCATTTGTAATACATAAAGTGTGGGGACTAAAGATGAATAATGAATATGATAAATGTCATTCATTATCCCTCAAACCAGAGATGACTATAGTTAATATTTTGGTATATTTACATCCATTCTCTTTCCTACATATGTCACATGGTGGATATTTCCAGGATCTGAATCATGCTGTAAATGCAGCTTATATATTACTCTTGCTAATAACAATTATAAGTATTAATATTACCTCTGAAGCTGGAATATCCCTGGGTTTAAATCCCAGCTTCACCACTTATTAGCTGTATGTGACCTTCTGCCAGTTACTTAAACTCTGTGAGTCAGTTCCAGCATTGGAAAATGGGCATAGTAAAAGTCTTACTTCACAGAATTTTGAAGACTAGGTAAATGTATATATATGTATATATGTATATACACAATATTTATATTTCTGGCACACAGAAAGCAATTAATGTTAGCTATTACTAATAAATAAATAGTATTTAAAAATATAAACTTAAAGTTGAATAATATTCCTTCACACAAGAAATGTTTAAAAAATACTTTACTATGGGGAAATTGGATTGTCAGTGTATTTTTATTTTTATATATAGTATTATAAAAAACAACTTTTGTGCTGATTATTCTCTGCCCCTAATTCTCAAGGTCTTTGTCTTCTCTGTCCTGTGACCCAAGAGACTAACTTCTCCCCAGCCCTCTTGTTGCCTGTTGGGTTTGGCCAATGGGAAACAGTGCAAAAGATGGGAGGGTATAAGTAGGGAGAGGTTGGGGTATTTACCTCCCTGCTCTCTTCTTGCATGGCCATAGGTCTGTCAATAGCTACTTTTTATTTTTTCTAAAGTCGCAGTTCCTACCAAGTGGTTTTTTTCCCCATAGATCTAGCTTTCACAGGTCTCTGATAATACTACACCCTTTTTTTGCCTTTTAGGTCTAGGGATGATAACGTCTTCTTGCTATTGTTGACATGTAAGTGCATTGCTACATCTTGGTCTCCTTACCCATAACTACTGTAGATAATACCTTTATTATAATTTTTTTAGTTAAAAGTTATTAAAGGAGTTACCTGTTTCCAGCTGATACCTGGATATAGTCTTATACTTGCTACTTTATATTATTTTATGCTGATTTGCTTTATATATTTATTTCTTAGGTGACAAATTACTGAATCAAATTGTAGTAATATTTTTAAAGACTTTGGCATACATAGGTGAACAGCATCCACAGAACTTATACCGTTTTTAGAAATCAGTAGCATTTCTATATACCAATAACAATCTGGCCAAGAACCAAATCAAGAAGGCAATCCTATTTACAATAGCTATAAAATATTAAAATACCTAGGAATATTTAAAAAAGGAAAGGAAATATCTCTACAAGGAAATCTATAAAACTCTGTAGAAGGAAATTGCAGATGACACAAATAAATGGAAAAACATCTCATGCTCATGGATTGGAAGTATTAATATTAATATCTTTAAAATGACCATATTGCCCAAAGCAATCTACAAATTCAACATAATCCCTATCAAAATACTAACATCATTTTCCACAGAGTTAGCAAAAACAAATCTAACATTCATATGGAATGAAAAAAGACCCTGAATAGCAATCTTGAGCAAAAAGAACGAAGCTGGAGGCATCACATTGCTTGATTTCAAATTATACTACAAGGCTATAGTACGCAAAACAGCATGGTAGTGCTATCAAAGCAGACACATATATCAATGAAACAGAAAAGAGAACCCAGAAATAAAGCCACATACTTACAGCCAAATGATCTTTGGCAAAGTTGACAAGAGCATACACTGGGGAAAGGACATCCTTTTCAATAAATGGTGCTGGGAAAATTGTATTGACATATGCAGAAGAATAAAACTGCACCTCAACTCAAGATGAATTACAGACTTGAGTGGAAGACCTGAAACTATAAAAATCTTAGAAGAAATCCAAGGGAAAACCCTTTTGGACATTGAGCTAGGGAAATAATTCATGACCAAGACCTCAAAAGCACAGGCAGTAATAACAAAAATAGACCAATGGGACTTAAACTACAAAGCTTCTGCACAGGAAAAGAAATAATCAATAAGATTGAACATATAACCTGAAGAATGGGAGAAAATATTTGCAAACTATACATCCAAAAGGGGACTAACATCCTGAATTTACAAGGAACTCAAACAAGTCAAGAACAAAACACAAATAAACCCATTAATAAGTGGGCTAAGGTCATGAATAGACATTTTTTTTTTTCAAAAGAAGACAAACCAATGTCCAAAAAGCATATGAAAAAAGTTCTACATCACTAATCATCAGAGATATGCAAATTATTAATAGAACCACAATGAAATATCTTCTTACACTAATCTGAATGGCTATTATTAAGACAAAAATTAACAGATATTGGTGAGGATGTGGAAAAAAGGGAATGCTTTTGCAGTGTTGGTGGGAATATAACTTAGTCTGATACAATCTCTATGGAATACAGTATGGATATTTCTCAAAGAACTAAAAATATAGCTACCAAACAATCCAGCAATTCCATAACTGGGTATCTACCAAAAGGAAAAGAAATAATTCTATCAAAAAGATACCTGCAATCATATATTTATTGCAGCACCATCCAAAATAGCAAAGATATGGAGTCAACCTAAGTGTCTATCAGTGGAAGACTGGATAAAGAAATTGTGGTATATATGCACAATGGAATACTATTCAGTCATAAAAAAGAATGAAATCTTGTCTTTTGCCATGACATGGATGGAACTGGAGGCCATTATGTTAAATGAATCAAATCAGACACAGAAGACAAATACTGCATGTTCTCACTTATAAGTGGGAGCTAAATAATGTGTACACATGGAAGCAGAGTGTAGAATGATGGACAGTGGAGACTCAGAGGGGTGGGGGCTCAAAGGAGTGGATGATGGCAGGTTGCTTGGGAGGCACAATATGTTGCTTCAATGAATGGATGCACTTGCACAAGTCATGAACCAATTCCCTAAAATAGTTTTCTCTACATCATATTGGTGGTGTTTTTCTGAAGAACTTTAATTAACACAGCTTTTGGTACTAAGAGTAGTTCTAGAGGAACAGAACCTTAGGGATGAGATTTCTGAATTGGTTCTGGGGTCTGTGGAATTATTTCTCTAATCTGATTAGATTTAAAGGCACTAATGATTCTCTTTTCAGTAGTAAAGAGCAATGAGAGTCATAGTGTGACACGGCAGTAGTGATATACAAAATAGCACTATTGGGTACATCTAATCAAATATTTGTAAGAGACAAAGTTCTGGGTGGACTTTGCATATGATGCTGGTGAATACTTTTGTCAAACTAACAAGTATTAATATAATGAAATTGACTGGTTGCTTCACATTGCACTAGATCAAGTGGGAAGAAAGAATGAGTTTAAGGGTTCAAATTCTAACATCAAGCAGTGCATAAATGATGTAAAAACTTGTATGTCTGTCCTGAAAGAGGCCCATATGCCTGTAGTGGTGGGGCTGATATTTCTAATAGCCAAACCCATAATTTCATCTTGTGAGTGGGTGATTTACAATGCATTCCCAACCTTGAGGGATGTCTACAGTTAAAGTGAGGGCATGAACTGGGAAGCAATAGGCTCTAGAAAATGGGGACATATGAGAGAATTCTGATGAAGCTGGGAACATAGAAGTTCTAAATTCTGGTGAGTCTTCTTTGCCAGTAAAGTAGCTGCTCTAGCCTTGGCTGAGGAGATTAATCCTGATTTCCCTCTAATGGCATCCCCTGGAGTAGTTGCCTTATAAGACACTGCTGATTCTCCTCAGGACCCACTCTTACCACCCCTCTTTGTTTCTAAACCTATGACTAGACTCACATCCCAGCAAGCTAATAACATTATGGTCAATTGATCTTCAACGAGGGTGTCAAGAACATATAATGAGAAAAAGACAGTCTCTTCAATAAAAGGTGTTGGGAAAACTGGATATCGATATATGAAAACTGGATATCCCTATTCCACACAGCATTGCTGCTAATCAAGGTTGTCACTTGATAGCAAACGAAGTGTGTAAATGGAATTAACTGGTTCCTCATTACAATGTTCCCCAACATCCTGAAGCAACTGGTTTGATAGAACCATGAATGTCCTGTTGAAGAATTAGTTACAGCACCAGCTTGGTGGCAATACCTTTGAGGGCTGGGCAACTTTCTTTAGGAGGCTGTATATGCTCTTAATCAGCATCCAACATATGGTACTGTTTCTCCCACAGGCAAGATTTATAGCTCTAGGAATCAATGGGTGGAAATGAGAGTGGCATCACTCACCATTATTCTTAGGGACCTGTCCCTTGACCTTATATTTGACTGGTCAAGACAACTTAGTTCCAAAGGGAGGAATGCATCCACCAGGAGAGGCAGTAATGATTCCATTGAATTGGATGTTAAGAGACTTTCACCTGGCCACTTTGGGTTCCTCTTGTCTCTGAATCAATAGGAAAATAAAAGTGTTTCTGTTCTGAATGGGGTGATTGATTTTCATTACCAAAGGGAAACTGGACTACCTCTCCTAGAAAGAGTATTTGGAATGTAGGAGGTAAGTTAGAGTGTGTCTTAGCACTCCTATGCCCTGAGATTAAAGTCAATGGAAAATTACAGCAATCCAATTCAAGCAGGACTGCTAAGGACCCAGACTCTTCAAGAATGAAGGCTTGGTTCATCCTATCAGATAATGAAACACAATGAGTTGTAGTACTTTCTGAGGACAAAGGAGTATGGGTAGTGGAAGGAGGGAATTATAAATACCAGCTTTGACCACCTGATCAGTTACAGAAATGAGGATTGTTATTATTGGGTATATTTTTCCCTTATTTTGTTATGGATATGTTTGTGTGTGTATATAATAAATATCTATGTTTTCTCTCTTATCCCCTTATCATATAACACAAAGTGTTTTAACTTCACATGATAATAGCTGAGAGTTGCTAACTTTACATCACAGTATTTAAGGTATAGAACCTCAAGAAAAATCAAGATCACCACCACAATCACATGAGCCAATTCCTTAAAATAAATCTCTTGTTCATATATTGCTTCAGAGGAAAGGTAACCTTTTTAACTTCGGGTTAAGTGAACAATAGCAGCCTACAGTGTCCCTATCCACTTTTTGGAGTTTTAAGGTTTTACAGAGCTTAAAAAAAATGAGAATGAACTGCAGCAACTAAGTGTATCAGGTACAGAGAATTAATGAAAGTCCAAATTGTGAGGAAATAAAGGCAAATCTGGCATTTGCATGTGAGAGTTTCGCTGCTGTCAGGTGCTCAAGGAACCCTTTCGATCTTCCTAGGCCTCAGGGAGCTTCAGATGTCCCTTTGGTACTGATGACCTTTTTCAGAGCACCTTTGACATCCTTGTTCCTAAGGGTGTAAATCAAAGGGTTGAGTAAGGGGGTGATAAAAGTGTAAACGAGGGCAAACTGGCGGTCCTCATCCACCGAGGAGCTGGACTGGGGGCGCAGGTAGACCAGACTGCAGCAGCCGTACTGCAGCAGCACCACGGC
>CM052438.1:171487087-171515449 GCA_028533085.1 Varecia variegata
ATTTTGGGAGGAACTAGAGAAGCTGAAGATCTAAATATGGATACACTAAATACCTTGACTTGATCATTACACATCCTATGAATGGAACAAAATATCACATCTACCCCATAAATATGTACAAATACTATGTACCAGTAAAGAAAATTTAAATTAAAAAATAAAGTGGGAGTTTAAGCCTCAGAGAAAATAAATTTACCAATCTGACGAAGGACCAGTGAGGTAAGTAAGTTGGAGTTTTCAGGAATAAATGTGTGTGTGTGTTTGGAGATACACCATGTCCAATACATCAGCAAATCATATAATTTCCACTTTTCAAATATGATAAATAATCTAGGCAATTTGAAAGCTATCTTATTTATAAAATATTACATATGATTTGGAGGAAGCAGAAAATAAGTAAATGTATAATTTTAGAGATTTATTTATTTATTTATTTATTTTGACAGATGTAAAAACATTGACTTTATTGAACTAATGAGATAATTTGGTGATTAGCTGGGGGATTTGATGGCAAAACAAGAGTTTCAAAATATTCAGCCACAGAACAATGATGAAATATGTCAATTACAAGACCAGGCCTCATCTGCATTTCACTGTCACAGACTGAATTTTTTTTCCTGATAAGTCTCTGATATTTATTTTATTTTTTTTTATTTCAGCATATTATGGGGGTACAAAAGTTTATGTTACGTATATTGCCCTTGTCTCCCCCTCCCCGAGTCAGAGCTTCAAGCGTGCCCATCCCCCAGACGGTGTGCATCGCACTCATTATGTATGTGTACACCCATCCCATCCTCCCTGCTCCTGTCTACCCAACACCTGATGAATGTTATTCCTATATGTGCACTTAGGTGTTGATCAGTGAAACCAATTTGATGGTGAGTACATGTGATGCTTATTTTTCCATTCTTGGGATACTTCCCTTAGTACAATGGGTTCCAGCTCTATCCAGGAAAATACAAGAGGTGCTATATCACCATTGTTTCTTATAGCTGAGTAGTACTCCATGGTATGCATATACCACATTTTATTAATCCACTCATGTATTGATGGGCACTTGGGTTGTTTCCACATCTTTGCAATTGTGAATTCTGCTGCTATAAACATTCGAGTGCAGATGTCTTTTTTATAGAAGTCTATGAAGAAGATAAAAAAGAGTAAGAGATTACTTAGGATAGCAATTTAAGTGGGGTGGTCAAGAAAGGGTTATTAAAGAAGCAATGCCAGGTCTAGAAAAAAGGGGAACAAAAAAGCTAGAGATTCAGTTTTGGGGATAAATCTAGCAGTTCAGTTTCAGGTACAAATTGTGTGGCAGACTACTGCTTTTTCTCAAAACCCATTCTCTTTTTCTTCCAGAGTACTGGAATTTCAGATAAGCACATTTTCATTCAGCTAGAGATTAAATGTCAAAGTTGTCTTTGCAGCTAGTTGTGGCAACATGACTGAAGGTTTCCCAGTGGAAATATGCTCAGATGTAATGTGTACAGCTACTACATTACTTTCTAGAGAAGAATTTGTTTTTCCTCCATCTCTCCTCTTTCTCTTTCCCTCCAGGTAGAATAGCTGTGATGAGGACAGACTATACTCCAGGAGATGGTAGAAGTGAAGGTGACAATGTGAAAGGAAGCTGGATCCCAGAATGACAGACACCCCAGCAGTTTAGACAGTTCATTTTTACTCCTACTGCTATTTGAGAAAAAAAAATTCTATATTTTTTATGCCACTATATTTGGCTTTCTTTGTTACAGCAGGTTAGCCTAATTTTTAATTGTGCCAGATTAACTATGGCCACAGATTCTTCACAGCTCCTTTCCCCAATATGTGGAATCTCTTTCTTCATACTTGAATTTAGGTCAGCTTTTGACTCACATTGACCAATACAATGCTGTAGAAGAAATGCTATATGAGCGTGGGAATCCTTGCAGTTTTACTTTTACACTGGCCTGCAGATGTCCCGTAAGAAAACTGATCCTGCCTCTGGAGGTTGAAAGACCATGTGGAGAAGAACGAAGGTGACCTGGAGAGTAGGTAGCATCCACATCCAGAAATGTGAATGAGGCCACCTTGGACCATCAAGTCCATGTGAACTTCCAGTCTCATGAGCGAGCCTGGGTGAAAGCAGCAAAGGAAATGCCCTACCCATAGATTTATAAAAAATAATAAACCATTGTTTTAAGCCACTACATTTTGGGGTAATTTGTTACACAATAACAGATAACTGATTTAACTATAATTTATCTAATCTCCCTAATTAAAATTATTTGCTGAGCAGAGTCTTCATCTTCTCCATGGCTTTTTTGAAAGCACTATTAACCTCTTTATTCCTTAGACTATAGACTATTGGGTTCAACATGGGAATTATTATTGTATAAAACACAGATGCCATTTGGTCATTGTCCATAGAATGACTAGAGCTGGGTTGTAGGTACATGAAGATTACTGTTCCATAGAATATGGCGACAGCAGTGAGGTGAGAAGCACGGGTGGAGAAGGCTTTCTTCTGTCCTTCTGCTGAGTGCATCCTCAGGATGGCAATGAGTATAAACAGATAGGAAGTCAAGATAACCATAAGGGCAAAAGCAACATTGAAAGCTGCTAAGATAAAGAGCACAATCTCATTCATGTAGATGTCAGAACAGGAAAGAGCCAGGATTGGGGGGATATCACAAAAAAAGTGGTGGACCACATTTGAATGGCAGAATGAGAGGCGGAAGGTGAACCCAGTGTGGATGGCTGACTCAACAAAGCCCCAGACGTAGCAGCCCGTCACCATGTGAGCGCACACACGGGTAGTCATGGTGGTGGTGTAATGTAAGGGCTTACACACTGCTGCATGACGGTCATAGGCCATGACAGCAAGGAGGAAACAGTCAACGCTGGCAAAAGCCACGAAGAAGAACATTTGAGCAACACATCCCCCGTAGGAGATAACTTTATCCCCTGTGAGAAGCCCAAGCGTCACTTTGGGAGTAACAGCAGAGGAGTAAACACAGTCTGCCAGAGAGAGATTACTGAGGAAAAAATACATCGGAGTGTGGAGACGAGAGTCCAGCAGAATTAACACAATCATCCCCAGGTTTCCAATGAGGGTGATGAGGTAAACGAGGGTGAACATTACAAAGAGGGGGACTTGCAGCTCTGGAGTATCAGTCAACCCCAAGAGTCTAAACTCATTCACCTCAGTGCTATTTTCCATGGATGCCCTTTTGAAATTGTGTTTCACCTGTTAAAACAAGGAAAGCTGGATAAATTACTTATGCATGGGAAATGACTCACAGCACACTCCTGTCACCCAAATGACAGAAGCACCCCGTGATCCTATTACCAATGCAGAGTTCCCCATAACCCTGAGGCTGGCATCTTCTGATCTCCACCTTACAATCTGTAGAAGTGTGTACTGTATCTGCTAGTTCCTGGCCCCACTCAGATATTCCAAATGACCACTCAGTTGTCTTCAAAATATTTATTGCTTATTTCATTTGGGTTGAAAGTTTGTGCTTTCTCTGTAAAGTACCCTTACTTTTATAACTTTCATTCCTGAATAGGTAGCACTTACATTAACTGAACACTTACTATGTGCCAGGTAGTCTGAGAAGAATAAATACTGTCTCATTTACTCTTCCTTTCTGTGATATTAGGTAACTGCCTGTGAACAGAAATATAGAATTTCCTTTCTGGATGTGAAATCCTGCAAAATATAAGATTATCATCCATGCATTTGTGATCCATCTGAGGTCTAAGAAAGAATAGTTTCACTTTCACTTCTTAGAGAAAATTGTCCTCCTTGGCCAGGTGCAGTGGCTCACACATGTAATCCTAGCACTCTGGGAGGCCGAGGTGGGAGGATTGCTTGAGGACAGGAGTTTGAGACCAGTCTGGGCATCTCTACTAAAAATAGAAGAAAAAAATTCGCCGGGCATGGTGGCGCATGCCTGTAGTCCCAGCTACTCGGTAGGCTGAGGCAGGAGGATCGCTTGAGCCCAGGAGTTTGAGGTTGCTGTGAGCTAGGTTGACACCACGGCACTCTAGCCTGGTCAATACACTGAGACTCTGTCTCAGAAAAAAAATTGTCCTCCTTGAGAGACATGCCAAAAAAAAGTGTAAGAAGCTCAAAATCATGACCAATCACTGCACTGCACAGCCTATGCCTTCCTTGATCCTCTTGAGGGAAGCAGCATAGAAGGAGAAAGATGTTCATCTTCTTTAATCCCCTGAGACAAGTAACATAAATATCCTTGAGCTTTAATTTCTTGATCTGAAAAATTTAAGTGAGCATTGTGTTTTCTACTTTCATTATGTCACAAGATCCTTATAGCAATTTTAAAAATGTGCTTTGAAAACAAGACAAGTATTTAGAGATGAAGTATGTTATTGTGATAAAGAACATGTTCTCTGGTCATGACCTGTCTACATTCAAATTCTAGCCTTTCCGTTTACTGGTTGGGTAACCTAAGGCAAGTCACAACCTCTCTGTGCCTCAGTTTAAAACAGAGATAATGATAATCATACCTCACAAGGCTATGTGGGGAATGTAATGAATTGCTATGTTTAAGTCACTCGGAATACTGTCTCATATATAATTAGAACTCAATAAAATTATAGGTATCACTATCATTAAATAAATATTATTAATAGTAATAGTAATAGCACTATATACAATTGTTTGGGGAAAAAATAAATGAAATTATTGGAACCACATCACTAATGAAGCTTATGCGAGTGACTTCATAAATTAAATTCAAATTTGTTTAAACAAGCATATTATTTTTACAAATATTAACAACAAAAAATTTGTGGCTAAGCTTTAGGAATAATAATAGATACAAATTTTGAGATGATGTCTTCCATTGCATGATTTCTGCGGGGAATTTATTGAGGATTGTACCAATTATTTCACCCAATTACATAATCATATTATGAAATAACCTCCTCAATTTTCAAAATCCATGCTAAATATCTGGTCAAAACTGATAAAGTCTTCAAAGAATAATCCCCTAATACCAGAATTATTCAGCTCTGGCTCTCTTTCCCTTACATTCCTCCTGAAATCCATGAGCATATACTGTTAACTCTACCTTCAAAATATACCCCAAATCTATTCCCTAGTCACCACCTCCAGGGTGACCACTGCAGGCCATGATACAACTTAGTTCACACCTGGTAAGAACTGAGGCCCCAGATGAGTCACTGAGAAAGTTAAGGAAAGGAAAACTAAGGCAAGATGCAGATTTGGGAGCTGAGAGAGGGTGGGGATTAAGGAGTAGATATTGAAGTTCTGTTTTTTCGATAGAGAGTAAATGCGTGCTAGACACCACGTCTTTTTAACTCTAACAATATCAGCACCATCACGGGTAGCCATATTGTCCTTCCTGACAGGCACTATTGTCCTGGCTTGAATAGATCCAAACCCCAATCAGTCTGAATCCAAGCCTAAATGTACAAACAATAAATTGTACTGCCTTAAATTTTGTTTCTGTATGACCCAACATATCTATATATAGCTGAGCACATAATAGATAATAATTGAAGAGACAGAATGATTAAATCATTCCATGATTGCAAGTCAATCTGAGGTAGAAAAAAGTGCCTGAGTTTTAGTTCCTAACACCTGGGTTTGGATATCAGCTTCTTCATGTAATACTTTGAACATGATTTCTACATTCTCTAAAGGTCATTTTTTTTTCCTCTGCGAAATGGAGACATAGCAACTTCAAAGTTATTAGAGAAACCATATTTTACTTCTATGTTTGAGTATTCACTGACTGCTAGATTGAAACTTGGAAAAGCTTTAGTTGAAGTGTCTTCTCATCCATGTGCTTACCACGGTGCATGGCACATACCACATAGTCAATAATTTTTTATTGCACAACTGAATTAGTGAAGAAATAGCTGTTATTACTGTCTAAAAACAGCCTGTAAAAAGCGATTCCTACTGAGGGATTAAGCAACATCTTCAGTAATAACTGCTTTGAAACTAGAAGACTCTATCTAAATGAAACAGAATTCACATGCATTTTATTGATATTTTCATAGGAATATTTCTTTATTAATATAATTTTATTTAATATATTTTACATTGTGTTCAATATAGTTAATGTCAATAGCTTTCTTAAAATTCCCCTGAGAATATGCTCAGTGAAAAATATTTAAACACAAGAGGAATATATTTATTTGTATTTATTGAAATACAGTCAAGAGTAATACTCAATGAGATGCCTTTTTGTTAATATAAAACAAATTATATTTATTATTTTTGTACATGTAATTATGTTAATCTTAATATAACTTAACTGTATTCATCAAATCTCCAACACATAAGTCATTCGTAAGTGTGTTTTAGGTTAACTGAGTTTTTGAGAATTAATTTATAGCAGATTGTGCTAACCCAGTATTTTACAAATGGTAGGTCATGATCCGTTAGCTGGTGGTGAAATCAAACAGTGGATAAGGAGCAGCATTTTTTTCAAAAAGTAAATAAAATTAAATACCACTGCTATTATTAGTAATGATCTCTAACACATAAAGCACTTACTGTGTGCAGATGCTCTTCTAAGGGTTTCACGTACATTAGCTCATTTAAGATAGAAAAGAATAAAAAGCAAAGGTGCATTGCACCTTAAAAGGCAAGTGGGGCTCCATGAAAGTTTTGCTTTTTCTCTGTGTGTGCATGTATATGTGTTTTTGCATGCACACATGTGGTGGGTTACAATGTAAATTGTATTTCTTCTTATGGATTTCTTATTTTAAAAAGTCTAAATGGGAGGCCAAGGCGGGAGGATCATTTGAGCTCAGGAGTTCGAGATCAGCCTGAGCAAGAGCGAGATCCCGTCTCTACTAAAAATACAAAGAAATTAGCTGGACAACTAAAAATATATATAAAAAATTAGCCAGGCTTGGTGGTGCATGCCTGTAGTCCCAGCTACTCGGGAGGCTGAGGCAGAAGGATTGCTTGAGCCCAGGAGTTTGAGGTTGCTGTGAGCTAGGCTGACGCCATGGCACTCTAGCCTGGGCAACAGAGTGAGACTCTGTCTCAAAAACAAAAAAATAAAAATTCTAAAATCTTTCATCAATAGCCTCTGAATAGCCTATGCAAAGTTAAGCAAGAGACTGTGCTTCAGTAATGCAGGACCACATACATTCATAATGTGCTCACTGTTCATTCACTGACTTGTTTATTTCTTTATTTACTCACTGACTCATTTATTCTTTCATCTATATGTTCTCTCATTGCCTCAACAAACATTTACTGTGAGCCTATCATTTTCAAAATCCCCTCCTGTGCACAGGGATTTTAAATGATGAGAATAATATCATCTAATTAATGAAGGTTGTTGTAATATCTGGACTCTAGCTAAACAGCATGAATGTATGAAAGTATTAAAAGCTGGGATACCAAACTCTGACTACTCCATGGGAAAATGTTTTCCCTCAGACCTTTACATACCACGTCTTCTATTACCACAATCTAAACAGACCGTAGATCTGAGCTTAGAAACTTACCTTGTTCTTCAAGGAAGATGACACAAATTCACTTGGGATTTTCAAATTGCAAGTCCCACTCAAAGAAGAAAGAAAAGCATCTGTGTAAGGAGTTAATTTTTAATGTCTAATGACAAAAATTGAAGTTCTCTAGAGGCAGAAAGATATAGGGAAAAGGCAATTAGGTGGAAATTATAAAATATTCTCCAACTTGTCACACAAGGCTGCTGCTGTGAGGACAAATAGGGTAAAGTTTGAATGGACTCTGCAAAGTGCTGAGCAGCTCTAAGAAGCGATCGTCAGACCCACCATGGACATCATTTTTACCTGGGGGTTTTATCTCTGGCAATTACCGCAGGCTCACAGTAATAAACCAGTGTGTAACAAGACCATTTAGTAAAATGAACAATCTTTTACATTAAGATCAATACATGAACACCAAAAGGCCTCTAATACACAGGCTGGTCCCTCTAACATGGTTTAATTAGAATCATGTTAGGATGTTAGAGACCAATGACTGGAAACCAACAATGACTGAGGGATTTGTATGTATGTAAAGTTCTCAGGGGACTAGGTACCCATGAGAACAACCACAATCTCTCACTCTAGGAACCTAGAGAAGCAGCAATTAAACTGTCTGTGAAACCCTAGTTGAGTTTGTTGGGGAGGAACACTAGTGTATTTACATTACTTGAGGTTATTTCTTCTTGATAGTACAGAACATCTTCAGAAGAGATTTAGCATGAACTTTCCTGGCCACAATCAGACAGAATCATGAGAGGGAATGGAAACCAGACTGGAGTGGTATGTAAGTTGTGTTGGCCATGGCAGCATGCCTTCCAAAAATTCATACCAAAAATGTTACTGTTGACTGGGCATGGTGGCTCATGCCTGTAATCCTAGCAGTCTGGGAGGCTGAGGAGGGAGGATCACTCAAGGTCAGGAGTTTGAGACCAGGCTCAGAAAGAGCGAGACGGCATCTCTACTAAAAATGGAAAGAAATTAGCTGGACAACTAAAAATATATAGAAAAAATTAGCCAGGCATAGTGGTGCATGCCTGTAGTCCCAGGTACTTGGGAGGCTGAGGCAGACGGATGGCTTGAACCCAAGAGTTTAAGGTTGCAGTGAGCTAGGCTGACGCCATGGCACTCTAGCCTGGGCAACAGAGTGAGACTCTGTTTCAAAAAAAAAAGAAGAAAAAAGGTGATTGCTTACCTAACTTCTCTGCACTTCAGTTCTTTCACTTATAAAATGGAGATGATGATAATAGCTACTTCATATGGTCATTAGGAATATATAAGTTAATACTTATAAAGTGCTTGAAACAGAGCCTGGTACACATTAAACTTTCAACAAATACCAGATACAAAAAACCAATTACAACATCTTGTGTTTTTATGAGAGAGCCTCCATTCATAGCTGAAAGTGTCCACTATCTCCAAAATAAATCATTTATCCCTTAGGGACCTTGGAAGCCACCATGGATTAATTTCAAATACCTTACCACATAATTGTGAGGTTAGAGTGTATGTTAAATAATTATTGAAAACAAGCTGAAAATAAGACAGAGGAGAATCAAAATGTGAACTACTTAAGCTGACAGAGCAAATTGGAGAACAAAGTTCCATCTTTAGTGTATGGATGGGTTTCACCCACTGAGATACAGGCAAAGCTGAGCAACCCTAGAACACACCAAAAAATCATCTCCAGATGTGTTTTTACACAGAGACGGTCTATAACATGGCTACCAGAAGAAGACATATGATATGTTTTCTAGGTATCCTTTACCCAAACTCTTTCTGTTTTTTGTAGTTTTTGTAGTTGAAACTTGGCAGAAGACTGTATAATAGTGTTTAAGAGCTCTCTAGAAGAGACTCTAAAGGATGGCATGGGTTCAAATCCTAGTTCTGCCTAAACTGTTCTTGAACATGGCAAGTGTCTTAATGTCCCTAAGCCTCACTTTCCTTGCAAGTAGAATGGGAATAATAATAGTACCTATTTGTAGAGTTGTCAGGATTAAATGAGTTAAAGCATATAAATCACAAACAACAGTGCCAATGTGCTAAGAAGCCATATAAATGAAAGCATTCTTATTGTAATTTTACTTAAAATGATCACAACTCAGCTATCAGCAAAGAAACCTGTCTCAGTCAACGGTGTACAATGAATAATACCCAGAAGTCAGGATAGTTATAATTTATTTGTGGTGGGTACTGTGGCATGTGGCATTAGCCAGAGTCCAAAAGTTGTGATACTAGTGACCAAAGGTATTAGTGTCAAAGGATGGGAGTAGTGAATGTGCCAGAGGAATTGTCTTAACCAAACTGTTCCAGTGGTTTGATCTTGCTTATGGGTTCTATTCTCTGGCTTCCTGAGAGGAAAATTTATATCCATAAATTCCTACATCCAAAAGACAGAAAGATCACAAATAAACAATCTAATGAATTGTCTCAAAGAACTAGAAAAGGATGAGCAAACCAGCCCCAAACCCAGCAGAAGAAAATAAATAACAAAGATCAGAGCAGAACTAAATGAAATTGATAGTAAAAAACTATACAGAAGATTAATAAAACAAAAAGTTGGTTCCTTCAAAAAATAAACAAAATTGACATGCCTCTGGTTAGATTAACAAGAGGCAGAAAAGAAAGAACTCTAATAAGCTCCATCAGGAATGAAAAAGGAGAAATTACAACTGATGCTATGGAAATACAAAATATCATCTATGAATACTATAAAAAACTCTATGCACATAAACTGGAAAATGTGGAGGAAATGGACAAATTCTTAGAAACAGACCAGCTTCCCTAGGCTCAATCAAGAAGAAATAGAATTCCTGAACAGACCAATAGCAAGTACCGAAATTGAAACAGCAATAAAAAAACCTTCCTAGAAAGAAAAGTGCAAGACCAGATGGTTTCACATCTGAATTTTACCAGACCTACAAAGAACTGGTGCCTATCCTGCAGAAATTATTCCACAACATCGAGAAGGAAGGAAGCCTCCCCAACACATTTTATGAAGCCAACATCACCCTGATACCAAAACCAGGAAAGGACACAACAAAAAAAGAAAACTATAGACTAATATTCCTTATGAATATAGATGCAAAAATTCTCAAGAAAATCCTAGCAAACTGAATTCAGGTACTTATCAAAAAAATAAGAAAATAAAAAAATAAGAAAAATCTTATTTTCTTAAAATAAGAAAATCAAAACCACAATGAGATATCACTTATCTTCAGTGATAATGGCCTTTATCAAAAAGTCCCAAAACAATAAATGTTGGTGTGGATGCAGAGAGATAGGAACTCTCATGCACTGCTGGTGGGACTGCAAACTAGTACAACCTCTGTGGAAAGCAATATGGAGATACCGCAAAGAGATACAAGTAGAACTACCATTTGATCCAGCAATCCTATTACTGGGCATCTACCCAAAAAAACAAAAGACATTCTATAAAAAAGACATCTGCCCTAGAATGTTTATAGCAACACAATTCACAATTGCAAAGATGTGGAAACAACCCAAATGCCCATGAATACATGAGTGGATTAATAAAATGTGGTATATGTATACCCTGGAGTTCTACTCAGCCACAAAAAACAATGGTGATATAGCTCACAAATCTCTCCTACACACCCCCAAATGACACAATTAGGTCCTGGGCGTATGGAAACAGATCCACAGACCTATTCCTAGACCCCTCAAGTCCAAGAGTCAGGCATATCTTCTTTAAATGTCAATTAACACTAATTGATCAATGATGTTCAGTCTTATCCTTACTGATTTTCTGTCAACTTTTTCTATAAATTACTGAGAAACATTTGTTGAAGTCTTTGTCTTAGTCCACTTGGGCTGCTATAACAGTAGACCATTGACAGGACGGTTTATAAAAACAGAAATTTATTTCTCACATTTTTGAAGGCTGAGAAGTCCAAGATCAAGGCACTGAGAGATTTGGTGTCTGTTGAGGGCCCGCTTCCTTGTTTATAGATAATTGTCTTCACAAGAAGAAGGACAATAAACACTTTAAGAAGACCCAGGCAACTTTGCTTTCAACAATTTACCTTAATTATCATGACATTGAGAAGACATTCATTTATCTATGCATAAATACATTAAGTCAATAAAGTACTCATTGAGTTCCAACTAGGTGCTAGCCATTGTGTTAGATGCCAATGTGTGGAATACAGAGCAGAATAAAGAAGACATAATTTCTGCATAAATAGCCCTTGGTCTAATGGGGAGACATTAAAAACTTAAACTCACAGATAAATATATAACTACAAGTTATATGTATTATGTGAAAAAAAAGAATATGCTCAGAGAGGGTATAAGAGAGGAAGTTTAAATTAAAAAGGGTGGGAGAAACACTTCCAGAATGGCATAATAAGGACCTCCAAAAGCCTGTTCCTCCATAAAAACAATGACAGTACAGGTAAAAGTGTTTATAATACAAATTTTCAAAACTCTAGAAATTAACCAAAGGCTTGCAACAATTCAAGAAACATGGCTGAATCTCTCAGTAGTAACAGTGAACTTTGTGGCATTTTAACTTACTCTTCCCCAGCTCCATAGTAGCCTTGAAAACCAATAAATACAGAATGATGGTAGCTGAGGAAAACATCAGCTGAACAGCCACTGAGGAAGCAAAATGCATTTGGAGGTTCCTAAAAGGCCTCATTCCCAGAGTATTTCACCTATCTCTCAGCTCCCTAGAAAAACCTCAAAACTGTGAAGTCTTGTCTTTATTTCACCTGACTCAAGTCACACAGTCAGAAAAATCCTAATCCTAGGGTGTTTGTCAAAGCAATGTGCAGCAATTGCTTAACACTGCAATTGCCTGAATATGTAAATATCAGTTGGAGCAAACAATAATCTGACCAAATTCTTACAAGAAATTTTTGAGGACATTATAAATCCATACAGGGCCTCGAAAAGCTACCACATATTTCTAGGGAATCACAAAAATCATGCACCTATGCAAGGCCCCATGCATGCCCAGAAAAGGCCTGAGAAGGACTTAATCTTTCATCTTTGGCTAACTTTGTGGCTCTGAACAAACAGTAAATGAAAATTAAGGCAGAATTTGAACTGTTGGGACATTAAAGACAAGCTCCTTACAAAGCCCATATGTAAGGCTTCAGAGGATTAATGGTTTAAAGCATTTAAAAAAATCTATTCAATTGTTAGTTGACCACTAAGCTAACTAAGTAGAAACCGCAGTGACCACACATGACAAATAATACAGAATTAACATAAGTAACCCAGGAAAATCATTAAAAAAATAAACATCACCACCAAAACTAAATAAATACATAATCCCTAAGTGGGAGAGGAGACATAATTTCCAGAATATGCTACATTTTATTATTTAAAATGCCCCAATTTTAACAAAAAATAGAAGTCACCTAATGAACAAAGAAAGTAGGACCAATACACAGGTTTAAAAAGATTGTCCATAGAAACTGTCCCCGAGGAAACCCAGATGTTGGACTTAACAAAGATTAATTTGAGGTGGATGAAACAGCATTGTGAAGTCTATATAACTAAAATTTGAATCCTATAGAAGACTTTGCCTTCCCAATAATCTTTTTAAAGGCACTCTTAACCTCTTTGTTCCTCATGCTGTAGACTAGTGGATTCAGCATGGGAATGACTATGGCATAGAACACAGATGCCATTTTGTCAGTGCCCATGGAATGGCTGGAGCTAGGCTGTAAGTACATAAAGATGACTGTCCCGTAGAAGATGGAAACTGCAGTGAGGTGGGAAGCACAAGTGGAAAAGGCCTTCTGGCGTCCTTCAGATGAGTGCATCTTCAGGATGGTGATAAATATGAATAGGTAGGAGATCAAGATTACCAGGATTGAAAAGAGGGCATTGAATCCCACCACAAAAAAAATAACCATCTCACTGATGTGGTTGTCAGAACATGAGAGAGCCAGGAGAGGAGGAGCATCACAGAAAAAGTGATCAACTACATTGGACCTACAGAAAGAAAGCCTGAAAGTGTTCCCAGTGTGGATGGAGGCATTCAGGAACCCACAGACATAGCAGCCTACGGCCAGACAAGCACACACGTTTATTGTCATGGTGGTGGTGTAATGCAGGGGTTTACACACTGCTGCATAGCGGTCATAGGCCATTGAGGCCAAGAGGAAACTTTCTACTGTGATAAAGGCTGCAAAGAAGAAGAACTGAGTGGCACAAGCAGGGTAGGACATGATTTTGTCTCCTGTGAGGAATCCTGCCATCACCTTGGGAGTGACTGCTGAGGAATAACCAAAGTCTGCCAGGGAGAGATTACTGAGGAAAAAGTACATGGGTGTGTGGAGACGAGAGTCCAATAGAATCAACCCAATCATCCCCAGGTTCCCGACCAGAGTGATGAGGTAGATGAAAAGGAAGATTACGAAGAGTGGGATCTGCAGTTCTGGGTCATCGGTTAACCCCACAAGAATGAATTCAGTCACCTCTGTAATGTTCTCCATTAGGAAGTATGGGACTGCCCTGTAACAGTGAGGAAACAAAATCAGAGTGATAAATGGAGAGAGGACTGCTGAGATCAGTCAGCATGTCAATTTCGTGCCATGTCACAGTATTGCAATTGCTTGTTTTCCAGAAGTTCTGGACCTAAAACATGTCCATGACAACAGGGTGCAACTTTAAATTATTAATAGTTAATAGAGTGTCCCTAAAAAAATGATTTTAGAGATAATGCATCCCAATCTCCTAGCTTCATATATTACTGAGCTAAGGTACAGAAAAGATTCATACAAAATCATCAGATGAATTACTAACTGGAACAGGTGAGATGTGAAGCCAACTCACTTTGAATCTAAGTCTTCACTCTTTATCAAAAAGAAAAATTCATTTAAACCTTTTACGTTCAACCTAAACTAAGCACATAATAGTAACTTGTTTAATTGACTGATTGAATGATTAATTAAATCTATCATCACAAATCAGTGTGGATAATTGAAAACATGAAATTAGGAATAAAAAAAATTACCAGTTTGCTTGGCTTTGTGCAAATAACCTACCTTTCCAGATCTTAATTCATGGCAAGAACTAGATGCGCAAACATTTATAACCACACCCAACCTGTTAAAATCTTCAAAAAGTTAAAAAGAAACGCACCTTTGGTAATATCAGCCAATAGACTACGTAAATTTCTGAATGGTGTTCATTCCTTCAACTCTCTATAAACACTAATTCAGTATGGCGCATCAGGTTGCCTGCTAATTGCCAGGCCTACATTGATGCACAAGATACATTCTCTGACCTCAGGATGTTTAGTAGACTAAGACACCTAAACTTATGAATATTATGTTTAGATCAGAATATTCTTATTCTCCATTCCCAAGGAGAGAGCATTATTTTCTCATTTGCCCAGAACCACGTGATGGTTGTTGATCTCACTTACACTGTAGTCCATCAGTCAGGCAATGATACACTTACTGAATTGTGCGTCCAACACCAGATAAGTGTTTAGTGTCAGAATTAGAACTTGAGATCAGATCTCTTCACTCTAATAATTAGTTGTATCATGTGATTTTTCACATCTCCATTACAGTCTGTTTCATAACTTGTTTCAAAGCCCAATTTCTTCCTCAGTTATTAATCACCATTTCTTCTGTCTCTTTTTAAAAATATTAGCATGGGCTTCCTTATTACAATAAAATTTTATGTTGATACCCCATTCAATTCTCTCGACAATTCTAGAATTAGTCAAGATAACTAGTATTATCATATTTCCTGAAAAAGAAAACTAAGATATAAATAGTTTAAATAACTTGTTCAAAGTAATACAAGCTTATACTTTGTGAAGTAGGGACTCAAGGCCTTCCTGTGCTTTTTCTTTATGCCACGTGAGTATACATGTTCTAATTGGAATTCATCAGTGCTTAAACATATAGCATCCCTAACCCAAAAATTCAAAATATGAAGTACTCCAAAATTTGAAACTTTTGAGCACCAACATGATGATGCAACAAGTGGAAAATCCCACACATAAGTACTTATCACAAACTTTGCTTCATGTAGAAAATTGTTAAAAATATTGTATAAAATTACTATAGGCATTGTGTATAAGGTAGACATGAAATATAAATGAATTTTGTGTTTAGACTTGGGTCTTATCCCAAAGATATCTGGTTATATATGTGCAAATATTCCAAACTTCAAAAAAATCTGAAATCTAAAACACTTCTGGTCCCAGGAATTTCTGATAACATATACTCAACCTATTGAGGTTACTTAAGTTGTATGAAACAAAGAAAAGAATTATTCAAAATATTCAAGCCAAATCTCTGAATAAACCAAAGGAGAAATGGCTGCCTTGATGCATTTTCCTGATTACCTCTGCTCCTGTAACTTTATGGCTAGACAGTAGATTTGATCTAGAGGCTTACCTTTCTCCCTGAGCAAAACAACATGCAAGTCCTGTGCCTTCAAATGTGAGTGAATCTTCTATCAGAAATTCAGTCCTTGAAAGAAGGAAAACATCTCTTTTTGGAGACTGCACTTTAGTGTTTGCCCAAAAGGCTTAAAGTTCTCTAGAGGCTGAAAGAAATTGAAGGAGAAAAATGGTACCAGCTTTGGAATCAACTAACGAGAACTTTACTCCTGTATTTGCCACTCTTTCTTCCAAGTCACTTAACCCATTTGAGCCTCGATATTTTAATCTATAAAAAGGAAATAATAAAAGGTATCTCCCAACAACATCAGCCTGAAGACTGTTGCTTTGATAAGAAAATAATATAATCTCCATAATAACTTATACTTGGTAAAGGGTGATAATCATAACCACAATAGACATCATTATTATTGGGAATTTTTTCCCTGGACATTGTTACAGCCTCTCAGCAGTATGTCAGTTTGGAGGAAGGTCATTTTTGCTACTAGATGACTATTAACAATCAGATGGATAAATGAAAGATCAGAGTAACTCTGGTTCTTGGGCTGCTCCCTCTAATAAGAAGCCAGACGGAATCATGTAGATACATGAATAGTTGAAGAATAGGAACCAGGAGGTAATTTATTGGTCATGGAGATCTCAGGGGATATATACCTTTTGAGGGCTACAAAACACTTTATCTCACATAAATAGGAATCAGGTGATTAAGGTGTCTATGGGGATCCAGCTCTATTTGTTGTGAAAAATCATGAGTGTATTTACATTACTTTCAGTAATTCTCCTTGAAAATACACAAATAAAGCCAAAGCATGACCTCCAGAACTGCAATTTGACATAAATATTAAGAGACAGGAACACAGATTCTGTCATTAAATAAGGCAAGTGGACCTCAGGAATTAGTGCTTCCTTTAATTAACCTTAAATGTTAGAATGATTGAGAAGAAATATCAATTCATTCAACTGTTTATTGATCCCACATAGGTTTAGTCTTAATTATGAGACCTGGATCACAGATATGTACAAAATAAATGTCATTCTTGTGAACATGGTGCTAAAGTCTAATGAAGAAGATAGACACTTAAGCAAATAAATACCCTAAGAAACATAAATATATGTAGAACATTCATATATGAGATATATATATATATATATATAGAATAAGCATATAACTATACATTTAAAAATGAGAGAGAAAAGAAGAAATCTACTTTATATTGATTGGTCAGAATGTTTTCTCAGGAAAGTTAACATTTTAACCAAGTTTAAAAATGACAAAGAACCAGCATGGGAAAGATCATTCCAAGCAAAATAAAAAATATGTAGTAAAGGACCAGCGTTTCAAGGAAGTCATCAGATTCTAAAAGAAACCAGTATGATTTCTCCGTAGATAGATCTTTTCCTTGACAGTTTCCATTTCAGCATCCTCTCCAAACAAACTCTGAATAAAATAAAACAGAGATCAAGTGACATCAATAAGATGGCAGAATAGGAGAGACAAGCCTCTTTCCCTCACAAAAAACAACAAATAGACAATTACCCATGAATGATAATAGCCTTAAGAGGGCTCAAGGGACCATTTAAGAACCTGTAGCAACATAGTGAAACAAGTAAGGGGGAGGATGAAATAACTGCACTGAAAAGATTTCTGGAGAAATACACATACTTGAGATGTCTGGAGATGACTAGTATCAAAGAAGAAGAGCAGGAGCTGTCATCATCAGCCGTTTCATGGGTGCCACTGTGGTCCCCAGCAACCCACTCTGCAGAGAGCACTGATATCTGTCACCACTGAGGTAAAAAACAGCCATCCTCACAATTAGAGTCACCAGAGAGTGAGAAACACAGTTGCACCACCACCACCCAAGAAGGAACCACTGTGTGCTGCCCCATGACCAAAGCAAGCACCTCCTCCAACACTGCACATGCCTCAAACACTGGAGCTACCACTGTTACAGCCTAGCCCTGCCTCACTCCTTAGAGCCTGTTGTTGTGTGTGAATGCACACTCTAAATACCGGTTCCATAGCAATAGTGAGCTACTCTGAGCCCCAGAACCCAGAGCCACTGCAACTCTGAGTATACCCATACTCTGGATCCCGGAGCAACTGTAGCCCAGCTTTGGACCCCAGCTTTCCAACTACTCCACAAGCACCTGCACTTCACACATAGTTACCAGTGCAGCACCCCAGGTGCTGGTGTCATCAGTGGTCCAGACTCCAGAAGCATTGTCCCTCTATACATGTTTATGCTTTAGACCTTGGCTCCATGGTTGATGCATAGACATTGTGCATCTGTGCATCTGACATTGGTGTTACCGGAACTGTAAGCACACCCATGAGCCAGACCCTGTGCCACAATTGATCCCCTCAGCCATAACTTACAGGGTGGAAAGAGATTGGGAGGATCCCAGTAGCCTTTACCACTGAAGACGCAATATCCCTTGCTGCTGCTATTGACACCCACTATGATTGGGCCATTTGCACTCCAGCCAGGGCAACAGAGTGAGACTCTGTCTCCCCAAAAAATATAATAATTAATTAAATTAAATAAACAAATAAATTGGTATTACCCACACTGTGGTTTGGAGACGAAATAAGACAAAAGACATAAAATACTTGGAGAAGCACTCAATCTGTATAAATGATTACTCTTGTTATTATAGAATATTATCTCAGATCATTCTAATTAAAGGATCACAGCAGCATCACTACAAGGGCAAAAGCCTTCCACAGTCAGGACCTTGAAGACCTCTTTAAAATAAAATAAAATCAAGTAAACAAGGTTGTGCAGGCACCAGGTTGTTCCCACTACAGTGAGCTTGAATAAAGCCAGGTTGGGATTTAAGGGTCTGGTGACTGATGTCTTGAAGGGGATTGCTCTGACATGAAGCTCTTAGGGGACAATTCCTCCTGTGAGTACATCCACGCTCCATGTCTCAAGTACTGAATATTTTAATTAAAATTTTGCCTGTGGGGACCAAGTTCTAAGAGAACTTGCTAAGGAAAGTCATGGGTATGTGAATTATTATTTCTTCTCCAGTATACCCATCTGTTCTCAAAAATATAGAAAAAGAGACTATTAATTTTCTTGGCAGCAACTGATGTGGTCACCAGAGCAGGGAAGGGAACACAAGCTGGGGCATTCAGCCAGTCACCAAGACCTCATACAACATTATTTCCATAAGTGATGTGGAACTTTTTTTCTTTCCTTTAGCAAGTAAATTTCTTTTTGTGTCTTTTGTGCCCCTTGACTCCTGAAGCCATCACCTGGCTGGGACTAAGATCTAGCACATAGCTCGTGCTCCAACTTTATTCTCTTTGAACACTAATCTTTGTTTTCTTTTCTGTGCTGTGTATCACACACCTTCATATGAAATTTTATTTTTAATTGTTATGGGTACATAATAGTTGTATATCTTTATAAGATACATGTGATGTTGTGATACAGGCATACAAAGTGAATTAATCAAATCAAGGTAACTGGGGTATCTATCACCTAAGGCATTTAACGTTTTTTTGTGTCAGGAACATTCCAATCCCACTCTTTTAGTTATTTAAAAGTATACCCTGTTAGAGGCAAAAGAAATTTTCTCTCTTGGACTCACTACAGTACAAGTGGGTTATGTGGTTTTTCTAGTGGTTCATTTCCAAGTGGTGACTAAGAAGTTCAGCCTCCTTACACTTGGAAATACTGCCGTCTTCCACAAGTGACTTCAAAGATTTCTGTGGGTAGGAAGAGAGAGGATGGGTGACAATGCATGGGGACTTGGGATAGGGTTTATAATTGTGTGTGTGTGTGTGTTTGTGTGCGTATTTCATTAGCTGGAATCCAGTCATCATATAGCCCTAACATTTTGCAAGGGAATTTCTGGGCTTAGAAGAAAAATAGTATACGTTTTTTCACCAAGTATTTTATGTCCTTTGTCTTATTTTGTCTCCAAACCACAGGGATGGGTATTACCAATTTATTTATTTATTATTTCAATTTAATTTAATTAATTCCTTTGTGATAGTTACAGAACAAGAACTATAAGAAAGTGGGTTAATCTATAGTATGAGAAACTGAAGTCATAACTATGTGTGACTCAGGTCACAGTCACATCTCAAGGCTTAAACTGTTTGTGGCGGGGGGGAGTCCCAACAGCTTTTAAATTATATTTATTTTCACACCTATATAGGTATTTTTGTCATTTAAGTAGCCTTAAAAACAAGTCTCCCAGTATTTAGTATTTTTTATCTACTGAACTTCAATACACTCAACTAGAGTCTAACACAGAGGGGCCCTAAGCCTTGGTGGGGGAAAGGGGGACAAGCGACTAGCACAGTCACCTCAGAGAGGGGCAGCTCCAGCGGCAATTCCCTATGAGCAGTTTACAGAAGAGAAGACTCAGGTCAGGATTACAGACATTTCTGTAGGTTATTAAGTTGCCACCCCTAGGTGGACAGCTACAGCACCACAGCTTCTTTCTAGGACATCTCTGAAGAACTGAGATGAAGAGAAATCCTCTCAGTGGGCAAAACTTTGAGCAGCGCACCTAAGTATTCACTTTGCTTGGAAGGAGGAATAGCCAGACATACATTTATGTATCAATTTATGGGCTGTAGCCAGTGGTTTGGCTGAATGGTCAGGGACTTGAAAAGAATATGATTGGAAAATTGGCAATAAGGAAATGTGGGGAAGAGGTATGTGGGTATACCTCCTGAATGGGCAAAAAACCTGAAGATATTTGTATCCCATGTAAATGCTCACCAAAGAATGGCCTCAGCAGAGAATTGTAATAATCAGTTATACAGGATGTTCTATTTTGTGGCTACCCGTCAGCCCCTTTCTCTAGACACCCCAGTCAATCACCCAATAAGCTCATGAACAAAGTGGCCATAATGGCAGGAATGGAGGGTAAGTATGGGCTCAGCAACATGGGCTTCCACTTACCAAGGCCAACGTGGTACACTCAGCACTGAATGCCCAACCTGCCAACAGCAGAGACTGACACAAAGTCCCCAGTATGGCCCCACTCCCCAGGGAGATCAGCCAGCTGCCTTGTGGCAGGTTAATTACACTGGACCATTTCCATCATGGAAGGAGCAGTGTTTTGTTATCACTGGAATAGACACTCTGGATACAGACTTGCCTTCCCTGCATGCAATGCTTCTGCCAAAACTACCACCCTTGGACTAACAAAATGCCTTATCTACCATCAGGATCTTCTATATAGCATTGCTTCTGATCAAGGAACTCATCTCACGGGAAAAATAAGTGTGGCGATGCTCATGCTCATGGAATCCATTGGCCTTAGCATGTTACCTACCATCCTGAAGCAGCTGGCTTGATAGAATGGTGGAGTGGCCTTTTGAAAACTCATTTACAGCACCAAATAGGTGGCAATGCCTTCTAGAGCCAGGGCAAGGTTCTCCAGAAGGATGAATGCCCTGAATCAGCATACAATATATGCTGCTGCTTCTCTCAAAGCCAGGTGACATGGTTCCAGGAATCAAGTGCTAGAAATGGGAGTGGCGCCACTCACTATAACTCCTAGCAACCTATTAACAAATGTTTTGCTTCTCGTGCCTGCAACCTTATGCTCTGCTGACTTAGAGGTCTTAGTTCAGAGGGAGGAATGCATTCCATGCAACAATGATTTTGTTGAACCGGAAGTTCAGAGTTCCACTCAGCCACTTTGGGTTTCTCATGCCTCTGAATCAACAGGCAAAGTGAGTTATGGTGATGGCTGGGGTGACTGATCCTGACTACTAAGAGGAAATTGGACTACTAGTCCATAATGGAGGTTAAGTAAGAGTACGTCTGGAATACAAAAAGTCCCTTAGGGCCTCTCTTAGTATTATTGTGCGGTGTGATTTAGGTCAATGGAAAAATATAACAGCCCACCCCAGGCAGGACTATAAACGGTCTAGATCCTTCAGGAATGAAGATTTGAGCCACCCCATCAAGTAAGGAACCATGATCACATGAGGTACTCTCTGAAGACAAAGGGAATACGCAATAGGTAGTAGAAGAAGATAGTTATAAATACCAGCTACAACATGTGACCAGTTACAGAAACAAGGACTGTGATTGTCCTGAGTATGTCTTTCTTAGTTTGTTATGAATATGTGTGTGTGTGCATGTTTGTTTTCTTTCCTCTCTTACTACCTTGTCACGTAACATAAAATGTATTGGCTTTATACTACAGTATTTAAGTACTGTTAATTTTACATTATAGTATTTAAGTTATAGGATATCAAGGAAAAGAGTAAACATCACTCAAGGACTTTACCTCATCTTCCAGGGGAAGGGGTTAGTGCATTTTTGGTTGTACACAGGATAGTTGTGTCATCTTAGGCAGAATTATATCCTTATTATTGTCTTTATTTGGAGATTAAGTATTGTTTAAGGAGATGTGTATGAGTGCCAAGTTGACAAGTGGTGAACTTGTGATGGTTAATTTTATGTTTCAACTTGAGGCATAAGATGCCCAGATATCTGATTAAATATTATTTCTGGGTGTGTCTGTGAAAGTGTTGCCAGACAAGATTAGCATTTGAATTGAATTGAGTAAAGCAGATGACCCTTCTCAATATGGGTGAACATGATTCAATTCTTTAAGGCAGTGGTCCCCAAACATTTTGGCACCAGGGACCAGTTTCATGTAAGACAATTTTTCCATGGACTGGTGGGGAGGGGGAATGGTTTTGGGATGATTCAAGCGCATTACATTTATTGTGCACTTTATTTCTATTATTATTACATTGTAAAATATAATGAACTAATTATACAACTCACCATAATACAGAATCAGTGGGAGCCCTGAGCTTGTTTTCCTCCAACCAGATGGTCCCATCTGGGGGTGATGGGAGACAGTGACACCCGAAGTGTGTTGCTTATGTCCATAATCTCATCTTGGTTGCTGTCATTGCAGAAAACCCTGCTTCACAAACAGGATGTTGGAAATGGAAGCAGGCTTTTCAGTGCTTTTGTGGCAATCTCAGAATATTTCACCCTGACTTTAATCCAGAACATATAAAGATTTGAAGTTATCTCAAACATACTTTTAAGGCCCCCATCATTTGTCATCTTAAACAGCAGATCCTCTTCTAGCACAGACAAAGCCAATTCACCTGGCATATTCACAAATGGGTCTGGATCCATTCCTTCCCAGTTCAGGGTCTTTGTGGTTGGGAAGTAATGCTCAAACTCTTTTGACAGCTGAGATAGGTGATCATGCTCCAACCAGGAGAAAGCAGGCCCTGGCTCAGTCTCTTTCAAAATCTCTGCTAACATTTGAAACATGTCAAAAATCCCAATGTTCACTTGTTGTCCCCATAATTCCAGTTTGGCTTTGCATGCAGCCACTTTATCTGCTGACTTGAACACTGTTGTCATTCTCCCCTGAAGTGACAGATTGAGTTTGTTGAGCAGGTTGAATATGTCACACAAGTAAGCAAGTTTTGTGATCCATTCTGTCTCACTGAAATGTGCTGCCAGTGGTGACACACCACTTTTTCTTTTTTCTAAAAGAAATCTCTGGAATGGCTCTCATAACACAAAAACTCTGGCCAGTGACCTACCTTTAGAAAGCCATGTCACCTCTGTGTATAAGAAAAGATATGTGCTCTGCGTCCATCTCCTCACAGAGCTGTGTGAAGAGATATGAGTTAAACGCATGTACTTTAATATTGTTGATAATTTTAATCAAAACGTTTAGTTCAGGTCACATTTTTTGGCTAGCCAGCATTTCTGTATGGATGACATAGTGCCCAGACTCACATTCAGAGGCAACCTGCTTGACCTGAGTAGTGAAACCAGAAAGCCATCCAGTCATGGCAGCCACATCCTCCATGCATATACCGAAATAAAATGAGCAGTTCAGTTTTCAAAGACTGGACTAGTTCTGCAGCTGTAGTGTTGGTTGGCAACAGAAGTGCACATAACATATCCTCATTCACATCCTCCTGAAAAATATAGTGCACAAAACCAAGCATTGTTGCCAACATTAGTAGACTTATCAACCTGGATGGCATACCATGGTGATTCATTAATTCTAACAATTGTGCCTTACTATCCTCTGCTATTTCATCAATTCATCTAGTTGTGGTGTTGGCTGAAAGAGGAACACGTGCCACCTTTTGAACTGCAGCCACTCCTGAAAGTTCATAGTAAATGTCCTTAGCAGCAGGCAGGATCAACTCTTCGCCAATAGTAAAGGGTATTGTAGCTTTAGCAATGTGGTTACCAGCTAAGAATGATGCTCTCAGTGCAGACATTTAATGAAATGGTGGCCTTCAATAATTACTTCTGTTCTTATTCACATTTGTTTCTTTTGAAAAACTCCAAAGGCTTGTCTTTTAATGCAGGGTGCTTGGTCTCTATGTGGTGAAGCAGTTTTGAAAGTTTCATGGCTTCCTTGGATAGCCAGTCTCCGCATCTTATACAAAGTGGCCTTAGAGAATGTGAATCACTTGTTGCAATGAACCCATAATTTAAGTATGACTCTAGGTATTTTCTTTTAAATGCAGCTTTCATTTTGTTGGAAGTCTTAGAGTTGTCTCATCATTGGGTCTTTCCCTCTTTTCAAAGAAGCGCTCCAGTGACGTCTGTGTTTTACTCATTTTTGCTAGGGTTAGCTTGTGGGCTTACCAAAGCTGTGACTGAGACAAGTGCACAGTGCAAGAAAGAGGCACAGATGGAAGTGGTAAATAAAATCATGGGCTGCCCACGCACGGACTAAAACAAGTGTTGGATTCTGACTTAAAGCCTGACACGGAATGCAGCTGTACAATTGAAGTACATCAGCTCACTTGCCACTGTAAAGCCTGCCACCAGATGCAGCTTAATTGTCACTTGCCACTCACTGATAGGGCTTTGATATGAGTCTGCAAGCAATTGACTTATTATGGTCTCTGTGCAGTCAAACCTCTCTGCTGACGATAATCTGTATTTGCAGCTGCTCCCCAGCGCTAGCATCACCACACCTGCTCCACGTCAGATCATCAGGCATTAGATTCTCATGAGGAGCGTGCAACCTAGATCCCTCGCATGCACAGTTTACAGTAGGGTTTGTGCTCCTATGAGAATCTAATGCCGCCACTGATCTGACAGGAGGTGGAGCTCAGGCAGTGATGCGAGCCATGGGGAGTGGCCGTAAATACGGATGAAGCTTTGCTCGCTTGCTCACCCACCTCTCACCCCCTGCCGTGCAGCCCAGTTCCTAACAGGCCACGGACCAGTACTGGTCCTCAGCCTGAGGGGTGGGGACCACAGCTTTAAGGACCTAAACAGGGAAAAAAGATGGAGAAAGGTTGAATTGACATTCTGCCTGACTGCTTGAGCTGAGAAATCAATTTTTCCCTGCCCTGGGCTCTCTTGGCTCTCAGGCCTTCAGACTCATATTAGAATCTAAACCATCAGCTTTCTGGCTCTCAGGTCTCTGAATCACATCACTGGCTTTCCTGCACCTGCAGCTAAGAGAGAAGATCATAAGACTTACCTGTTTCTCTAGAGAATCCCAACTAATACATTCAGAATGGGCTCTATCAAGATGGCAGTAGTGGGGTTGGAAAAAATAGGAGGGAGATGAGTGCTGTTCAGAAGTCCATGAACATATGCAGGACCATGCTCATGTCCAGGAAAGAGCTAAGAACTCTCTAATCTCTTATCTCTTGGTGATCATGAGGCTCTGTACAATCAGGAAGAAAAAGTTAAAACAGACTTGTAACTATCCCCCAAACTGATCTACAGTTTCAACAAGATCCCTAGCAAAATCTCAACTCCTTTTTTTTTAAAGAAATTGACAAGCTCATTCTAAAATTTATAAAGAAATACAAGGAATCCATAATAGCCAAAACAATATTGAAAAATAAAAAGTTGGAGGCCTCAAACTTCCTGATGTCAAAGCTTACCATGATGAAATGTCACTTCACATTTACTAGGATGGTTAAAGTCAGAAAGATAGACAATAACAAATGTTGGTGAGGATTTGCAGATGTTGGACCCTCATTGGTTTTTAAAATAGTGCTGTAAAATACCTTCTCAAAAGATAAGAATAAAGTTACCATATGACCCAGTAATTCCACCCCTAAATATATACCCAAAAGAATTGAAATATATGTCCATAACAAAACTTGTGCACAAATGTTCATAGAAGCATAATAGCCCCAAGTAGAAAAAGCCCAAGCCAAAATGTGGTATGCCCATGGAATTGAATATTATTCAGCTATATAAAGGAATGAAATACCAGCACATGTTAAGACGTGGACACAGAAAGTAGATTTGTGATTTCCAAGGGATTGGAAGAGAGGAGAATGGGAAGTGACTGCCAATGGACTTCCTTTTCAGGTAATATTAATAAAAATATTATAAAATTAGATAGTGGTTATGGTTGCATAATTCTGTAAATATAATAAAAACCCACTAATTTTATACTTTAAAGCATGAATTTTATGGTATATAAGTCATAGATCAATAAAGCTATTATTTTTAAAATATGAAATTTTATACAGTAGTCTGAGACAATTAACTAGAATTACACATAGCACATGGATAGATGCCTAAAGCAAACTGCTAAGTAAAAAGAACTGAAAAAGAATAAGATCTACAGCATACCATTTATGTAAATTCAAAGCATACTTGTAAAATAACACTATCATTTTCAAGGAAACACATATATTTAAATATATTAGATCTAGTGCCTTTGCAACAAAGGAAATGGAGGAAGGATTACGGATAATATTAAAGGAGAAATATGTTAAATAATAGGGTAGAGGGGCTGAGATCAGTGAACATAGACTGCCATGAACTGTGGAGTCTAACTAACCAAAACTTTAAAAAAAATTTTTTTAGAGTCTTGCTCTGTTACCCAGGCTGGTGTGCCATGGCCTAATCATTATAATCTTGAACTCCTGGACTCAAGAAATTCTATCACCTCAGCCTCCAAAGTAGCTGGGACTGCAGGCATGTACTACCATGCTTGGCTATTTAAAAAAAATTTTTTTTTGTAGAGATGGGATCTCTCTATGTTGCCCAGGCTGTTCTCAAACTCCTGGGTTCAAGTGATCCTCCCACCTCAGCTTCCCAAAGCACTGGGATTACAGGCATGAGCCACTGTGCCTGACCTCTACCTGAACTTCATGAACCTGTGTTCTTCATACCCACAAAGTGGAGGCCCCTGCTGAAGCTTGCATCGACCCAAGTCTGCTAGATTAGCCTCATCTCTGAATTGTCATTACCCTGCCTAACATATGAATGTAAACACTCAGTGGTGATACTTACCGCCAGAAGTTATCCAGAGCATACTTTTGTAGTGTTCAGCATAATAAATACATGAGCTCCCACACCATATAATTCTGTGAGTAAAAGGCATTTCTTTCAAAAACAAAAATAGGTAAAATGAATTATAGAATGTAGTTTAAATGACAGAAAAAGGAGAAGAAACAGCCATTTTTTTTTTCCTCCAACGAAACTAAGTCAGCCCAAGATAAATCAGACAGTGGTCATTAACGAAATATTTCAATACAGGATCCACTCATTTAGACGTGGTATTGCATTGAATGAAGCTTATCAACACTGTCCAGAAAAAGAAAAAGCCAATAGCAAATTTTAGTGGGGTTTCCTTCATCTCTCAGGCATTTTTTTAAATTTAGGGTTTGTTTACACGACAGAAATATGTCATCAGAAAAAGCCACAGATATACACCTTGACAGACAGTAACAGAAAGGTGGAGCAAATGCTCCAAAACGTTTAAACTGGGAACTGATATTGTCCAGACTAGTATGTGACTGCATGCATTCATTCCAACACTTACTGATCGTCTTCTTCTTTCAGCTAGATGCTAGAGATGGAGAGAAGAATTGGTCTGTTCTCTCGCCTCAAGGAGCTTACGCTGGCAATGACTATCCAGAAGAAATGGAAGAATACAGGTTTCACAGAACACAAACTTTGAGGTCAGGCAGACAGAAAAGAAGTTCGGATGCTAGATATGCCCCTATCAGCTGTTTATCAAGTCTTTTGGTCCCTTTAAATTTTAGGTTTCATGTTTAAATAATAGGAATTATAGGATAAACTTTATACAGATTTTATAAAAATTAAATGAAACAAAAACCGTAAAGCATCAAAAGTAACACCTTGCTAGAGTCCATGCTTGCCAAATGTGAACTCCTGCTTTCCCTTGCTCTTGGAGAAGTAAATGGTGTGTGAGTCGTGAAGGGCATGCCATTGCATACTACAGATCTGGAGAAGTAGAATGAAGTGTATTCTGGTTTCTACATGCTGAGAAACTCCAACCTCAATTGAGATTTTGCTTTCCCGAGAAATTTCCTAAGGGTGCTTTGATTTCCCTCTTCTTTAGGCTATGGACCAGAAGGTTCAGGCTAGAGATGACTATGGCAGACAGAATATATAAATGTAATTTTGACTGTGTTCATAGAAGGACCACATTGGAGATGTAAGAAAATAAAAATCATGGTCCTG
>CM052438.1:171515549-171528489 GCA_028533085.1 Varecia variegata
ACCAGCCTGAGCAAGAGCGAGACCCCGTCTCTACTAAAAATAGAAAGAAATTATCTGGCCAACTAAAAATATATATAGAAAAAAAAAATTAGCCGGGCATGGTGGCGCATGCCTGTAGTCCCAGCTACTCGGGAGGCTGAGGCAGAAGGATCGCTTGAGCCCAGGAGTTTGAGGTTGCTGTGAGCTAGGCTGATGCCACCGCACTCACTCTAGCCCGGGCAACAAAGCGAGACTCTGTCTCAAAAAAAAAAAAAAAAAAAAAAAAAAAAAATCATGGTCCTACAGAAGACGGACACTGCAGTGAGGTGGGAAGCACATGCCAGTCCTTCTGGCATTATCCATCTGGGAGAAGCATGAGGAGATCAATGAATGTAAACAGGTACGTGATCATGATACTCAAAGTGGTGAGACGGTCATTGAAACCCATCAGAGGGATGACTAACTCACAAGTGCAGTTCTCAAAGCATGGTAAATATACAGTCAAAAACTTATTATTATACGGTGATTCTATTTTTAGCTTTCTGAAGAACCTCCATACTGTTTTCCGTAATAGTTATATGAATTCACATTTCCACCAACAATGCACAAAGGGTCCCTTTTCTCCACACCCTCCCAACACATGCTATCATTTGTCCTTTTTGATGATGCTATACACAATGGAATACTATTCAGCCTCAGAAAGGGGGAAATCCTGTCATTTGTGACAACCTGGATAAACCTGGAGGACACCATGCAAAACGAAGTAAGCCAAGCACAGAAAGACAAATATCACATGATCTCACTTACACGTGGAATCTAAAAAAGCGAGAATTCATAGAATTAGGGAGTAAAATGATGGTTACTTGAGTCTGGTGGGGAGGGAGGTGGATGGGGAAAGGGGAGATGTTATCAAAGGGTACAAAGCTTCGGTGAGGTTGGAGGAATACACTTTAGTGATCTATTGTACATAATGGTGATAATAAACAACAATGTATTGTGTATCTTAAAATTGCTAAAAGAGTGGATTTTAAATGTTTTTACCACAAAAAATGATAAGTATATGAGGTGATGGATTTGTTAACTAGTCTAATTTAATCATTCCGTATTGTAAACATATATCAAAACATCACATTGTGCCCCACATATACACACAATTGCTATTTGTCAATTAAAAATATTATTTTTAAAAAACCTATTATTATTGCCTATAGTTATACATTTGACCTTATTACTAATGTCAATTGCCTTCAACTATACCTAACACATTTAAAATTGAGAAGTACACAAACAGCTTAAAAATATGAGAAATTCACAATTAAATTTCCATTTCATGATTAATATTTCTTATAATAAAAAAGCAAAAGTTAAAAATATTTACCCTACAATTTAAATCATATATCAATAGATGATCTTTCAGTTGCAATCTGGGCAAATTTATATGTGATATAAAGAAGTTCAAGTAGTTATAGAACCACTTCCATAAAAATAACTTTATTATATTTATATAGAAATCACTTTTTCACACAGCAAGAGGAAGCCATGGGAGAGGGGCAGCCTGGCAGTGCTGTGGGTTTAAGTAGAAAAAATGCAGTTACTGCTAATCCCCAGCCCAACACACGGGGAGTTTAGGGAATAAATGCTTCAACATTTCCATTTTATTTAAAATAAATAAAAATAATCATTCTGGCTTAAAAATAGTCACAAAATGTTTGTATTTCTGTGGCTTCTTTCCCTCTCTCTCTCTCCTCCGTCTCCCTCCCTCTCCCTTTCTCTCTCTCTTGCTTGTGTCATGTAGCTGGACAGAGGGGACATCAGATGAAGCTGAACCTATAAGAAATGTTATCGGCCTTTAAAAAGAAGAAAATCCTGCCACATGCAACAACACGAATGAACCTAGAGGACATTATACTAAGTGAAATAAGCCAGCCACAGAAGAAAAAGCAACACATTCAAACATATCATTCTTATCCTAAATGACTCTTCTGTTTTATTTTATACATATAAAGATCTTTTCAATTATACATAAAAAATCCTGCTTGATTTCCCTTACATGAGGTAGCTAAAATAGTCAAACTCATAGAAGCAGACAGTGAATGGTGGTTGCTAGGCGTTGGGGGGAGGGGAAGCGAGTTGTTCAACAGGTATAAAGAATCCGTTATGCAAGAGGAGTAAGTTCTAGAGATCTGCTGTACAACAGTGTAGCTATAGTTAGCAATACTGTATTGTGTGTTTATAAATTTGTTAAGAGGGCCGTTCTCATGTTACTTGTTCTTATCACAATTAAAAAAAGAAAAAGAAATAAAGATATTTACTTCTGACTTTAAAAATAGTCACAGAATGTTTATGCTTCAGTGGCTTTTCTTTCTCTCTCTCTCTCTGCCTCTTGCTTCTGCTTTGTAGGCTGGAGAGAGGACAGGTCAGAAGGAGCTTAAACCTGTGAGGAATGACTCAGCAGCAGGTCCTAGAGATACGACAAAGCCTCCTAAATCAGAAGAGAGTATCCTAAGGTTATATATCTCTTGTTAAGAACATCTCTGAGTGTCACCGAGATGTAGGGACACACTTAAAACACATATGACCCGAGGAAAGAACCCACACAAGTCTGGGTATGATTCACATAGACAACTATGTGATTCACAGAGATATAAATATCACTCACTTAGACAAGCGGTGACTCAGACAAAAATAATCTAGGAAGATACCAAAGACATTATTTTATTGATGTATTTCTTCTGAGAGAAAAAAATAGGCTGAAATATCTGACACTGCTTTCCAGTTCCTCCTCACTAATGACTATGGTTCTCTCTGAAGCCAATGTGGTTGATAGGATGAAGCTGCTACAGATCATTCCTGTTCTCAGTTACCTCTCCCGTGAAATGGAAATGATAATAATAATAATGCCCACCTAATAATAATATGAATAATATTAGCCAAGGTTTACTGAGGTTTACTCTGAGTTAGGAACTAGGCTGGAATGATTATGTCATTCAACTTCTACAAGCCTTATGATAAAGACAGTACTGTATTATGATTGCTACTTTATAGATGGGAATTTTAAGACTTAGAGATTGTAGTCATTTCCTCAGGGTTGCATCACCAGTAAATGGTGAAAACAATATTCAAAGCAGAGAAGTCTGATTTCAGAAGGCACAGCCTAAACTAACTATAATAAACTATAGTAAACTTGCACACAGTAGCAAGTAACTGTGGTAAGTAAACTATAATAAACTTGCACACAGTAGCAAGCACTCAATAGGTAAAAGTCATTTCTATTATTTTGTCTAAGTACTGCTTCTGTGCATTCTACACTATTATCCCATGCTAGTCCAGGTAGGTATTTCTTTCTTGTGTCAGAATCTATTTCAGTCTTTGTAGACTTTTTCCATCTCTGCTGATATGACGGCTCAAAATTCACTCAGAGAACAAGGTTCTCAATTGATTGCTAAGAATCCTTCGCATCTCTCCAGCAAGCCCTGAAAAGCTCAAGCCTCTGGATTGAAGCCTCTTATCCTCTGTGCATTCATGTGTTCATCAAATTCTGAAAGGAGGTTCATGAACCAAAACAGGCTAAGAACCACAGCTCTGGCTACTGTGACTGAAGCGTGGCTGCTCTGCTTATGAGGAGCTGGGTTTGGACACTTTCCTCCCTACTCTGAGCTTTCTGTGCTCAATGCCAGACACCACTTAGATTTTCTTTCTGTCAAAGCCCTGCAGAACACTGGTACCATTACGTGAGTGCCAAAAATAATTCCATGTTGTCCAAAAATTTAAAAAGTTTGGAAACAATACTTAAAAAAATCCCCATCCTGGAGAGTCAAGTGTTCATTAGCCTATGAAAGATGCTGAGATGTCCTGCAGCAAAGTACCAGCAAGCTGTTTAACTTGCCTGCTCATAGAAATGCTTTTTCCTGTGTAACCCTTTTAAATTCCCATAGCATTAGTGCTTGGGAAAAAAATCCAATATTACAGAGAAGTGTGTAATCCATGAAATTCCCGCAAGGTGTCCCTCTGGGAGCAATGCACCTCAGAGCTAGACTCTTTGAGTATTTCATATCCATATTCAGGATAGCCCTTATATAATTTGCCCATTTTCATAATTCTCACTCATTAGCTTGAGTGTTCCTCGAGTACACATTTTTGTCATATTTACCTTTAAAATGCCATTAAAGTGTTTGGAATGTATTAGTCATAAATAAATACTTTTTGAATAAATGAATAACTCAGTTCCTTTTATTTGTTTCATTGATGGTGAATAGAGTAGGCAACTATTCTGATTTGTCCAGGATTGAGGGATTTCCCGGGATCTGGGACTTTGGGACTTTCTATGCTAAAACAGAAGGTTCCAGGCAAACCAGGACAAGTTGGTCACGCTATGTGGTGGGACTCTTTGTCTTGTTGATTTTTGGTTTTATTTATCCTATGTGCACTCTCTCTGTGTGTCCAGAATTGATCTGAAAACTGGCCATGAATTATTTTGTTTAATCCTCACAACGGTCCCAGGAAATAGGTATGATTTTGTGCCCATTTCACAGAGGAGGAAATTAAGCCAAAGATTTCATGCCTTGCCCAAGGATACACCTTACTCCACGGTCTCGCTCTAGAAGCTGTACCTTAAACACTTCACTCTCCTGCCTTCCAAAATGAATTCTGCAGGTACAGCAAAGAGCGTAAGGTCATGAAATTCATCTTTGAAAATAAGAGCTCAGGAATTCACATAGGAAATAATGTAGACAGGCATAATCTACTCCCTGCTGGGTGAGATAGAACGTGAGAGAAAGAAGCCTGGAAAGCCATAATCTTAACATTAATCCAAGAAGTGAGTGAATTTGAGTATGAGCTTCTAAAACGTTATATACAGGCCAAGCAAGCTGAGAGCTATTTTAGGCTCTGTTATGAAATACAATCACATGGACAGGTGGCCTACATTTTCAGCTTTATATTTGGTGAGGAGTTTTGCAATCAAAGTGAGAATGCCATTGCACCGACTGTATTCGGAAAAGGCAGCTGGAGTCCTACGGATTCTGAGCACACTGAGCAGGAGAGCTAGCCCATGGTATGGAGTGGGAGATAGAAAATCTGGAGTCTAGACTCAGTGCGGCCCCTCTAGCTACTGACATGAGAAGAGCCATTTAAGGGTTTTTTGCCTCAGTTTCCTCATACGAAAAATAGATAGTAGATCAGGATAGAGTAGAAGAGCCTGCAAAAGAGTGGATTAGAATCCTGATATCTGAGCCTCAGTTTTATCATCTGTAAAATGGGAAATTTGATTCACAAATCACAGGTTATCATTAAGTAGAAAATGGCAACACTTGTCCAGCTGTTGGATCTTCAAGTCACTTCCCATCTTTGACCCTTAGTTTTATCAACTGTAAAGCTAAGATAATAAATGTTAACAAGGTAATTGTGAGAAACAACGTAGGTGACAATGCCCAGGTGAGCTGACAGCACATAGGAAACCCTCAGGAAATATTTGAGGAGAGCGTGGTCTCTCAGACTCTTTACATCTCTAGGAAATGTGCATTTTGTGCAGATGAACCTCAGGGCCACTGTTTCCTGCTTACTCCAAGAAACAAGTCTGGAGATTTAGGATTTTATGTCTGATATTGTTAGTAACATAAGTCACAACCCTGAAGAAGGTAAAACAATATTATTTGGCCATATCAGAAATTCTCATAGAATTGGGACTGAGTGAGATCTCTTAGATGAGATTCACTAAGAAATAGATTCTGAGATTGAGATCCGTATGCGGGTGGCTCTCCAGGGAGTGCTGTTGGGAACAGTGCTTGTGAGGTAGAGACAGCAGTGGCATCAGACAGAGGGAAAAGTTGGGCTGCAATGCATCTCAACAAAGGCCCCAGCCAATCCTTTGGGGAGCTCGGGAGTTGAGATAGCCCTTAGCAGCTATCTCAAGGAAACAGGACAAGAGGACCAGGCCTTTATAACTCTTACTGACTAGTCTTGGGGGATGCCAGTTACCTGGGGAAAGGGCCATAAGTTGGGGGTACTTGGCCTCCTTCAGCTGAAGGCAATACCTAGAAGGAGCTCAGCTGTGAGATCCAGATAGTACACCATGGTACCCCTATGGGAAACACTATTATTGACTTAAGAGATGCTTGAAATTGAAGAGAAGAAATGTGAAGAGGAGCCAACTAGGGACCTAAAGAGAATAGTTGCTGCAATGAACTTGAAAGTCAATATATTGGCTCCTGAAATGACTTTCTCTCCAGCTTTAGCCAGGTCTACATATCACTCAGATAGAAAGTGAGCATTCTCTGAACAGAGAATCAGTAATGTGATTATAAGGACAAAGCATGACTCTATCAGACACATTTAGGGAGAAGCAAATTGAACGGGTACTCACAAGGACAAAATAGGTTGTGGCCACCAGTCAGAGCAGCTGTGGTCTGTGAGGTGGTGTTCAGAGGTGGACTACAGCATAGGGTCTGCTCAGCCACTTCCTGAACATGAGATGTTGAGAAACCACTTCTCTCCAAGCCTCAGCTTCCTTGTCAGTAACATGCAATGGAGTAACAAAAAAAAGCCCTTTTCTCTCTCTTTTGTCCTTATGTAACAATAATTCTAGATCTTTGTTATCATTGTTAGCAAGAAAAAAAAAGATTACAAAATGGATGCCTTGATAATGATTTCGTTTTCTGCTGTTAAGTTAAATTTTCGGGCAGTGCTTTCTCTGCATTATTCACTTTCGTGCTGATTTTCTACTTGAAATGCTATGGACTTCTCTTGTATTTTTGAGTGCCTTTTTTTCCCCCCTCCTGCTCTTTAACATTTTACAGTTTCATGAGATCAGTGATTTTTCTCTTATTCACAATACAGTCCCTGGAAGTCTCAGAGACTAGAGATATCAGTTATGTTTTATTGCAGACACCAACTTGGGCTAACTTAAAGAATAAAAAGAAGGTAATTGAAAGGATATCCAGAGGTTTGCAGAATCAAAGGAAAACTGGGCAAAAGGCAGGAACCAAGGGCATTTCACAGGGCTAAGGAACAGAAGTCAGAGGCAAAGAACCATCTTGTGTCTGAAATGGCCCAACTGGAATCCCACTGCTGGAGCAAATGAGCTCCAAGCTTTGATGCAGGTTTTGCATCACTTGCAGGCTCAAATTTAGGGACATGATAACTTCTTGTTGGCTGAGCTCAGGACTCAAGCCTGCTGCTCTATGCACCTCTATACTTTTCTCTATAGGGATTTCTCTCTAGGGGGAAGGGAAGGAAATGTTCTCCTTGCCTCAGTTTCCATTGTCGTGGGTCGGTGCCAGGAATTCTTCTCCCACCAACCCAATAAGGAAGTCAGAATGTTTTTAAGAAGAAAAATGGATTCTAGATACACAAAATAATGACCAATGTCTGCTACAGCAGGTGCTCAAATAACTTTTTAGGTGGATATGTCCTCACACATAAAATGCTGAAGAATTTCCCTGAAAAAAACAAGTGTTTTACTTTAACACAGGTGCATAAGCAAAATTGTTCTAAATATTCTCCCAGAGAAGTTGGGATTCTGCCTTTAGCTCCGATATGATATCTAGAATTTCCTTAGTGGAGCTTGAATCTATGGTTTAAGTTTGAAAACCTTAGTCTGAAAGAGAATACACTCCACAGTTGAGCACCAACATACCATTCCAAGCTCATGTTCCATTACTTCTCTTCCCAAATGGTACACTCCAGCCAAACAGACACTGTTTGCTACATACCTGAATAGCTTCCTTCGGATTTCACTGTATCTGTCTTCCTTGTCCCCAAAAAATGCTATCTTTTTCAATTCCCTACCCTGGAATCTATCCTGTATCTATTTACCATAGCGTTTTATATGTATCTCTCTTGGTTTTTCTACATAAAGTTACTTATGGATAGGTCTTATTTCCTTTTTACTTTATACTACAAGCTTCTTGAATATAGGCATTCTGTTGGATATATCATGTTTTGACATTTGTACCATGAAATATAGCATATACAGAAAAATTAGTAACAGAAATTTGTATAAATTCTTTGAATATAAGAGCTACATTTGATTTACCTTTTGTGTGTGGTTTTTTTATTTCAAAATATTAAGGGGGTACAAATGTTTTTGTTACACAGATACCTTCTATAATGCTTAAATTGGGACTTTTAGTGTTCCCATCACCAGACTAGTGTTTACTGTACCTAATAGGTAAGTTTTACCCCTCCCTTCTCCCTCTTCCCCCTTCTGGGTTTCCAATGTCTTTTATATCTCTTTGTGCTCATATGTGCCCATCACTTAGATTCCAATTGTTAGAGAGTAAATGTAGTGTTTGTATTTCCATTCCTGAGATATTTTGCTTAGGATAATGGTCTCCAGTTCCATCCAAGTTGCTACAAAAGACATTATTTCATGGAACCAACCAAGTGCCCATCAGTTTATGAGTGGATAAAGCAAATGTGGTGTATGTGTATGTGTGTGTGTGTGTGTGTGTGTATATATATATATATATATATATATATATCATGGAGTACTACATAGCCATAAAAATGAATGAAATAATGTCTTTTGGTTTATCTTTTTTAACATTTTTATTGTGATATATATTTTTGGTATGTGTGTACATATATATAAATTACACATAATGTGTGTGTGCATATATATTATTTGGTGTGCCAAAAAGGTACATAAAACAGCTAAGTTCATTTGGCTTTCCTTATCCATCCAATCTCAACTTTCACCTTTCTTCTGAGCTCCAGGTTCAGGCTTCTAAGTATTGAGGCACATCTCCCTCTGGGAGACACGTTAGCATCTAAAACCCAATAGATTCTCAGACAAGCTCCTCATCCTATTCACCAAACCAGCACTTCCTTAATATTTTTGACAGTGTTACCACCTTTTTTTTTTTAACCAACCGGGCAAAATCCAACATATTCTTTTAACTGATGTGGACTTCACTATTATTGGCCCAAGAATACAGCACATTTTTTGACATAGGGTCTGAAGTAGGTATATATCACATTCACTTGATTCATAGGTGACCTAAGGTGAATAAATAGCTCACTGTAGGCACTCAGTGAATGTTGTTTAAATAAGCAAGGCTTGGGGAGAAGGGAAGGGAACCAGTATTCATTTAGTCCATGTGTTTTTGCCAGATACTTTATGTAACTTAATTCATTTATTCCTCCCAGTGGCTTTCTAGGAGTTTATTGTTGTCTTTCAGAGATAAGGAAAGTGAGGCTTTAGAGTGTCCAGCGAGTAGATGATAGCACATACACCCAGTTTTTTTCAGTTTCAGAGACCATCGTGTTCTACCAGGCCTCATACTTTGTACCCTGTACAATGCTCTCTAAACTCTTGTTATTATGAATATATTATAAAAATAAAAGCTCTTTTAAATATTAAAAAAAAAACCTAGATTAGATTTAATAGTACTTAGCAAGCAAACACTAATATATCCACCACCCAAGTCAGGACTAGGAAAAAAGCCCCCATATGTTAATTCTCATCATTCCGTTTGTATTTCTTTGTGGTTTGATTTATTTTTACACAACAGAGAAACAGGTGAAAGACTTAGGGGAAAAACAAACAAAATCATTCTGAACTTCATCATTAATCAAGGAAATGCAAATTAAGACAATAATAAAAGACATATTCCCTCATTGAATTGTCAAAATTTAAAAGTCCAGTAATACCAAATATTGGCAGTGAGAACTCTCACACAGTGTTGACAGGAATATAAGTTGGTACAACCACTTTGGAAAATAGTGTCACACTATTAAGATAAATGTATATACCCTACAATTCAGCAATTCAAAACTCAATGCATCAGTGCACTGAGATACATGGTCAAAATGCTCACATCAGGATTATTCATCATTACCTCAGATGGGAGATAGGCCAAACAAATGAACATGAACAATAGACGTGATATTTAAATTTTATATTTTCTACTGGGCTGTCATTTTCCTCATTGATTTGTAGAAAGTTAAAATGTATGTGTGAATGTATGCATATGTATACACACACAGAGAGAGATATATACACGTGTATGCATGTATATGTACACTGACTTTTTGCTGAATAAATATGCTACAAATATCTTATCCCACATACAAACATGCCTTGTGAAATAATCACAGACTAACACCTGAGAAATCCCATGTTATAAACAGGAAGTAGGATTCTTGGGCTTGGATCTAGATAGCTGAGTGGTGGGATCCTACAGAAATTTTTTTACAAAAGTGTGATTTCTCGATACGGATGCAATTGCTCTTAGAGATCCAGACACTTCATCTGGTTTGATGCGAACGAGCCCCAATTGCCTGTAGAAGTAACAGACTGAGGAATTGGTGGTCTACCCTTTTCTAATCTGAATAGTCTACTTTCTTACAAGCTCCTGCCAACAGGCATGTGCAATCCCATCTCCACACCTGGGTTCAGGTGGTTGGTGAGCTCCCATTCAGCTCTGCTCATAATATTCTTACCAATAACAATGCTACTGTCAGAAAGAGAGTGGCAATTTTGGAATTGCTTTCCTATCAATTGTCTCATTTACCCCCACAACACCTTTAAGGAAGAAGGTATAGCTGGTGCTATTATCTTCACTTTGATGATGAGGAAACTGGCTCAGAGGTAAGTGGTTTATGCCAGTCTCATAGCCAGTAAATGGTAGAGTTTTGACTAGAAGCTAAGTTAGGAATCTTGGAATTCTTCAGTCTTTGAACATTATCCCTTCAGAGCTTGGCTCAAGTCCCACCTTCTCTAGGGAGCAGTCCTTGTTCACAGGATTATTTCTCATTCCGAAAGAGTTCTAATTATTATTTTCTGTACGACTCATTTGACAATGGTGACAAATACCTTGAACTATCATCTACCTAGAGGTATGTGCTTTGTTCCATTGCACTATTTGTAAGCTGCTCCTGGAAGCAGAAACAATGTTGAAAATCCCCTGATTTCTTTACCAACGTCACATCGTGACTTTCCTGCAACCTGTGACCAGTTAACATTGGCTGGGTCTTGGCTGTCTTTGTGGGCTGCAGCATTCAAAAAGCCAACTCCAACTATCAAGACTGAAAATAAACATGCCCTGATCCACTCATGTTCCACAGGGGTGCAGAAAAAAATTCCTGCTGACAAAGTTATTGAACCCTGAGTCATTAGCCTCAAAGTGCATTACATAAGTCAACATATATGCAGGAGGCTTTGCTTTGGTGAAGTAGGAATTACATTTTATAGTCTTACATTTGTTTGCATTCTCCAGAGTACCTTCAACATGGCTGGGTCTCACCATGAAAGACTGTCTGTAAGTGATTTACACATCAAATAAGACCTCCATGGAAATTTACTAAAATATATAGCTACTTTTCTTTTCTCAGAGCACTGGGCAGGGAGGGCTCAAATCTTGGCTCCTCCTTGTAACAGTAGGCAGGTAAGTTAACTTCTCAAAGCTTTGGGTTCCTTAACTGCAAAACTGAGGCACAAATACCTATCCTGTGGTGAAAAAATGAAGGCCAAAATATATTTTGACACACAAAAACTTTATAGAACATAAAGTCTGAAAGAGTCAAGCAACATTTGGTTTTCCATGGGTTTAAGCAAGTTAAACTGTAAAAATCAAGGTTATCAATTGCAAAATGATAGGGTTGGTTCAGATGATTTTCAATGGCTCTTTGAGCCTTTAGCCAAAGAGCCTATGACTCAGCAATTCCAGCTTCAATTGTCAAGGAATCCTAATATTTTAATTCTTCATTCCCTACACATAAACCTAAACAAACCATTGAATGCACAAGGGAAAACTTCTATATAGAATAATTCAATCATAATCCATTGTTAAAAGAATAATCTATCCTGATACAAATAACTGCCTTGATTTGTGTTTTCACATTCTCTTTTGGACATTTCAGGTAGGAAGTCTCACTGTGCCTTTATCGCACTGCCTTGCGCTGCAGGCTCTGCCCACAGTGCCTCTCATTCATCAGACTGTTCCTGCAGGGAGAGGGTGGGTGTTGTTAATAACCAAATAGGCATTTAGTCTCCATTTGACAGATTTCCCATGTGGAAGTGAAAAGCTCCCCACAGTACTGTGTACTCTGTGAATTGATGTCTTGCTGATGACAAGACGTCTCCTTCTGAGTGGCTTCTATAAATGAATACTCATGTAATGTCAGCTTGAAATGTGTCTGCTGTAGAGGTGGGAGCTTGAAGGGCAGGAAGTTAAACAAGGGATGAAAATAAAATCTTGGACTTGGATGGGTTGGAGAGAGTGAGGGAGCTCAGGACCTGGTGAGAAGCACAAGGATGGCTAAGTGAAGAGCTGACACAGGAATCTCATCTGCATCAAATGTGCGCTCATTGTGATGGGCACGTTCACGTATCTGACTTCATGTTATCATCACAGTTTATCCTGTACATTGGGTTCAGAGAAATTAAATTACTCCCTTGAGGTCACATAGCTAAGAAGAATAGGCCGGGCGCGGTGGCTCACGCCTGTAATCCCAGCACTCTGGGAGGCCAAGGTGGGTGGATCGCTCGGGGTCAGGAGTTTGAGACCAGCCTAAGCAAGAGCGAGACCCCATCTCTACTAAAAATAGAAAGAAATTATCTGGCCAACTAAAAAATATATATAGAAAAAATTAGCTGCGAATGGTGGCACATGCCTGTAGTCCCAGCTACTCTGGAGGCTGAGGCAATAGGATTGCTTAAGCCCAGGAGTTTGAGGTTGCTGTGAGCTAGGCTGACGCCACGGCACTCACTCTAGCCCGGGCAACAAAGCGAGACTCTGTCTCAAAAAAAAAAAAAAAAGAAGGTTAAAGATTTTCATACATCTTTCAATACTAGAATTGGTATTCTTTTATTTACGGTAAAATGTAGCACTTTTTTGAGGGGATTTCAACAGAAAATAGAAATATGTAGGCATTAGGCATTCAACTCTTAGAAGATCTGAATTTTTCTGCCTACACTGGGGTGCAGAGTCATAAAGAAACACATCCAGAAATATACCTT
>CM052438.1:171528989-171540951 GCA_028533085.1 Varecia variegata
ACCCCATCTCTACTAAAAATAGAAAGAAATTATCTGGCCAACTAAAAAATATATATAGAAAAAATTAGCTGCGAATGGTGGCACATGCCTGTAGTCCCAGCTACTCTGGAGGCTGAGGCAATAGGATTGCTTAAGCCCAGGAGTTTGAGGTTGCTGTGAGCTAGGCTGATGCCATGGCACTCACTCTAGCCCGGGCAACAAAGCGAGACTCTGTCTCAAAAAAAAAAAAAAAGAAGATTAAAGATTTTCATACATCTTTCAATACTAGAATCGGTATTCTTTTATTTACGGTAAAATGTAGCACTTTTTTGAGGGGATTTCAACAGAAAATAGAAATATGTAGGCATTAGGCATTCAACTCTTAGAAGATCTGAATTTTTCTGCCTACACTGGGGTGCAGAGTCATAAAGAAACACATCCAGAAATATACCTTACTATGTACTGTAATAGTGATGATGAATAGACGCTAGACTTTAAATTTTCACAGAGATCTAATGGCTTAGTGGTGAAGAAAGTTCTTGCTTAAGTCGAGCATAGAAAGAGCTTCAGAAGAAAAGAAGGAAAAGGAGGAGGAGAAGAAAGAAAAGAAGAAGTAGAGAAAGAGAAGGAGGAAAAGGAGTCAGTCATATCAAGTAGGGGAAAGCTGAGCTAAGGCTGGAATGTACACGGTGCTGGGATAGCTGCTTCTCAGACTCATCTCCAAGTCTGGGCACCTGTTAGCTCTGTAACTTCTGTAAGTCACTGAGAAAGTCTCCTGTGTGTGGCGGATCCCAGCTGCAAAGGCTGTTTTCCAGGTGTGTTGCTGGATGAGCCTCGCTGCTGAAAAGGAGAGAATGCTCGAGGGTAGATGAGGCAGGTGTAGCTTGCCCAGGCCTCGGGCCCTGAAGCCCCTGATCCTTTCAGGTGATGACAGCCATGTGCCAGAGAAAGCTTCTCCTCAGATTGGCCTCATATTCCAAAGCTCCCTCCTTGCTCCTTTCTCCACAAGTAGACCTATGATTTACCTACCTCAGACAGAGGCTTCCCTGTGCATGATGGAATTTGATAATCTCAAAACTAATTTGACCTTCTAAGCCACCTGATGGAGCTGACCAAGATTTACAGTTTTCACATTTAAAATACAAATCTATTTGTTGGGTGTTTTTTCTTTTTGGAGATTTAGAAATCATGAACTCTGTGGTGACTTCAATTAATTGTAGCTGTGAACACCATCAAGCACTTGATGTGTGAGAAGTAAAATTAATCACGCCACTCCCTTCCCACGCACACACATTTGCTCACACCATCTAGCACACGGAACAAGACCCGAGGGAGGACTAGCGCTGTGCGTCATCGTGCCATTCCTATCTTAAAAGTAAATTTCCAGGCAGGCTTTTTTATTCTTATAGCATCTAATTACAGAACATCAAAATGCAACAGGAACCCAGAGGTAAGCTGAATTATTGAAAAAATAAAAGCAAAGAGGGCTCCGAAAGCTATTGCCTGTATTCGTAATAGATTCACCAAACTTGAGGGTGCTGAGAAATGCAAGCATTTAATTCTGAAGACAAATATCTCCTTTCATAGCCCTTGGGAAAATTGCTTTTTTTCTCTAAGCCTTCTGCGTGTTTTGGTAATTATGTTAGACAGAGGCCAAAAGCATAGAAGGGAGAGCAGACTCTCTAAAGAAAGGTACATTTATTCAGGTCAAAGTTTAAGCAATTTATCTACTGAGACTGTTCCATACTTCTGCATTCAAGGTGGCTTATTGTTTCCCATCAAAGTTGCCTCAGCACTTTAGCAAAAGGGTGCACGACCAGTGCAGAAGGGTGGGAACGTGGATAGGAATGGAAGGGTAGGGAGGGGAAAAGATTTAATCCTGGGCCACCTAATTCTTGATCCAGTGCCCTGTCCTTTAAATTACGACCTTCTCTGAAACATTATTGAAAATATTGGAACATCCTTCATTTGCATTAGAAACTCTAACTTTCAAACTCACAGAACAAAGAAATGAGCAACATAATACCCTGCATTCAGTTGATAAATATTATAAATGAAGATGAGATCCTTATGCCAAATTTAATAGCAAATGGGAATTTCTAACCATTAAAAACAGAGAGGAAAATTCAGCACATTCAGTTAAACACTTCTATCTTCTGCTTTAAACCATATCAAGAAACTAATGCAAGAAAAGTTTAAATGTCTTATGTTGTAATTCATTAGATACAAGATTATCTTCCTGAGTAAGACATTTCAAGGTGCCAGTTTTTGCATCTTGTCCTAATAGCAGAAGTATCCACTGTTCTTGGGGAAGAAAGACCTAAAACCTGCCAAACCTCAGAAGTCATGATGGCACTCAGGTCTGAGAGAAGGCTGATCTCTTAGTTACTTGTCTACTTCCTACTCGTACTTAAAGATTGAGGGTAAAGTTTGTTGAGCATTTTCCAGAGAGAACTTTTAACTTCCTTGTTCCTAAGGCTGTAGATCAAGGGATTCAGCATGGGGATCACCACGGTGTAAAACACAGACGCTATTTTGTCTGTGTCCATGGACTGGCCGGAGCTGGGCTGTAAGTACATGAAGATGATGGTGCCATAGAAGATGGACACTGCGGTGAGGTGGGACGCACAGGTGGAGAACGCTTTCTTCCGTCCTTTGGCTGAACGCATTCTTTGAATGGCAATGTATATGAAGATGTAAGAAATGAGGATGACCAGGAGGGTGAAGAAGACATTGAAGCCCACGACAAAGAAGACAACCAACTTGCTGAGGCATGTATTGGAGCATGAGAGAGCCAGAAGTGGGGGAATGTCACAGAAAAAATGATTAATCTCATTAGAACCACAGAAGGAGAGTCTGAAGGTGTCTGCTGCATGGATAGAGGCATTGAGGAAGCCACAGACGTAGGAACCGGCAGTCAGGAGGGCACACACACCTGCTGTCATGGTGGTGGTGTAATGGAGAGGCCGGCACACTGCTGCATGGCGGTCATAGGCCATGGAAGCCAGGAGATAGCACTCGACAGTGGCAAACCCCACAAAGAAGAAGAACTGAGCTGCACATCCATTGTAGGAGATGACCTTGTTCCCTGACTGCAATGCAGCCACCATCTTGGGAGCGACAGCGGATGAATAACCCAGATCTACGAAGGAGAGGTTGCTGAGGAAGAAGTACATTGGTGTGTGGAGATGGGGGTCTGACTGGACGATCACCATCATCCCCCCATTCCCAACCAGGGTGATGAGGTAGATGAATAAAAATATTAAAAGGAGGGGAACCTGAAGATTGGGGTCATCTGTTAATCCCACGAGGATAAACTCTGTCACTTCTGTGCAATTCTCCATTGCGGTCAGCTTGAATTTAGCCTGGTGATTAAAGCATAGGAGTCAACAAAACTCAAACAAAAGTGTAAAAGGGATAGTGAGATAATATAAAACCAGAAGACTAATATATATTGAGAATGTACTATGTGTAAGACATGCTAGACCCTTCCATTATACTATAGCATTTAATTCTATGTGATAGGTGATATTATGCCCATTTTACAGATAAGAAAGTTAAGGATCAGAGAGCTGAATATAGAGCAAGATAAGCTAATTAGCAGGACTGAGAATCAAAGTTGACCCCTTTGTATTTCTTTGGAAACCAAAGCTATCCACTCAGAGCTTGAATTCTTCTACATGTTTACACCATAGATGTGCAAATTATGATGTGGATGTGCCTGGAAGCACTCCCAATAAAATAGCCTCACTAGAGATTTCCTAAAATTTTCTATGCATGTATAATTAAAATTAATAATTATAGAAATCATAATAGTTTACCATAGGCCAGGCACGGCTCCAAGGGCTTCATTTGTATTTAACTCATTTAATCCTCATACCAACACTTTGGGCCTAATTCTTTTATTTTTCTCATTTTACACAAGAAGATACTACACATATGATAATACTCCCTCATTTTCAATTTTCTATCTTTGTAAACAATGCTCCATGATTCAAAATATGCAAATAGAGTATTTTTCTTTCTTTCTTTAGAGTACTTACCATTGGCAGTACATTTTATGTTGGGTCTCCTTCCTTTGGCTACTATCTGCTCCTCAAATTGAGCATCTTTTACATGGAGACTGGATGAGAGAGCTATTATTATAAAATAATAATAATAGTTAAATAACTGTTGCCTAAAGCCACACAACTGGTAAGTGCTGGAGGAGAAATTAAAAACCCTGGTTGTTTGATACCAAATCCAGAGATCCTAATCACAGCTTTTGATGTCTTTATGAATTTATCCATCAACAGTAGTTCAACTGAAAGGGGCTATGGTATATATAAACATAAGTACAAATTTATAAATATTTAATATACAACTATAAACTTCACACATATAAATGTGTGTGTGTATTTGTAAGAGGTGAAGAGATGTATATATCACCATTCAGAAGTCTTGTTTTTGACCCTGATTGCAGTGAAATCCTCTCTTCTCTGCATTCTCAAAGCACTTGAGCCTTGGATGATTATTACACAACTAGTTGGGCAACCACTCAGCTCTTCAACTAGCCCTAAGCCGCTTGGGACAGTGACTATCTTCGTCCCCTCTGGCGCACCCAGCCTACCCCAGCCCCTCTCACACATATGTAAATATTTGGTGAATGGAACAGAACATCAGTAGCAAAGTATTTAACTATTTCTCATACTCTGTAATTCCACAACAAGCAGTCTATTGTTCTCTCGTCTAGTTGGACCTACGCTTCATGCCAAAATATTAGCTTAGACTTGTCGTATGGAAAACATTCAGAAGCAACAGTGAGTTTGGGGAAGGTCAGGCCTGCAGGTAGGCGTGTGTCCTGCTTTTGGAGCGTTTGTCCTTTCCTGTTGTTGTTCCCCGGCCTGAGGTGCTCACAGGCTTTCTCTGCCCCTGAGAGCAGAGTGGGTAGGTACGGACTCAGAAGAGGGAAGAGAGAAAATGTAAGAAGGGAAGGAAGAAACCAGAACTAGAAGGAGAAAAATGCTTCAGCCCTGCTTGGCCTTAGCTCACCTTGGAGAGCAACTGGAGCACTCAGATTGGTGAGGAGCCCTTATTAGAACCTAAAAAGAAGGGGACGGCCCGGCTTGTCCTGTTTGGACGACCACTGCACACACAGATGAGGTGGGTGGTTTCTCAAGAACCAGGTCACCCGGCCTGAGAAACACAACTGGTTGGGGACCACGATCATATTCCACCTCCTCATCTCCCACTTGGCACCTCTGTGAGCAGTGCTCCAGGGAGTATCTTTGCAAATATCTTCTCATGCCTCTTTTTTTAAGATGAATTTTCAAGAATTTCACATTTTTTAGCCTTTTAAAACTTGTTTGTACATTTCCATCCAGTAACGTATCAATTAACTTTACAACCAGCAGCACTTTCCATTAGATTTTTACAGCCTTTTTTTAACTTTTTTCTTTTGATTTTTGACATGTGTGTACTCTCTAATTTAGCAGACACAATATCCTGTAATCTGTGACAGGCAGTGTCCTGATCTTACATATTAGAAAACTGAAGTATATGGTGCCCCTCAAGGTCACACAACTGCTTTAATTGTAAAACCTATGCAATGCTCCAAAGCCAGATTTTCAGCCTCAGCACCATCGACATTATAAGCTGGACAGTTCTTTGGTGCAGGGGTGGGGAGAGGGGGTGCTGTCCTGTTCATTGTAAGATATTTATCAGTTTCCCTGGACTCTACCCACTAGATTCCAGCAACACCACCACCACCACCGCAATTTGTGACAACCAAAAATGCCTCTAGACATTGTCAGATGTCCCAACTGTCCCCTGAGAGGCAATATTCCCCATGGTTGGGAACCATTCTTCTAGAGTTTATAAAAAATAGTGGTTCCGAAGTTTATAAAACTCTTTTTGCATTCACTTCTTCATTTAATAATTGCATGATTAGAAAGATAAACAGATAATAGATGTAGACATGAAAAAACTGAGGCTAGGTGAAATAAGTGACTAGTTCAAGGTCTACAGCTCTAGCCAAATATTGCTACCCATTGGTGGAGAAAATCCAGGAAGGGCTTTTCCTTGCTTGCTAAGTACTGTGGTCCTTTGACTAAGGAGATATTAAGCCTCCCATATTATAAATCATCCTTTTGTTCCCCCAATACAGGTAGGATGAAAAACTCGGAAAGACTCCAAGAATAAAATGCAGCTGACTTAGGGTAGATTCCAAATTATTTTCCAAACCACCTTCTCAAAAGTTTATTTGAGCAATTTCCTTAGTTAATACAGACCAGCCAAGTATATTCAGTTAAGCGGTAGGTCAATTTCTAGAAGCCATTACACACTCCCCATACTGAACTGCCCCAGACTGCCATGTTCATCTATCAGCAATTAATATTCAAGGTACCTTCTGTGTTCTCTTGATGGGCAACGCTTTCCATTAGGCATCACAGTCACTGTGAATGAATGTGTCTGGATCCAGAGCGTCAAGGAGAAATCTGGAGTCAGTGCGCAGAGAAAAGGCCTCGTCTACCCAGTGCCAACCCTGAAGGGTTGCCAGGCCTGAATCCAAGTCCTGCTGCTGCTGCAGCACCTCCTACCACCCAAGTCCTGCAAAGACCACGCTTTTCTTCATGGGCCTAAAATAAATGTCAGAAGGAGTCTTGAACGAGAACAAACATTTTAAAAATATCTAACAAAAGTGTGTTGAAAACTGAAAAAGCATTAAAATAGAAGGAATTATTACTGTTATAAAAAGAGAAGGATAAGTCTAAGCCATCAAGACAGATAGTCTGGAAATAAAAGGTTCCATCAAAATTGCTTCTAAAAGGGTTTGAAGAGTCACCCCCAGCCATCACACCTCCACTGGGGAGTTCTAAGGAAGACTCAGTGAAATAGCTACTAGACTAAACTCCACGAAGGAAGAGACAAGATCTATTTTGTTTGTTGCTGTTTTGTGCATTATTACGCACTACCTAGACTAGTGGCAGGCACAGAGAAGACTCAAATATTTGTTAAGTGAATGAGTGAATTAGAATTCCATACTTAGATGATCACAAAAATATAATTATAGACCATGGCTATGTGCTACAAGCAGAAAATACAGAGTGCTGTGAAACTAACAGAGGAACATGATCCAATGTGTGGGAAAGGAGAGTGTCAAAAAAGGAGGGTGTCAGAAAAAAAAAAAAGAATTAGAATTCCAGCAGTTAAGTCAGAATAATAGTTTTAAGGCTTAGTTTCTTTGGAACTGTAGGGAAGGCAGTTTTCCTTTATCAAGAGAGGGTGAAGTAAGATGAAATATGGGAAAATCCAGCCAACTGTGTGATCTATGGTGGGTGCTCAATACAAACTAGTTTATCCATCTCTTTATTAAACTGCAGGCCAATCATATGAACCTGTTTCCCAGATTTTGTTAATACCAGTTGGCAGCAACATACCGCCTAGCAATGACTGTGTCGACAGCTGTCTAAGTAAAGGTGACTCAGAGTTACCTATGTGAAACTTCTGTCTCTATTCTTGCCAGGGAAGCTTGGGAAAAATGGAATTAGGAGTTGTTTTTTTATACCTACTTCTGAGCCCCATTTTTTTTTAGACAAATCCATTATTTCTACCAACAGTGTGAAGAATACTGCTTTGCAAAAAAAAAAAAAAAAAAAGTCAGGGAAAACATACCTATGTCCTTGGGAATTATGATATCTGAATTCAGAACCGCTTCAACTACTGGACTTTTTGAAGTCTGAAAAAGAAAAGAAAAGCTATCGGTCTCCTAGGACGTTGGATTTCAAAGAGTAAAAGATTTCCTGAGGCTATGGGATAAAAGGGTAAAGGCAGTTCAGCAGCTACTGCTGCAGTTTGCTTGAGACCTAAGTGAGTTATAACAAACTCTGTGAGAGGTCTGACATACATCAGCCCTATGTAGATTTAGGAGCCTCTCAAGCGGGGTTCCCCAAGGTCTCAATTCCCATCCAGGGCTCAGAGACACACAAACAAGCAATCAAAACACCACTCTCCTGAGGGAACTGAAATACCACTGTGACGTGGAAGAGCCGGAAAGATCCCTTAAGGGCCGAAGGAGAGCCCCAGTTCTAGTCACAGGCTGACTTTTTCTTTGCTCTCATGAAATTATTTTCAAGGAAAATTTCCCTGTTAGAATAAATTAACATTTTTGATAGAAGAAGAAATACAAAGTGGCCGAGCAGGTGGTAAGCTAGGTGATATAAGCCCAAAGATATTTTTGTGCCACTCTTGGAATTTCGTAGCATCTAATCTCCTGTGAAGACTTAGATTTCTTCTTTGTTATTTTATTTGATCAATACAACAACCGAGGAAAAAATAGAGAAAGGAAAAGGGAGAGATGGGGGAGAGAGATAGAGAGAGAAAAAGAAGAAAGGAAGAGAGAGGAGGGCAGGGGAGGGAAGAGACAAGAAGGGGAGGGGACAGGAGGAAAGAGGAGGAGGAGAAGGAAAGAAGAAAAAATTTCACCTGTAGTTTCAACCCTCTAACGACTGAGAGAATCTAGCCTAAATATCTGGCTCTATAAAATAAATTAGTTCTCTCCTTTATGAGTGTTCAATATTCTAAAAAATTAAATATTTTAAAATGAAGACTTTTAACACTGGTAAAGTGGAATGGTCCTGGGTTTTGGCAACTGAGAGGCCCAGAATGTGTCACTTACTGAATGGATAACAGTGATAAATTACTAATCTTTCTGAACCTCATCAGTTCCTCATGACACTGAATTATCCTCTTTCTTTTCTTTCCCAAAAGGCTCTTAATTCTGGGAAAATCTTCTGCTTTGACTCCTCTGGCTCCTTCACTGGTCTCCTCAAAAGATCAATTTGACTCTTCACCTCCAAATAGTTACACCTTGGGGTTTTAGGAAAAAATGAAGGGCAAGAAAAGGGCGAATTCTGACTTTTGGATTCGTTCAAGGCCGGATACCAGGGTCTGTCCATCCATACTCGAGTTAATGCTGCCACCGTGAGGCTGTTTCAAGCTTTTCAAAAGTGAGCCGTTCCCGCAGTGGGGCTGGGAAATTCAGAATTTCCTTGCAGTGCTTGTCTTCCTTGCAGCACTTCCAGTAAATTCACAGAGGAAAAATGCTTTGGAATTACAAGAAGAGTCAGGAAGCTATCAATCTGTCTAAAAAGTTAATTTCATGGCCACGTCGGATGTTAGCACCTCTTAGGACCTTAGAGATCACCTAGGTGTTAAGGTCACAAGGCACCGTAGCCAAGAGGTAACAATTACATCCTAGAGCCAAGTACGTGGGTTCAAATCCCAGCTCTCCTTCCTAGTGCCTGGAAGGCTCATACAAGTCACTTAGTCTCTCTGTTTCTCTCTTTCCCCTTATGGGGCTGTTGAGAATTAAAGTGAATGGACATAACGTGCAGACATGCCTTGTTCAGCTCCAGACCACCACAGTAAAGTGAATGTCACAATAAAGCAAGTCACACAAATTTTTTTTGTTTCCTACTGCGTACAGAGTTTTTTTACACTATACTGTAGTCTATTAAATGTGCAAAATATGTTCAAAATAACCAATGTACATACCTTAACTAAAAAATACTCTACTGCCAAAAAATGCTAACAATCATCTGAGCCTTCCATGAGTCTTAATTTTTTGCTGGTGGAGGGTCTTGCCTTGATGTTGACAGTGCCTGACTGATCAGGTGGTTGCTGAAGGTTGGGATGGCTGTAGCAATTTCTGAATATAAGACAATAATGAGTTTTTCCAAATTGATTAACTCATTCACAAAAGATTTCTCTGTAGCATATCATGATGTTTGATAGTATTTTACCCACAGTAGAACTTCGTTCCAAATTGGAGTCAGTTCTCTCAAACTTCTAATTCTAGCTCTCTTGCTATTTTCCACCACATCTGTGCTTACTTCCTCCACTGAAGTCTTGAGCCCCTCAAAGTCATCTATAAGGGTTAGAATCAACCTATTCCAAACTCCTGATCCTGTTGATATTTTGACCTCCTCCCATAATCACGAATGTTCTTAATGGCATCTAGAATGGTGAATCCTTTCCAGAAGGTTTTCATTTTAGTTTACCCAGACTCATCAGAAAAATCACTATCTATTGCAGCTACAGTCTTATAAAATGTATTTCTTAAATAATAAGAAAAAATTTTTAATTACTTTTTCAATCCATGGGCTGCAGAATGGATGTTGTGTTAACAGGCATAAAAACAACACTAATCTCCTTGTACATCTCCATCGGAGCTCTTGGGTGACCAAGTACATTGTCAATGAGCAGTAATATTATTGTTACTAGCCTCTGAATAGAGGTTTCTCCAAGTTCTTGGTGATCATCAGGAAAAGAATTTCAGGATACACAATGTAAGCCAAGAAAGGGACAGCTTTTTATTGAATGTGAATGTATACTCTCAGGAAAGAGAGCAGGCATGTTTGAAAGAGAGCAGCTACACTGGGAGGAAGTGGTTTTAGATCTTTTGTAGTTTTACTGTTAATAATTGAAAGGAGGAATATTCAAGGCCAAGGGGTTGGCTTTTACTAAGGATTTGGGTAGTAATTCCTAGAATTGGATTCCGTCCTATTTTCATACTATATATGGTTGTCATTGGGCTAATTTCAATATTGTTGTGTCTCAGGGAATGAGGAGGCTCAAGGAGAGGGAGAGAATTGTGGAAATGGCTGGTTGGTGCGGCAGTCATAACATATTTATCAATTAAGTTCACCGTTGTATGTGGGCACAGTTCGTGGCATCCCAAAACACTTATAATAATAACATCAAAGATGACTTGTCACAGATCACCATAACAGATATAATAATAATGAAAAAGTTTGAAATATTGCAAAAATTACCAAAATGTGACACATAGACACAAAGTGAGCACATGCTGTTGGAAAAACGGTGGTGCCAACAGACTTATTCAACACAGGGTTGCCATAAACCTTCAATTTGTGATAAAGGACTATCTGCAAAGCACAATATGTCTTACTCATTTAAGGCTCTCTCCTGGAACCTGGAACAGTGCCTGTAGAGTGACAGTAAGGACCTGCTGAATTATGCTGATCCCTTCTGATTCTCTGTTTGGTAAATTGGACTAGGCACAGAGATGTCAGTTGATGAGCCCACTTCAGGGAAATTTATTTGTCCTTAACTCACCAAACTAGCTTTCATATCACAATATATGGTAGTTTAAAATGGCACTGTATGCTTCTCATTAGGAACAAACATGGAAAATTATTGATTTGTAGATTGATAAAACCTGAGGGCTAGTTGTTAGTGAAAAATAAAAAGGAACAGTTTAAACTGGTGCTTTGAAATATATCTCACTCCCAATTTTGAAAAGGAAAGCAGCACCCATCAGCTATATCACAGCATATCTGCACGTGTAATCACATAGAAGACGGAGCATAGAAGACGATAACGCTCTCATCTGGGCTTCTGCTCCCATCTCATCTGCCTCCTTTAGAACATGGTTTGGTTACATCATCTTAAATTTCTTAAATCTCCAATATCTTCACCTCTGCAGTGTTTTTCCTGTCACATCCAAAAAGTACTTCTCAACTTTGACCATCCTTAGAGCTAACCTTCTAACTCAACTTTCTTTTCCATGAGTGAATGAATAAATGGTCAAAAACCAAGTGGTAGTCACGAGGTAACAGAACTAGTAAGTGGTAGAGCTGGAATGGAACTCCAAACCTGAGGTCAAGACCCACATCCACATCATAAAGTTTTCCCCGCCCTCGAACTGCAATTCAAATGCATCAGTCTCAGCCGGGCGTGCTGGCTCACGCCTGTAATCCTAGCACTATGGGAGGCCAAGGCGGGTGGATCGCTCAAGGTCAGGAGTTCGAGACCAGCCTGAGCAAGAGCGAGACCCCGTCTCTACTAAAAAATAGAAACAAATTATCTGGCCAACTAAAAATATATATAGAAAAAATTAGCCGGGCATGGTGGCACATGCCTGTAGTCCCAGCTACTCGGGAGGCTGAGGCAGAAGGATCGCCTGAGCCCAGGAGTGTGA
>CM052438.1:171541051-171551331 GCA_028533085.1 Varecia variegata
TAGGCTGATGCCACGGCACTCACTCTAGCCTGGGCAACAGAGTGAGACTCTGCCTCAAAAAAAAAAAAAAAAAAAAGAAAGAAACAAATGCATCAGTCTCAAAGGCGACATACACCAAAAGACCACAACTTGCCTGATGGTGAGTTTGGGACTGGCTAACAGAGTGTCATCACCTAGCTGCTGATCAGAAGGTATATGGAATTGTATCTTTGCTGCTGAATTCTTTTGAGAAATAGTGGCAACAAAGATTTTCCTGGGAATTTCCCTCAGATTATGATTAGACCAATGGCAGGCAGTGGAAAATCTTGGCATTGAAAAATTCCTAAACTCTTTTCCTGTGGCTAAGCTTCCTTGACCTGTGTTAGCTATTTTCTATCTATAGGAAGCAACTAACTGGATGGATTTCCTGTGCCACGGAAATCATTCACTCTCGAGCATTACTTTGTCAATATGTTGCTGCACGGGAAGATTATGAGCTCAAATTCAAGCTCTTCTCCTAATCTCCCAGCATTTTCAATCCTATCAGCTTGCATCCTGAGCCTTAAAAAAAGATTTCTAAAATCATACAAAAACAACCAAAAGCCTGCTATGGTTTCACGGTCTCCATGGAAATGCCAGAAAGGGATGCTGTGTTGACTTCCTCACGTATCTCTTGGACTATTTTGTTAATGCCTTTTATGCATGGCACTTGGTAGTTTACAAAGCCATTTCTCACTTATTATCTCAGTTAATCCTTATAGCAAACCCATGTGGGAAGTATTATCACCCACGTTTAGCATATTATGAAACTGAAGTTAGGAGAAGATAAGGGGCTTAACCCAGGTTTATGCTGTTTTTAAGTAGTAGAATCAACATTTAAAGTTTGGTTTGTCTGATGCCAATGCTACTTACTGTTCTTACCACTGTGGCCAAAACAGTGCAGCCTAGAGCAGTAGATCACTTTGATGCCCTAGCGCCTTTGCTTGTGCCTTGAAAATTCACCTCGGGGTCCTATTTCTTAGAGGCACTTTACATTGTTAATACAGAGCCTAAGAGAAAGCATCCCGGACAAGGCATTAGCATTTAGTTCTGGTTCTAGTTTTATAACTAAATTGAGTGATCTTGGCCTATTCATGTAATCGATCCCTTCTTCCATAGGTAAGTGGAAATAATAATCCTTGCCTACTCTCTTCCTTCCTGATTCTCTTCCACCATCACTACCCTAGATGGAATACATTAAGCTAACTAGAGCTGGGAATATTATAACGCTTTGCAAATGAGTGTCTTACCACATCTCCAAAGTGTTGTGATTACCATGATTTGAAGACCTTGGCTGTGATTTTTTTTCTTTTAAGCTCTCCCCTCCATTAACTTTCCCCAACAGATGCTGTCCATTCCGCATCCCTATCTACTGGTACTCACTGCTAGGTACACGTTGCTGCTTCCTACTGAAAGTGCCCGTGACTTAGAAGAAGCAGGAGCAGTTTGCATGCGGGGAAGGCCAGAGAAGGCAGAGGTGAAGTGGGAGGGTTGGTTAGCCCACCTTGCGCTCTACAATCAATCCCAGAGGTCCTCAACAGTACTGAGCTTTATTTAACTTCCCACAGCAGGAAGCTGCCCTCGAGTGCACACTGAATTGGCCTCCTACCCTTTGCTATCTCATTTCCTCGCTCTCCTACCTGTACATCCAGAGATCACCTCCTAAATAGACTCTTGTACACGAGTCCTGGTCTCAGGGTCCACTTCTGGGAAAACCCAAAGTAAGAGACATTCCAGGATAAGTGATAGCTTCAGCAGGTAGTTAGTTTGCATAAGAGAACTTACATAAGTGACAGCCCTCCCAACCCCAACCTTTCATTTCCTCACCGAGAGTGTGTCATATGTCACCTTCTTGTTTCACCTTGCCCAACTCACAAGTTCTTTTATATATCCTGTAACTTTCTCCCACCCTACTTTTCCTCTCTTTCACAATTTTCAGATTCTCTTAGGAAAATCTCCCTCTAAGTGCTTCATTTTATTTTTGAACCTCCAATATTTCTTAACTCGTGTTTGAAAATGCAAGAGTACCTAGAGATGGAAAGTCATATTTTCCAAGTGTCATTGAACATAATGAAAAATCATCACTGTCAACCTCCAAAGCACTGAAATGTATCCCTAAGATCTCCCCTCAGACTCACTATAAATGTCTTCTTTCTCTTATTCAACCTCTTGTAAACCCAATTTTCTTGAAGTACCAATTTTCAGGATGTTATGGACACAGTGTATGTGTCTCCCCAAAATATGTTGAAGCCCTAACCCCCAATATGCCTCTATTTAAAGTAAGGAAGTAATTAAGATTAAATGAGCTCATAAGGGTTGGGCCCTGATCTGATAAGATTAGTGTCCCTGTGAGAAGAAACACTAAAGCTCTGTTTTTCTCTCTTCCTCTCTTTCCACCATGTGAGGTCACAGCAAGAAGGCAGTTATCTGCAAGCCAACAAGAGAGCCCTCACCAGAAATTGACCTTGCCAAACCTTTATCTGGGCCTTCTAATTTCCAGATCTGTGAGAAAATAAATTTTCTGTTTAAAATACCCAGTTTATGGTATTTTGTTATAGTAGATGAGCAGACTAAGACACAGGATAAATGCAAATCTATTTCTCTTATAATTGTCTATTTTTTTCCTTTTTCTTTGAAAGCAGGATATCAAAAATTTTTAAACTATTTTTTCACTACAAATGCACAGCATTGCAGTAATATTAAATATTTAATAGTTTTCTATGGATGAGAACTAGACAAAGCAGCATGAATAACATGATTTCCAAGATATTTTTAAATCTTAGGAGATAACAGCACCCTCCCCTTCCTTTTCTTTCCTTTGTAATAGTGACACACATTACTCAATTTACTGGAAAATTGGATAGGAACAAGTAGTTTGTACTCTAAATATATGAGCTATCCAGAGAATGACTGAATCTTAAAATACAGAGTGTTTCACTATGCTCTAGTATAAAAAGCCTTGAGAAGTAGTCAAATATTATTTTTGTGTATTCATTTTTCGAGGCAATGTACATTCTGTACCAACATTGAGTTCATTTGTTCGTTTAATTTTTCATTCTTTCATTACACTTTATATTGATAAAAGAGAGAATATTTCTGTTCTTCTTACTCAAACAGTGCCAGAATTCCAACTCACATCAGTTTAAACAAAAAAGAGAATTTATTTGCTCACATAATTTCCCAGTGTATGGTTAAGGTGCTGATATAGTAGAATTGAGGGGTTCAAAAAAAGAAAACACAGCCTCTCCCTTACTCAGTTTGACTTTCCTCTGTGTTGGCTTCTTTCTCAGGCAGGCTCCCTCTATGTGACGATAACCCATTCTACTAATGAAGCATCACAAGAATGGAAAAACAAGCAGCACATGTACTCACCATCAAATTGGTTTTAACTGATCAACACTTAAATGCACATATAATAATAACATTCATCGGGTGTCAGCAAATGGGAGGGGGAAGGAGGGGACGGGTATATACACACCTAATGGGTATAGTACACACCATCTAGGGGATGCACACGCTTGAAGCTCTGACTTGGGTGGGGCAAAGGCAATATATGTAACCTAAACATTTGTACCCCCATAATATGCTGAAATTAAAAAAAAAATTTTTTTAAGATATTTCTCAGCAGCAATGGGTTTTTATTATCCTCACGGCTAGAATCCCAACAAATGAGAATGTTCTTTCTCAGTAAATCTAGCAAAGTCCTATGGTGTAATACAATAGGCTTTGCTAGGGTCACATGTCTACCCCTGATCCTATCACCTTAGTTCAGAAGAACAATGCACCCTTACTGGTCTGACCTGGGGCAGTGTCCATCCCAGGAGCTGAGGTTAAAGTCAGCTTCACCTAAACACTTGGATCAAGAATGGGAGATGCAGTTCCTTGTAGAGAAACTAGACTCGGGTGGTGGGGGGAAGCTGAGAAATTTACTCCCATTCCATTTCATATCCCGTCCCCAATTATGTCCAGTCATGTTATTCAACATAGGATATCAAAGTCCAAAGGCATTAAAATCCAAAACCAAATTCTCCTCTGAGTTTAAAGGATGCATAGTTCTCTTTGATTTCGTGGTCTGTTCGTTCTGAGCTATAGCAGTTTTTCCATCAGCACCTGTGATCTGAGATATTTCTCACTAGTTAACCCAGGCAAAAATGTTATCCCCAGAACACAGTATTTGTTGAGATTTAGTGATTCCAAAATAGGAAGGGAAGATGGATTGCTCTCATGAGAATGCCAGGAAGTCTATGCAATTGTCTAGAATTCATGGTCTGTGAACCTAAACTCAGCTAGGAGACATCTCCCCACAGAAAATTAATTTAGGCACTATACATGTGCCATATTTGGGGTGGGGGAACCTCCTTCATAAATTGTCTTCTTTCTTACAAAATAAATTTGAGATATTCCTGCCTTCTGGCAACATTATAAATCTGCAACCAGTACCACCCAAGCACCAGCTCTCATCTGAAATTTCTTTCTTGTCATCCCGTGGATCCCAGCAGATGTCCATTTCCCCTTTCTGGGTTCCCAGCACCCATGCGCTGCATGATGGTGAGTTCTATCTAGTAACACACCCTCCGCAATATCTTGGGGCAGGCAATTGCCTTTTCAATCTCATATTTCAGTGGCTGCTACCACTGTCCTTATTGGGCATACGCTTATGTCTGACACACTCGCCTTTAAAGGAAGTTATCACTCCTTCTCGTTTTTATTTCAGCCGGAAGAGCTCCCTTTTCAGATTCCCAAACTGAAGCTGCTTGTGGTGCTTCTTATTGCTGGGCTTAGGGAAGAACACTGGTACCTCTGCCACATGTTCCTCACGACACCAGCATTCCCAGCTCTCCTCTGCTTTTGGATTCTGTAAAGTTCTCAGACATGTTCCCTCGGGGTGCTGGCAATGCCTACTTGCTTACCTCCTACATTACCTGGAAACTCAGAAACTCATTAATATTTTCACTTTGAACACACGAATTGGAAGATTCATTACTCCCTTTCCCCTGGTTACCAATATCCAAATTTTGTAAGTGTTCACGTCTCCTTCACAGAGTCCTTGTGTTTTCAGGAACCACAACTACCTCTAACTCCAGAAATGGCCCATTTGGTCTAAGCCAAGCTGCACAATCCATTCCCCCAGCAAAAAAATTCCTGGCGGGCACGTGACCTAAGCTAGTCCAATTAGGACGCAGCTCAGGACTCCTGCTGACACAAGCCCCAGAAAAGCACTTTCTCCCCCTGCTGGTCATGAAAACGGAACCATGCAGCAGGCAGCCATCCTGTGAGAATACATGACAGAACTTGGATGGAAAAATAATTGTTGTCTTCATCAAACTATCACCTTGAAGGACTCTATATTTATTCCAAAACTAATCGGCCAAACTAACCGAGAGACTCTTCTTTGAGAGTAGAGTTCCAAGGAATATTCTTTTTTATACATTTATATTCACTGGTGGAAAAGCCAAGTCCTCTGATGGTGGGGTTTATTTTTTAAACACCTAGAGAAGTTACTCAGAATCAAGAGTAAGTAAGTAGGTGATCAGTCTGAGTAACACAATTTCTGGGTTTTTAAAAAAGGAGAACTTTTTACTAGTGAGTTGTTTGCTAGTGGCTAAAACAATGGTCCCGAAGGCAGTATCTCTTTTTGAGCAAATATAACCACTTTCACTTATTGTGGGAAGAAAATGACTGCAATTCTTAATTGCACCTTAGTGAATTCTGGCTTTGCTCTGACATTTTAAAATATTTAGACTCTACTGTTATCTCAAAATAGTGAATCCTTGAAAAAAAAATTAGCACCTGAACATTCCTTCTTAAGGGCTAAAACCACAAGTTTACTTTGTCAAATTGCCAAGGCAACCAAGAAGACTGCCATATTAACACCTGTGTGTGACATCATCCAGCGCAGACATTGTAAAGAGGATGTTTAGATGTTGAATGTGTACTCTGCATAGTCTGGTGCTCTCAGCCAACCAAACAGGATACAAGCCAGATGGTTTCATATCTGTGGGGCCTCCCATATATCGTACGTGCATTCTGTGTTCCTATTTTATAGAATTAACTGTTACCACTTCCTTTTAACTCTCAAAACTCTCTTATTATCCATTCCAACAAACGAGATGGATATAATAGAGCATGGCAAGAATCATTTAGTCCATTTCAGTTCTCCATAAAGTACTATTCCCATACCAATCTAAAGACACCAAATTTGGTCCTATTTTTTAAAAATACCTCCAATGAAGGAGGGTTCATCAGTAACTTATTTCAGAATCAAGGATTGTAAAACTCTGGTTTTTGTTATACCAAATAATCACACAATTTTTTTTACTACCACAGTAAGAAATATTAATATATAGTACAGAGCTTATCCGTATCTCTTCTGAGGAAGGATCACTCCTTGTGAAACTTACTTTTTAAAACAAAACAATAGGACATAAGAAAGTCTGATTCTATAATAACCCAGCAAGCTTTTCTTTACACATTTACTTGTGATATTTTGAGAGGAACAATAATTAAGAGGAATTTTTCTTCAGAGTTTGACATTCCTAATCCAAACTAGAAAATGATCCTATGATCTAGTATAGTATCTTTCTCCAGAGAAAGATACTATACTAGATGTGTGTTTCATTTGTTACTGTAGAAATGAATTTGTAAGGTACCTAATGGAGAGCCAGAGCTTCTCCTTATGTAAACAAAGTGACAAAAAAATTTTTAAGAAGTTTTGGCATCTTTTTAAGATGATTCAATCATCTAAGTCCAAAAAAAATAAAATAAAATGGTTATGGGACCAAACTCAAGAGAAAAGTTAGTGATTAAAATAAAAAAGCACCTATTATATGGAAGGAAGCAAGAAGTATGATATAAATTTAACTGTACATAGTGCCTAGTGTATAACATGGGAAGCCAAAAGAAAGTCTATCTCCCAAACAAATATGACAATGAGTCATTAAAACTGTAAGACATTTTATTACCAATGATGTCAGTACTCAAAGTCGTCCAGTTAAAACTATAAGAATCCTAGAAGAAAATTTGGGAAAAGCTCTTCTAGATGTCAGCCTAGGCAAAGAATTTATGAAGAAGACCCCAAAGGCAATCATAGCAACAAGGAAAATTAATAAATGGGACTTGATTAAATTAAAAAGCTTCTGCATGGCCTAGGAAACCATCAATAGAGCATATAGGCAACCTGCAGAATGGGAGAAAATATTTGCATGCTACACATCCAATAAAGGGCTAATAAAACCAGAATCTACAAAGAACTCAAACAAATCAGCAAGAAAAAAATCAAACAACCCCATAAAAAAGTGGGCAAAAGACACGAACAGAAGCTTTTCAAAAGAAGATAGATTAATGGCCAAGAAACATAAGAAAAAATGCTCAATGTCTCTAATCATCAGGGAAATAAAAATCAAAACCACAATGAGGTATCACCTAACTCCAGTGAGAATGGCTTTTATCAAAAAGTCCCAAAACAACAGATGCTGGCATGGATGCAGAGAGAAAGGAACACTTACACACTGTTGGTGGGACTGAAACTAGTACAACTTCTATGGAAGATAGTATGGAGATTCCTCAAAGAACTAAAAGTAGACCTACCATTTATTTGATCCAGCAATCCTACTATTGGATATTTTCCCAAAGGAAAAAAAATCATTTTATCAAAAAGACACTTGCACTCAAATTGCAGTATATTTCACAATCACAAAGATGTGGAATCAACCCAAGTGCCCACCAATACTTGAGTGGATTAATATAATGTGGTATATGTACACCATGGAGTACTTGAGCATTAAAAAATGGTGAATTAATACCTTTTATAACAACCTGGATGGAACTCGATACCATTCTTCTAAGTGAAGTAGCACAAGAATGGACAAACATGCACCACATGTACTCACTATTAAATTAGAGCTAATCAATCAACACTCATTTGTATATATGGTGGTAAAACTCAATGGAAATCAAGCAGGTGGGAGAAGGGAGGAGGGGATGCATAAAATCACAACGAATGGGTATAATGCACACTCTCTGTTGATGGGCACACTTATAACTTGGACTCAAACTGTATGAAAGTAATTCATGCAGCCAAAACATTTGTATCCCCAAAATATTCTGGAATTTTTTAAAAAAATCTACTTCCTCGTGAAAAAGAAAAATGCACTGAAAGAAGATACAGAGTGCTTGGGAGTGGTATCAGGATTCCACAGTAGTGACCATGGAACAGTGAGCCACAGGGAAATGGGAGAAGCTTGAAAAGGAACAGCTATGAGTTTCCAAGAAGAGAAGATCTGAGCAGGGCCATCAGTAGAGGTGAAAATGGAGAAACCTGAGAAAACCAGTGTTGGAATGAACTGTGCATGTGGAAAATACATCTGCAGATGGACTAGATAGCAAGACCCAACTCTAACTCCAAGTATCTGATTAAAAAAAAATACTAGATTCAATGCCTAAAAAATGAGATTACAAGCCTAGTCATGTACAGTCTAGGAGTTCCCTTCTTTGTTTATCACCTTTACTTTCTCTATATGCCTATTAAACAGAAGGTCAGTAACAGAAAATTTACTCTTTTCTCTCTTGGTTTAAATTTCATAGGGCGATCAGAAGAGGCTGTGGATCAGTTGAGATTACTGCAGGAAGAGCTTATTGAAGCAGGGTTGACAATAGGTCTTGTCATTCTGCTCCCTGAAGATGCCCTTCGACAACTGTGTCAGGCAGAAAGCACACACGAAGTGCTCAGGATGGAACTTGTGCCCCATGGCACTGATGCAGCGGCCGGTGATGGGCTGCCCACACCCGCGGCAGAGGGTTCCTCGGCGGCGATGGTAATGGAGCTCACAGAAAGGACGTCCATCCAGTTCAAAGAAGGAGCCAGTAGAAAAACTGCTGAAGCAGTCCTGGGAGCGGAAAGAAGAGAGAGAAAAAGAATGCAGATGTCAAGTGGTGAAATGTCAGCAAAGTAAAATTTGCACCCCTGAAATTCCTGCCCGTTACAAGAATCTCACTTGGTCCTTGATAAATGGAGATGAGATTGCCCACTTGCAAAACAGACAAGCAGATGCCCACAATGGATGCCGTGCCTTGTTTCTCTACTAGGAAGCCCACATTAGTTCCTCATCCAGGACTGTGAACCCTTTTATTAGCTGCAGCTCTTCCTCTCAGAGAGGAGAACCCTTGACCTTCCCTAAGTCCAAAAGATAAGTGAATATACAGACCCCGCACACAAAGCACTCTGGGTGCCATACGGTGTCCATGGCTGAAAGGTAGTTTTCCAACACGGGGCGGTTGCAGCCACCACACTTGGGTGAGAACATGGCTAAGAAATCCTTGCGGCAATAAGGCTTCTTGTCCTTCTCATGAAAGCCTGGAGAAAGAAAATCAAGGATTCTCTGTTGCAGTTTGAGCCCTTAAAGCTACCCTGGAGGTTAAGAAAAAGCCATTCATCTAACCTCTCCCAACCTCAAAGTCCTCATACTCAAACTGGGTTAATTACAGACACCTACCTCAAAGGATTGTTGTAAGAAATAAATGAGATAATGCAGGTAAAGTGTTATGGCATTGTGCCTGGCTCATAGTAAGCATTTAATGAGTATACAAAAATGTTTAGATTAAACTATTAAGTGAAAAAGCAAGACACAAACTATGTTAAAAAAAATGCAGCATGATACCCCAGATTGGATCCTGGAACAGGGAAAGGTCATAGGTGGAAAAACTGGTGAAATCCAAATAAAATCTGAAATTTTGTTCAAAGTAAAAATAAATAAATAAATAAAAAATAAAGTCTGCTTGATTCTACACTTAAAAAATAAATAAATAAATAAATAAATAAATAAATAATGACTATGCTTCCTCAATGCCTCTGTGCTAAGTTTTCCCTTGGCCTGGACAGTTCTGCCCCAGACTGGCCTCTTCTTGTGATTCAGGAATCAGCTGAAGTATCATCTTATCAGAGAGGCATCTCTTCAGTCCCTTCTTGTCATCTTATCCTTTTTTTATTGTCTTTATAGCATTTACCATTACCTGAAATCATCTTTATGATCTGTCTTCCCTCACTGGAACATTAGCTCTGAGGGAAACTAGATATTGTTGGTCTTGTCAGCATTATATCCCCAGTATCTAAAACAGCATCTGGGAAAAAGGTGTCTAATATTTTAAAATAAAATACTACTAAATAATAATTTCCAAATGAATGTGAGATCTAAACATAATAATTCAAACCATATTCTTGAATTAAAAATAGATGGATTCCTCTTTAATCTAGAAGGGGGAAAACT
>CM052438.1:171551831-171593645 GCA_028533085.1 Varecia variegata
CTAAAAATAGAAAGAAATTATCTGGCCAACTAAAATATATAGAGAGAAAATTAGCCGGGCATGGTGGCGCATGCCTGTAGTCCCAGCTACTCGGGAGGCTGAGGCAGTAGGATCGCTTGAGCCCAGGAGTTTGAGGTTGCTGTGAGCTAGGCTGATGCCACGGCACTCACTCTAGCCCGGGCAACAAAGCGAGACTCTGTCTCAAAAAAAAAAAAAAAAAAAAAAAATACCTCTACCTCTCCTAGACCTTGGGCATGTCAGTTAATGTCTCTGAGCCCTCAGTTTGCTTATCTGTACAAAGGGAAGAATAAGTCCTTGGGGGGCTGATGTGACCATTAAACGAGGTAATATTTGTAAAGTACTTAGCTCAGAGGCCAGAGCACTGTAAGTGATCAGTAATTATTGACGATTAATAAACTGTCTTAGAATATAAGGAGAAAGATGCTTGGAGGGACAGACACAGACATACATGCAGACACAGATGGCCATAGGACCAAAGCGTCGGAGTCCCACCTTCCCGGCAATTGGTTTCTGGCAGGAAGCACAGTGGCCCTTGGGCACTGTGGCAATCCCAAGGTCCTGTAATTCCTGTTCCAAGCCCCCAAGCATTGAGTCCAGGGAGGCCTTGTGATCCTGCTTGTCTGGTAAGTGCTTCTTGCCAGCATCTGCTTTCACTGCAACCTGGTGCAAGGAAAGAACCAGAAAAACAATCAGTCTCGTGTACTTTTATCCTCATTGGCATCTTCTCTGTGACCCTACAGGCTCACTTCTACTGACCGAGCTTTCAGCCCTTCCCTGACCTTCCTCCAAGACACCGACAAAAATGCTGTCACCTCTCTTTCATTCTGAGCTCCTCAGGTCAAATAAAATCTGACTCATCTTCTTCCATTTGTAAATCTTTTCTTACCATAGAAAATTGAGTGCATGGAGATGATACCCTTTCTAGCTCTTATGATGACCCCAGGTCAACAATTAGTCACATTTGCTTTTATTAATTTATTCCACAATATTTGTTGAACATCTAGTTTGTGCTAATCATTGTTCTAGGCGCTTCAATAAAGCAATGTACATGATAGACCAAGTGTCTGCCCTTATGGAATTTGTATTCTACAGGTGGTAGACAATAAACAATTAAACACTTATATGATGTCATGCCAGAGAGAGAGAAATTATAAGTTATATATATGGAGATAGAAGGGACAGAGAGCAGAATAGTGAGGAAGAATTGGTTTAGACGAGGGTGATCAGAGAAGGTCCCTCTGAGGAAGTAGTATTTGAGCAGATATTTGAGTGGTATACTTAGGGACCCAGAAATATTGACATTTATGGGAAAAACATTCTAGAGGACGGGAAGCCTCTGAGGAAGAAAACAATCTGGCACAAAGAGTGTACAGAGTCAAAAAGATAAGCGGGGCCAGAGCAGAGGGAGTGAGATTGAGTGCGGCAGGGGAAGATGTAGGAGAGAGGGGCAAAGATCATAGAGGGCCCTTGTGGTGACAGCTTGGGGTTTATTCCAAGGTGATGGGAGCCCTTGCAGGATTTCAAGCTTGTGAGTAAAGGAATCCGGTTTATAATATCCCTGTGGCAGCTGATCGTAGAATTAAGTGTCGACAAGCAATAGTGGATGCCAGGGAAACTATTATATAATTACTTATACCAGTGTTAGGAGAGAAGGTGCTGAGAAGTGGTCAGATAAGACTTGTTGATGGATCGGATTTATTTAAGCAAAACTCCAAAATCATTAGTATAAGCCATTCAAGGGAAGATCCTCAAATTACAAAAGAGATGCCTAACCCGTCCTTCACCACTTCGTGTCCTGATGCTGGCTCTCTCTACCCCTTTCCAACCGGGCTACTGCTACCCTCCACCTAATACTTCTCTGATCAGAAAACTACCATGGCTTTCCGTTGCCTCCACATCAAGTGTGCACTCATCAGACAGGCCTTCAAAGCTGCCCATCCACTGTTCTCACCTGACTTTCCTATCTCATCTTTTACTGCGTCGTAAAAGCCTCCGTTGTTCCAGGCCAGCGGGCTCTGTACAATCTCCTGAATGTAATCTGCTACTCTCTGCCTTCAGGCCTCTACTTGCGCTATTTTTACTGCCTGTAATAACCTCACATTATGTCACCACTCAAAACGCTCATTTCCCTATAAGAAACTTTGATCATCTGACGGATTTCCCTCCTGCTTTATTATATAATGTTAATGTTCAAGAGGCTAGTGTTCAAAAGGTTGTTGTCTGCAAGACCCGTTAAGGGTGACTAATATTAAGTATGAAAAAAACGAAGTAAAAAGACAACAATATATCTATATCTACTTCCACATCTATCTCTCTTTGCTTGTACATTTCAGAATTCTTCTGAACAGGTATGTAAGGAACAAGAAATACTGAGTATCTCCCGAGGGCAGAACTGGATGGCTGGGGGACAGAGGTGACAGGGAAACAGCTCAGTGTAAACTTTTTTTTGGACTTTCGATTTTTGTACAAGAGGAAGGTATGACTTACTCAAAAAATAAACAGGAATTTTAAATTAAAAATTTAAATAAACCAAGATGCATGCTAAATCTATTAGGAAATACAACACAATCAAATCTCCTAAGGGAAACTTTTTCTAGTATTTTCAGACAGACAGCACAATGAGCCAATCCACGTGGCTTTATTGTAGACATTAGCCCATCAAAGGACTTTCAGCCATTAAAGAAAACTGTTTGTGATGTCTATTCATGTGTCCCTCTAATAAATGCGTGCTACTCACTGTGTACCGGGCACTGTGCTGGGCATTGAGAGTCCCAAGGTGGGCCACCAAGGTAAGTCCCTGTCCTCCCCAATCACAGACATTTTTATATACTGCCTTAAAATTATTCCATAGCCACATCATGAGTGTACATCAGATTCTCCAACCAGATTTAGAATGGTTGGATTTTCTTCCTTAAGGATTCTAGATTATATTTCTCTTAATCAAACCTTAAGCCCACTTATCTTATTTCCATTCTCTGCCAAGTCATGTGAGCTTTCCACCCTAGAGGTACACTGGAGGATAGAACAAAAAGGCAGATTTTATCTCAGTATGGGGTTGGGACTCCTCCACCTGCTACTGTGAGAGCCTCACTTTGATCTCCCTTGCTCTGTCTCAGCTTGCCCACGGTCTCCCCTGCCCTGCTCAGCCAGGTCTCTGCCACAGTCCTTCCACATCATCAAGCCTTACATGCTTGTTCCCTCAGGGTTCACTCCAACTGAACCAACCTCTCCTCTCATCTCCTTACGTCCAAACCCTGCCTATTCTTCAGAGTCCATCCCAAGTCCTATGCCCACCTCTCTGATAAAATCTCCATAACCTCTCTACATTCCTAATGCTTGCTCCACATATTTTTGCAAACTACCTGACTTTTACTCTATAAATGTTCCAGAGGCTTATGCCTCATTTTACCAAGCACCCTCCAAGCTCCTTGAGATCAAAGCCTACTGTATCATATTATCTTTTGTGTTCAAACAACGTATGATAAAAAGGTGAGTTAATCCATTGAATTAAATTTAGTCTGGGAAAATGAATGACAACTTAGAAGAATTCCCAAGCAAGGGAATACAGAGCTGAGTTCCAGAAAGATAAACTGGTGCCCCTGTGGGCCCTGGAGGCTTTACCATCTGGGCTGTACCCACCTGGTCCTGCATTTCACTCAGGTGGGCCATGAGCTCGTCCAACTGAGCGGCTGCTGAGGTTTTAGAAGGCGGTGGTAATTCCTTTGGCTCTTGGACCTCACTACGGAGGGAAAACAACAAAAAATGATATCAATAAATCAAAATTCAAATAAAGGATAAGCTACACATAAAATACTGGAAAATGCAATTTTAATGATTAACTCCTTAGATGTGAGTCTAAAACCAGAAACAGAAAGTGTTTAAAAATAGGTACTAGACTGAAAATTTAAAGAAGCTCTCCCTGCCTTTTGTCTCTATTTCTCCATGGTCATCTAAGTTACAAAGTATTATATCTCCTCTCAGTTATTGTCAGGCAAAAAAACAAGAAGTAAATGAGAATATAGAACAGCCATCGACAAACTAAGGTCCATGGACCAAATCTCGCCGCAACCATTCATTCACCTACTCTCCACAGTGGCTTTTCTGCAGAGTTGAAGAGTTGCTACAAAGACCTTGTCGTCCACAAAGTCTAACATATTTACTATCTGGGCCTTTACAGAAAAAGTTAGAAATCTCTGGTATAGAAAGTTTAGATAGTGTATATAATGATTGTTTCATATTCATATAATTGTGAATAAATTATGAATAAATAAGACTTTAGACCCAACTAACAGAATGCAGATTCTATTCAAGTACCAGCATAATCAATAGTCAAATTAACTATATATGAGGATATGAAATAAAGCTCAATAAATTCTCAAAAAGTATATCATACAGACCATATTCTTAGATGGCAGTGAATAAAAGTACATATTAACGGTAAAAAAAATCCACTTAAGAAAAAATAAAACACTTCTAAATAATTCTCAGGATTAAAAAAAAATTAAACTGAATTTTCAAGCCATTTGGTAGCAGCAATGAGAAAACACTGTTTCTCTCTCTTTCTCTCTCTGTCACACACACACACACACACACACCCTCAGAGTTAAAAGCAAAACGTTATTGAAAGGAAAATATATAAATAGACTTAAGTGCAATACTGAAAAATAAGAAAGATTAGAAATAAATAAACAAAACATTCAAGTCAAGAATCTCAAAAAAAAAATCTAAAAATAATTAAACATTACGAGTAAAACCATAAATTAATGAAATACAAAACAACACAAAACAAAAACTGACAATTTTGGGGGGGCATTATAATATAATTTCCAAGTACATAGAAAAATATGGAAATTACCAAATTCATTCTATGAATAGCACAGAAACTTGATACTAAAGTCAAAGAAAGAACAGTTTGTGTGTGTGTGAGAGAGAGACAGAAAGAGAAGCTTAAGTAAAAATAGTAGAAATGTGTTTCTTTTAAAAAAATCATGGCTAAGTAGTGTTATGCCAGCCATCCAAGAATGGCTCAATACTATGAAAAAGATTAATATAATTCATTATACTAACAAATAAAAGACAAGCTATATAAACATACTGATAGTTGCTTTAAAAAAAAAGCAGTGGAAAATAAATTTAATCACCATTCCTGTTGTTGAATATCAAGGAGGAGAAGAAAATTTCCCAAACCTGATAAAATGTGTCTATAAGAAATCTATAGCAAGCTTCATATTTAGAGTCAAATATTAAACACATTTCTAGTGAAGAGATGAGCCAGACCTGGATGCTACTATCATTGCTAATCTTCAGTGTTATTCTAGAATGCATTATCAAATGCATTGAAAAGTAAAATAGAAGAACTATATATTTGGGGGGAAAAGGCAAAGCACTCTCACTCTTCTTTTAAAGTAAATGGTATGATCACTTACCTGGAAAATGTAAGATAAATAATTGAACTATTAGAACAAATAAGAACGATCAGGGTGGTGACTAGATACAAGAATAAAATGAGACCATATCTTCCCTATTGACCAGCAGTAAGCAATTCAAAAATTCAATGGGAAAAAGAATCTGTTTAAAATACTAACAAAAATTATAAAATATCAAAGAATAAATCTAAAAAGAAATGTGTAAGACCTATGAAGAAAAACCATTGACAGCCATAAAAGAAAACCCACAATACCTGATTTAAAAATGGGCAAAGGACCTAAATAGACATTTCTCCAAAGAAAACATAAAAATGGCCAACAGGTATATGATAAGGTGCTCAACATCATTAATCATCAGGGAAATGCATATCAAAACTAATATGAGATACCACCTCACTCCCATCAGGATAGCTATTATCAAAAAGTTAAAAGATAACTGTTGTCAAAGGTATGGAGGAAAAAGGACCCCTTTTACACTGCCATTGGTGGAATTCAGCCATTATGGAAAACAGTACAGAGGTTTATAAAGAATTAAAAATGGAACTACCATATGACCCAGCAACCCCTCTTCTAGGCATGTACACAAAGGAAATGAGATCACTACCTCACAAAGATATCTGCACTCCCATGTTCATTCAAGCATTATTCACAACAGCCAAGATAAGGAAACAACCTAAATGTCCCTCAATAGACAAATGAATAAATAAATTGTGATATATATCTAAACACACACATATATACATACATACAGAGACGCATATCCATCCACAATGGAATATTAGTCACCCTTTAAAAAGGAGATTCTGTTTTGAAAAAACATGGATGAACCTGGAGGACATTACGCTAAGTGAAATAAGCCAGACACAGAAAGAAAAATATTTCATGATCTCAAATAAAAAGTCAAATATTTAGAGATACAGAATAAAACAGTGGGCCAGGCGTGGTTGCTCACGCCTGTAATCCTAGCACTCTGGGAGGCCGAGGCGGGAGGATTGTATGAGCTCAGGAGTTCGAGACCAGCCTGAGCAAGAGCAAGACCCCATCTCCACTAAAAATAGAAAGAAATGATCTGGACAGCTAAACATATATATAGAAAAATTAGCCGGGCATGGTGGCAGATGCGTGTAGTCCCAGCTACTCGGGAGGCTGAGGCAGGAGGATTGCTTGAGCCCAGGAGTTTGAGGTTGCTGTGAGCTAGGCTAATGCCACGGCACTCTAGCCCGGGCAACAGAGTGAGACTCTGTCTCAAAAAAAAAAAAAAAAAAAAAAAGAATAAAACAGTGGTTACCACGGGTAGAGGAGGAGGGAGGAAATGGGGAGATGTATGTCAGAGGATAAAAAGTAGCAGAAATGTAAGATGAAAAAGGCTAGAGATCTAACATGCCACATGAGCACTACAAGTAATAAAATTGTACCATATTTAGGATTCCTACTAAATGAGTGAATTTTAGCTGTTCTTACCTCAAAAACAAACAAAATAAATGGATAACTATGTGATATGATGGATATGTTAATTTGCTTAACTACAGTAACCCAATACCCAATATACGTATCCCATAATATCATGTTGTATGCCTTAAATATACACAATAAAATTTATTTTTTTAACAAAGAAGACATACATAAATGAAGATGCATACTATGATGTAACTTTCCCCAATTAAACTGTAAATTCAATGTAATTCAAAGAAAAATCCTAATAGAATCATTCAAGTTAATCAATAAGCTGATTCTAAAATGTATGGACTGGAACACCCAAGACAATTTTGAAAAAAAAGATAAAGAAAGGAGACTTGTCTTGATAGATGTGATATCTTATAAAGTGACAATAGCTAAATTTATGTGATGTTGGTAAAGAAACAGACAAGTAGATAAAAGCAGTAGACTAGAAAATCCAGAAACTCCCGTACCTATAAGAACTTTATATATAGTAAATGTGGCATTTCAAATAATCAGAAAAAGACTGTTCAACTCAATGAATAACAACCTATTTGGAACACAATGAATTTAGGTCTCTAACACATCATATACATGAATATATTTGAGACCCATTTAAGATATAAATATTTTTAAACTTAAATACTAGAAAAAAATGGAGGATATTTTTTATAATTTGGGGTGATGAAGGCTTTCCTAAGACAGGCATAAAACTCTGAAGTGAAGTCAAAAAAGAAAAAATATGCATAGAGCTAATCTCAACAAAATTAAACATAACTAAATATTTAAAACATAAATAATATTCAAATTTTAAAAAGGCATAAATTAATAATAAAACAATAGAAACTGGAGCTAAAGCTTTTTTAAAAATCAGATTTCAGAAAAAGAAACTCAAATGTTTATTACTATATAAAAATATGCTCAATCTCATTAATCTTTAAATATGCAATTTAAAACAATGAGATATCAATTTTTACCTATTAGTGAAAATTTTAAAAGATTAACAATATGCAGTGTTGGCAAAAGTCAGGATTATACATATACATAAACATTTATTTACACCAGAAGTAGCTATGTAAATTTATAAAAACCTCTGCAAGGCAGCATCTATCAATATTTCAAATGCATATATCCTTTGATTCAGCAATTTAGCTTCCAAGATTCTACCCTACAGAAAAATTGGACATATAAATAAAGATATATGTTTAAAGATATTCATTACAGTACAGTTTTATCAGCAAATACAAAATAAACTAAATGGAGCTAGAGTCAAATAAGTTATGGTTCATTCATGCTATAGAGTAACATGTAACTGCTGAAAAGAATGCAGATACGGATTTATGTGAACTAAGAAAGACTTCCAAGATACATTGTTAACTTAAAAAAGTAAAGCCCAAAACAACATGAAAAATGTCTTTCCATTTACATAAATTTATAAGCACATATACATTAAGTGTGTACATGCACACACAAAGGTCTATAAGGAGACATTCTTGACAGCAGTTACCTATGGAGATGATTAGTTTGGTGGGAGTAAAGACTCTAAGGTCAATGTCTAATTTTGTACCCTACATATACTAGAAAAATAGCTAATGCATGTAGCCAACAGATGAAGTGGCAGGGGTGACAGATGGTACATCAGTAGTGAAATTCACATGTATATCTCAGTTACTATATATATATGTATGTATATGTATATACACACACTCTTTCATATATGTATACGATTCTATAAATGACCTTTAGTAAAGTACATAAATTCGGTCACACTATAGACGTTCCTATTTAAAATCATTTTTAAATGATTTTATGTATTAATATAAATGTAATATAAAATTAATACATGTTAGCTGTAGAAAATTTGAAAACTGCAGAGAAATATAAAGAAAAAATTCAACCACCCATAATCTCCCTTTCAGGGGGCAATTACTCTGTACATTTTGGCTGAAGAGTATATATTACATTCTTCTATGACTGTGTGTAATTTAATTTTTTTATATATAGGCTTTATTTATATTAAACACATGATATATTTTGAAGCAAAACAGGTACAGTTACGACACAGAAGTGGTAACAAGATTTATTTTAGACACAATGGAAGATGGAATGGCTCCATTATTTGCATAATTAGATTCCTAGGAATACATTTCAATATTCAGCAAATATGTAGTAACCTAGTAAATATACGAAAAAAAAAAAAAACAGACCCTGTTAGTTTTTGAAAAATTCCCACGGGAAAATAACAAAGGCTATTAAGTTTTGCAAATAATTCCATTACACACAGATATGTCACTCAGTGGCTAGATAAATATAAATTTACTAAGTGATTGTGTGTAATTTTAGAAAGTTAAAATAATACTTTTTCCTATTCTTACACATCATACTTTTCCATCTTTTGCAACCATGACAGCTAACATTTATTGAGCATCTACTATGCCTGACTCTCTGTAAAGGGGTGTGCACATGTCCTCTAAATCTGTGTAACAACTTTTAAGAGCACGGTATTATCACACCCAGATAAAAACCTGGGGCTAAGAGAAGTTCAAAATTTATCTCTACATAATACAGCTAGCAAATAACAGAGTTTGGGTCTGCAGACTGCAAAGTTTACATTCTCTGTCCTAAACTATCTTCCAAAAAAATGTTTGAAGTCTATATTAGTTATCAAATATATGATGTACTATAATTTTTAAAACAATAATTTATTGTTGCATACCTAGATTGTTTTTCTAATTTTTGCTATTATAATCAATACTGCAAAATAAATATTTGCACCCATATTTGATGATTTCCATAGAGTAAATTTTAAGAAGTGGAATCACTGGGTCAAAAAGTATGAACAGGTAACCTTCTCTGGAATCATGTTTGTAATCAGCATTAACCAAGAGAACTTAGCTAACAACCCACATATATAGCCACACGATGCAAAGCCATAAATAAAAGCAAATATTCTAAGTCTTTCACTAAATATATTTTTAAAAATATGAGTGAGGAGGGGACATGAGGGGGAGAAGCTGCCAATGGTGGCTTCAGGGACACCAGTGTCACCTAAAGTCCTTGGTGTCCTTCTCTTGGGAAAGCACTGGGTTTGGGTCAAGGGTGGTGTTTAAAATTAACATGTTGTCAGTGACTAAAACAGCACTGTTTACATAAAAATCATTTTTCTAATTCTAACAAGTTAGAAGTGAAAAGGAATGAGCATGAATGTTTAGGAAACTGTTTAGGGTGCTGGGCCGGCGTTCCCACACTGGTTGGTGGTGTCTCTGCTCCTGGAGTTGCTCTCCTGCCCTGCCCCAAGTCCCCTTGTGGTGTGGCTGGACGAGTCTCCTGGTCCCGTCCACATACAGGAAGGAAGAAAGGATCCCTGAAGAATCTTGGAGAAAAGGTTTTGTGCCCTCAAGTGGGGCTTACCGCCTTTATTTATAACCTTAATTTGCACAGTGACCAACCACCGTGGAAACAAATGCCTCTTCTATTGTTATGTACATAGCCCATACCTGACTGTTGTAAATAAGTTGTTCTGTGTGTATAAATAAAATGAGCCCGTTTTTGATCTTCCAAAAATAAATAAATAAATGCACTTACTACTTTACTTATCTTTATGTATTTAAAAGCCAGGAAAAAGTAGAAGGAAAATGGATAACTTTCTTAAGAAAAAAAAAAAAAAGACTGTCTTTTGGGGACAACGTGTCCCACTGCTGACTGACTGACTTATTGTTGAGTATTTAATAACAAGGAAAATGGAGGAGAAAAATGGATATCTTCCTGTCGTAAGATAAAAGAGCTTATCTTTCAGGTACAACATGGCACTCTGCCAGAAGCAAGTTTTGTCTTTTTTTTTTTTTTTTTTAATCTAGGAGCAAAAATGGTCAGGTATGCAAATGATTGATGATTCAGTCCCTCTCGGAAGTTTCCAAGAAGGTACAGAGAAAGGAGTTCTCCCTGACAACTCATTAGTCATCATACCTTAGTAAAAGCTGCCGCAGGCTCGTGCCTAGGAAACACAAAGGGTGACAGGACTGTGAGCACATTCTGCTGCCCGGTGCCCGAGCACAGAATAAATGTAGTTTCCTTATCAGAGCCTGTATATTCCTAACAGCCTTCCCATCTCATAGTCGGGGCATACTGCTGGTTTTTAACTAGAGTCCTACTGTGGTGTAGAAAGAAAACAGATCATTGTCATGATACCCTCATAGTTATTGAGTCAACAATATAATATTATAAATGAGAAATGGGAGACCTTGGAGAGTTGATGATACAAGTTAAAGTGCCTGCCGCAGGAAATGTTCCTGGAAAGAGAGGAACCTCAAATCAGAAGTCCTTTGATCTGTTCTCCAACCTTTCGAAAGATAATCAAGGTACCCAGCTATGGCATCAGCAACAACTTACTTCATTACTCAGAGATATTAATAAAATGAATCACAAAGATGCATTTAAAAGAATCCAGACTTCATAAGTAAGGGGCTTCCTTGTGCTGGGTTTTTCTCCCATTTATTTCTCTGTTACAGTTTTATGAATTATTCCTCTCTGTTATTACCAAAATTATTTTTGTTCATGTAAAAGATACATTCCTAAATGACTGCGTATATGGCTATTGACATATAACTATGTTAGAAATATTATTCCATTGCTATATTCATAGGGGGCATTATCATAAATATACTTTCAAAGTATATTGAAAGCAATGTGCAGCTCATTTAAGAAAGCCGAAGTAAATGGTGGAAACAGAATGCAGAAATCTAGTTTCTGAGCCTAATATTCTACCTGTATATGCTAGCCCTGCCGGCTCAGAGTTATACCAGCCTCAGGGATTTGTATCAGGCTGTTGGGTATTTACTGGGTCACCTGGATTTTATGTCACTCTCCCATCGTGATCTAGGCCTACCAGCAAGTATCATTCAGCAATGGGGAATGTATCAAAGTCCAGCCAGGAAAACACAAACCGTGTGAGTAAACAGAAGGAATTTAGCCCAGAAACTTGATTATACGGGTGATGGGAGAGCTAAGAAGCAAAACAGAAGACAATGGAGTAACTCATGATTAGCCACAGCAGGAAGCCGTAACTGTGCCTAAGCCAAAGGGAGAAAGAAAAGGTAAAAGGTACCACAGCCCAGGGGCAGAAGCTGGAACCACAGCAGACCCGTCATGCTCCAGCTGAAGCCATTAAGAAGACCTAGTTGCTGACGGAGACACTGTGCAAAGAGAGCAACTTGGAGGGAAATGCCTTGGATTTCCCTGCTCTTCACCCTCCAGTTCTCCACAGTGCCTCCCACTGGTTGAAGCCCGTGAGAGCCAACTAACCTGGAGCCTGCAAAACCCAACCTGCAAGGGGTCAGCTCCCCTGGCATACAGAGCAAGAGGGAAGAAGTGATGAGAAGTAACCCAGAGACCCATACTATAAGGAAGAGGGTGGCAGTAAGTTAGTGTTGGTGTGCCTTCAATTGATCACAGTGCCAGATAGGCTGTTGGCTGGGCTGGTTTTCATGATATCAGTCCATACATTCACTTGTATTTCTACTGAAGTCTTGGTTTCCTAGATTTAAGAGACCAAATATTTACTGGAGAGCCTATTGTGTGACAGGAACTCTTTTGTTGTTGTTTTACTTTGTTTTGATTTTTTTACTGGGTCCAGGAGAGAGAGGATTAGAAGTAATGCTCACCCTACAACATCCTGGAACTAGAATAAACCGGCAATATATATTAATAAATTGGCCTCACTTTCACCAAAGTATAAAGTGCCCTCAAGTGGGAAGTTTTAAAAAGACTTCTTGTAGCACAAGTTCTTCCCCCGTTTTTGCCTCTTGTGTGTACATTACTGGCTACAATTCTGAAACCAAATAAGATGTGTGCTAGTACTCTTTACCAAGCATAAATTTTTACTCTCTATATTATGCCCTTTAATTTGTTTCCCAGAAAGTTTTCTGATGTTAAAAATTTCAAGCTATAACTGAAGAGAGCATAAGAATATTGACCTTTTCATTTTTTCAGACTGGCAGTTCTGCTTTGGCCAGGAGAAATGATTGAATAAGTGAATCTGTTTCAAGACATAACTTTTATTATTTCTTTCATAATTCTTATTAAAAGGAAAATCCTCCACCCACTAAATAAATTTTGAATAAATACATAAAGAAGTATACATTCATTAGTCTGCTGTGGAGACTCATTGTCTTAGTTTAGCTCTCATCCTAGCTTTGCTGTTGTTGGAATCTTGCTTAAGTTTCTCCAGGTGTGTTTTCTCTTTTGTGAACTGGAGCATGGTATCTAGAATAGCTGGGCCAAAACATCTGTGGTGACTCTAGAAGAATTTACACTTTTTCAGGTGGTGATGGAAATAGCAGAGCCCACCAGCCTGGACCATGTGTCTAGAAGCCAGGTACCTTGAGAAGTTGCCAAGTCCACTTAGCAGAGTTCTACCTCTGCTCAAAGACTGTATGGAAAGAGGAGGAGGATGTAGGAGTTTTAATAATAAACACTCACAAAGCAAATTATTGCCCAAAGATTGATAACAATTATCTAATAACTTTAATTTTTGCAAGTGTTTAATAAAAAAAAAATACCTGTAGACATTGAGCTCCTTGATGTCAGTAGTATACACGGGCTGCGCCTAAGACACATAAGTGACAGAGAAGAACAAAGAATGAATTTCTGTTATTAGAATGTTGGTGCTTATCAACACCTAGAGTTAGAGGATATCCATAGCTTCTAAAACTGATATCTCTGAGATCTCCTTTCATAAGCCAGAGGAATTACCAGCCACTCTGCAGAGAAAGGCCAACTTCTAAACAGAGTTGTTGGCATATAAACAAATACTAGCAGCCCTTCCTTGCCTAAAAACCCGGCCTGCAAGGGGTCAGCTCCCCTGGCATACAGAGCAAGAGGGAAGAAATGATGAGAAGTAAGCCAGAGACCCATACTATAAGGAAGAGGGTGGCAGTAAGTTAGTGTTGGTGTGCCTTCAATTGATCACAGTGCCAGACAGGCTGTTGGTTGGGCTGGTTTCATGTTATCTGTCCATGCATTCACTTGTATTTCTATTGAAGTCTTGGTTTCCTAGATTTAAGAGACCAGATATTTACTAAAGATGCAGACCACCCTCAGGTAGAAACCATAAAACTAAGTGGGTTGAAGCAAATACCCTTTAACTAGATGGGATGGTGCCTAGGGGAACTATAACACAATTAAACTTGACATATGAAAATAAATCATATGTGAATCGAAAGGGTGGTTGACCAGCAATTCATTTATTTATTGAACAAATATTTATTGAGTGCTTGTCATGTGCCAGGGCTGGTGATGTAACAGTCAAAAAATAAAACAAAACCATCAAATAAAAACTGACTACCCTGGAGCTTACATTCTGGTGTTGAGAAACATAATAAATAAATTAATATGTACAGTTAATCAGGGGGTAGAAGAAAGGAAGCAGGGGAGAGATGGCAATTATAAATATATCGATCAGGGAAGGCCTCACTGAGAAGAGGTCACTTGAGCAAGGACTTACAGTAGGTGAGCAAAGTAAGCAGATATGTGGGGTAACATGATCCAGGTGGAAGGAATAGCAGGGAAAGCACTCTGAAGCATCTGTGGAACAATGGGGAGGCCACTGTGGCCCAAGCAGAGTGAACCAGGCAGACAAGGGCAGAGAGTAAAAGCAGCTAGATCATGCAGACAGGGTGACCATATAATTTACTGTTCAAACTGGGACACTTTTGAGAGTGAAGGGAGGAGAGGATCTAAAAATAATTCATATGATATAATCTCTGAAATATGTATTTATTGACAAAAAAATAGTTTTATTATCTTGATGGACCTATAAAATAATTCTATTCAAAACATGTTTTCAAAATAAAATTTTCCTAAAATATTTTTAAATGACACAAAGCTATGAACATTAAAAAAATAAAATTAAAAAACTCATAATGATTATCTGAACATTTTAAAATGGCACAAATAATTATTCTTGATATATAGTCACATACTTTAATTGGTTACTTGGCCATTGTCTCTAACATTGTGATGTGAACATTTTTCTGCAACGTGTGTGTTTTTTTCAATATGGTGTTACTGTTTTCATAAAATTGCAATCTTCTTCAAAGCTGCATTTTATGATTAATATATTTGAAATTGTTGATACTTTTAATGGATGTTTCTCTGTAGACTGTAATGCTTTTAATTAAGAAAATTACCCCTTTCTAGATATTGATGAACCTGTAAGTTCAGAGCAAATTCTGCTAATTTACTTAATTCCATTTTTTATATTAAAATGTGTAAATATTTCAGACCAATATTTTTATAGGTATAGCCTTCTGCCTTCATCCAGAGCACCTTTACTCAACAATATTCTTACAAGACAAAACTTTCAAGTTGTCTCTATGATTCTTTTGAACATTGCACCAAACATAGATGCTGCAAAATCATAGCCTTTTACAATTTCATTCCATGCTGGTAGAGAATAAGAATTGATCCAATTAAAATTAGAAGTCAAAATTTATCAACGTCAAGATCTTTCTGAAGCACAATTTTCAAATTAGATAATTAAACCATATCAGATTTCATCTTTTGATTTGTCCAATTCCTCCTCAGCTTTTGTAGGGAGAAATTTGAGCTTCTTCCTTTTTGCAAGCTTCATTTTACATGATTGTAACTTGCTAAAGACTTCAAAAGCTGAATTTTCATGCTACATATATTGAATGATTTGATTAACAATTTCCAACTGTTTTGCACATAATGCATCCTAAATTTGGGTTGCTTTACAAGGTGTTTTTTCAGAGGCTCAGGCATTTCCAAAATCTAACTGATGACAGGCAACACAGAGAAAAAATATATACAGCCATGCTAAAATGTTTGTACAGTGTTTGATATTAGCTTCTGTCACAAAAGTTTTGTGGGCTGGTTACTTATATAACCTGTGTATGTATACAATTTTTGTAAATTTTAACAATTACAGTTTCTATTTTGATTGATAGAATACTACAGCTTATTTGGATGTAGTCATAAATTTTGCAAACATCACAACCAAATACATTTATGCTCCATATTTTTTTTAGTTGCTAAGAACATTGTTCTTACTACAATGCTGTGCTCCACCAACATTTGTATTCATATTCTCACATTTTATCTTCAATGTTGAACTTTTCAACTAAATTTACAATGGCATCAACAATGTTAGATGTTTCATTTTTGACGAGAAAATGAACTTCCACATGTTTTATTTTAATCCTTTGAATTGGATTAAAAGCAAAATTGAGCCATTTTGGAATTAACAAATTTTCTAACTGAGGTTCTGATGACACTAATACAAAATTGACATTATTGGATGGTTGTCAAAGGGAATCAACTCATTTATTTTCAAGTACAAGAAAACTTGTAACTGAAAACAAGCAAAATTAATTTAGAAGAGTCATTTGACACAAATGGAAAGGTGTGTTCACAATGACATGGAAACACACCTTCCTGCAGCTGCACATGTTGAATTGCTATCTTCAGACACATTCTTCTTAAAATAAGTATTAACTGTGGAATAGGTACCGGTGTATCCTCACCAAATTTGTGCCTTCTGATTTTCAAAGGGTCGGTGATCTTTCCACTTGCCCATGTGTTGGATGGTAAATGTTGACAAATATTTTGTGAATATTTTGTGCAAGTAACACATTCGTCATCAGCTTTCTTAAGAAAATTAAACATGTTTTGGTTTTGGTTTTGTGTTGAGCTGACTGCTGAAAGAGTTGCGGGGGTGGGAAACCTGCGGCCTTGGGGCCACATGTGGCTTTCTGGATCCTTCTGCACGGCCTTTTGACTGAATCCAAATTTTACAGAACAAATCCTTTTATTAAAAGGGGTGCAACAGAGAAAGATGAAGCTTTTCTTGCCTCCTTTGGTGCTTAAAAAAGAACAGTCTTGAAATCAGAAGGCTGCAGGTCCCCCACACCATGTCAAGCAATCTATTTCCTATTTCTCCCTGACTCTGAGGAGGCTCCATGCATCTCACAGGCCACCACGTAGACCATGACAAGGTATGAGTGGCAGCCAAGTGGCCAGCAGGGAAAAAAGTCTCAACATTTTTTCTGCCACCACCTAAGATCAGAGGAGTTAGCTGTCCCTGACTGGTGTGCTTGAGCTCTTAAGTTAAACAGTCAGCACCCTGCATATTATCCTTGAAAAGTTGCTGCTTAGTTAAGTTTTGTCTGAACAGGATCAGGAAAAAAGACAAGCTGTCATTAGTCACCTTTTGGATTTAGTCATAATAAAGTGAGAACTCTGTTCATGGTGTGTGTTTTACACACTACCAGATGAGACCGTGGAAGAAGACAAAAGAACCAAATAGAGGTCTGTTAAGCCATTGCTGGCTTACTTTAATGCAAAAACTAATGAGAAAACGTCAAAAAAATAGAAAACCAAGAGTACAAGGTAAAGGCAATAGGATGTCAGAAAAACAAGCATAAACCCGGGTTTGTAAACCAGAACATATGGTCACACCACAACGGTCAATGTAAGACTGCAGCTTTTACAACAAATGAGATGGGAACTCATTGTGGGGTTTTGAGTAGAAGAATGACAGGGTCTGAATTAAGTTCATTTATTTATTTATTTATTTTTATTTGTGCAAATTTATGGGCTACAGAAGAGATTTTGGTACATGTATATAATGTGTAGTGATCAAGTTAGGGTATTCAAGGTGTTCAGCACCAGAGTATCACACATTAAGTTTTAAAGGATGACCCTGGCTGCTACCTTGAGAGCAGACTACAGAGGGGCAAGAGCAGGAGACCAGTTAGGAGCCTATGGCTACAATCTAACAATGAAAACAAATACAATAGCTCCCTAGCAGAGAGATGAATGAGTATCCTTAAAACTGTGTGTATGTTCCTGGAAGAAAAAACAGAGGGGGAACCTACCCCTGAGCTCAAATTTCAGATCTGTCCTTCTAGTTATTCCTCATACTGTACAAGGATGAATCAGAATATCACAGTTCAAAAATACCAGCTATGAACAGCATCCACTTAATTCCTCTTACACTAATTCCATTCTCATCAATAACCTAATGATGATGTCGTTTCATGTGGACTTATCCATAGAAAGAGAATACATATATCAGCAAATACTAACATCTGTTTTACTTGATAGTTTTAACTCTAACCATAAATTAATAAATTTGACTTCTTTTTTTTTTTTAAATATATCACCTCTTGTGAGTTTGGTTAGTTTGAGTTGGTTTCCTAGAGCTTCATCATCTCTGGGAATATTAACAATTGAATTTCCTAATCTATCCAACAGAAAATAAGACCTAGAATGTGGTGATCCTGAAAAGTCACCCTGAGAAGACTTATCTGAGCTGCCATGTGGCCTTTCTTAGGTGATCTCTGGCCTTACTGAGTGCCATTCCAGTCAAACTGCAACATGAAACTCTGATGTCCAGACAGTAACATCAGAGTATCCCAAGTGAATCAGGCAACACCCTACCTGTGACCATGCCCTCATTAGAAAAAATTTAGTTCTCAAAGGCTTATTCTTCTGTGATAATTTTCTCAATTATCCTCTTCTTTCCCAAAACAACCATCTTTAAACTAACATTGAGAAATTATTTTTTTCTCTTTCTTGGATATATGATTTCTCCTTTCATACCACATTGTGGGGATACAATTAATTTTCAGAAATGCACTCAAACATCTATATTTAAGGTACTACAATAAATGAAAAGTTACCGGCAAAGGACTTTTATTATCCTGAACAGAAAGAATATTTGAAGACTCTTTAAGGTTATTCTCCTTTCTGGAAAGCTGATCCAAGGGAAGAGGAGCAGGGCTGGAATATTCATCACTGTCCTGGAGGGTGGAGCGCTCTAGTTCCTCTAATAAGGCATCTATATCATAAGAAACAGGAAAATAATAATACAGAATATTTAAGTCTCTGGAATTATTTTCTCCTTAAATCTTCCCACTGTGCCCTCATTCATCTTTTCCTTTCTTGGGTTGAGGCTAGTTTCAAACATCTTCCCTTACTCTGTTTTTCACTTCAAGAATATGGTGTATCCTGCCAGGAGATGTTTAATGCCTCCACAAATTGTGGCTTGTTTCTTATTTTCTACAGTTGCTTTCAATTTCATAGTCTCACTTTCTAATTTGACTTCTTAAATTGCAGGTTTTATCATTCATTTAGGGAGGATTGTCCACAAAGATCCCCAATTAGAAAAAAATAAATTCTAAATATTTTCTTATCAGAAAATATAAGTAATTATATTACTATTTTTTCTTTTTTTTTCTTTACCACTGATGTATTCTGAGAGAATATATTACCATTTTTCAAAATGTAACTGGACAATAACACTTATTCTTAATCCTAATGATTTTTTTTTTATCTTAAAACTCAAGAATTATCTCAAGCACATAATAGAATTCTCAAAACAAAGTATAAGTATTCTGTTTTTATGTTGTGGAAAGAAAAGAGGGTTGGGGAGGAAACTTAAATATTACAAAATCAAGTAAGATGTTGCAATTCGAATAGTTTGTTTCTCTTATAGTTTTCTTGGGAAAACCAATGGAGTTTACAAATATTATACTAGTACCTTTCTGCTCAGTTTACACATTTCATTTAATCATCCTAATGTTTTGAGGCAGATATTATTACCCTCATTTTGTAGAAATTGGTTTAAAATAATATGGAGTAGAAGGAATGGGTGGACATATATATGAAACAAGATTGGTCAAGAGGTGATGATTGTTTAAGCTAGCGGATGGGTCTATCAGATATCATTAAACTATTTCCGGTACTTTTGCATATTTTAAAATTCTCTACAATAAAAGATTTTTTTTACAAAGAAGAACAAAGTAAAGGAAAGAAAACTAAGGTGGAAAGAGGAAGTAAAACTTTTTGTCTCAGAATTTTATTAGCCAAATCTCAGAATTCCAAATTTTTATTCTGTACCCCTCAATTAGGATAGAGGCCCTTTCTTTTCTATTTTCTAAGCTTTGTTCCAACCAGCAGTTCAAGATCCTACTGAATTCAAAATAAAAAGCCATTTTATAACACAGAACAGGGAAAGGAGGAGACCAGACCACTAAGAGCAGCCAGTTACCCTCAGAAGCACCAGCTAAGCAAAGTTAATAAAACTCCCCTTTCTGGGTCATGAGTTAACAGGCCTTTCTTTTCCTGTTTCCTGTGAGTGTGCATATCACCAACAGTCTGACGTTATGCCTTTTGCCAGATTCTGTAATTTGAAGATGACTAATTTCAGTATGACAAATATGGGATTACTGGGGTGGGGAGGGAGTACTAGACTGAAAACTCCACAGTTCTTCTCTGTAGTCCTTTACCTGTGGAAATCAAATAATATCAACATTAACATGAAAGGAGTAAAGTGAGGTCTCCTGGGTTGTAAGGATCTCATTCTGAACCAGAGGTTGCTCCTGGTTTTTCTGTATCTATCATCTCCATATAATGAGGGTGTAGGTAAAACTTCTGGGTGGATACAAGCTGCTATTCTCCGAAGCAGTACTGCAGAGAGGAAATATTTGCTTACCTGAGATAATATGTCCTCAATGCTATTTCTCTGAATGTAAGAAGAAAGATCTACCCAAAGTCCAGGGCAAGTTATTGGACTGATGACAATTTGAAGAAACTTTTGAATTGTAACCATCAATAGCCCATTGAGACATAGCCAATTGGATAATCTATATAAGTGTTAGCTTCCAGGCTGCTTGGAGCTTTCTACGTTTTTGGACAAGATTTCGCTAACATCCATCCTGCTCAAGAAATGCAAAACCATACACTTTTTTTCTTATCTGGGTTATTCCATTGGCTAGAACATCTGAACCAATACACTTCTAAAATAGGAAAACACCTTGTAGCTTAATTAGTTTTGGTGTGAGGTGCTCCTGAGAGTAATATTGAACAGGTTAGTTTGTTTTTCTTAGTTTTGTCATCTGAAAAAAAAAGTGAATAATACCTATTTCAGAGGGTTGCTGCAGGCACTAACATACATATGTAAAAATGTCTAGTTTTAGCCTAAGTCACTGAATAAGTATTAGTTCCCTTTTGAATTAACTGCATGGAAACCATTAGGTATCAAAAAAAAAAAAAAAATCCTAGCAGAACTTCAGATTCCCCCAACATACAGATGAATAGAATTTAGATTCTACCCCAAGTCCTAAATACAGTCTATACTAGTATCAAAATAGACTTTACCTCCAATACAGTTCAATATTTATTAAACACCACCATGTTTTCTTCATTAACATCTCTTCTCTCCTGTTATTTGCTCTTTTTCCTTCCTCTTATTTTTTTTTTTTCTTTTTCTTTTTTTTTTTTTGAGACAGAGTTTCGCTTTGTTGCCCGGGCTAGAGTGAGTGCCGTGGCATCAGCCTAGCTCACAGCAACCTCAAACTCCTGGGCTCAAGCAATCCTTCTGCCTCAGCCTCCCGAGTAGCTGGGACTACAGGCATGCACCACCATGCCCGGCTAATTTTTTCTATATATATTTTTTAGTTGGCCAGATAATTTCTTTCTATTTTTTAGTAGAGACGGGGTCTCGCTCTTGCTCAGGCTGGTCTCGAACTCCTGACCTCAAGTGATCCACCCGCCTCGGCCTCCCAGAGTGCTAGGATTACAGGCGTGAGCCACCGCGCCTGGCCTTTTTCCTTCCTCTTAAAGTTGTTTCTCCAGCTTTAAAATTATACCCCAAACAACTTTTTTAAAAAGACAGTGTGCAAGATATCTCTTTTATAGTTGTTGTTTGCACTTTTGACACCTCCTACCCCAAATACACACAAACCCAGGACACTGTGGAATTAATACAGCTTGGAATTTGGGTAAAGGTTAGTGACTCAATGTTAGTTAGGATGCTGGCAACAAGAGTTGGCACAGGTTATGGAATGAATCCTAAGAATGACAAACCTTACATTATTCCAAAGGTTTGAAATGAGGGACCTCTCTGGGTAATGTGGCTAATAGTTCCACTGCTGGTTTTAATCGTTGTAGAGTGGAAGGAGGCATCATATTTTCAGGCCATAGTAATCTGTTCCTTCAGAATTCCTCTGAATAAAAAGCTTAGCAACAAAATCACTGGAGTTAGAGTGCTGACTTCTTGATTTAATACTAAAACATGGAACAAATGAAACCACCCTGGCCTTTCTCCAACCTCTGCAGATCCCTCATTCTTGTACTTCTATTCCATTTTCCTCCGAACACCCCCACCCCTTTTCTTTCTTTTTCTCTCCAAATCAAATCTCTGTTGTTGCCTAGCTGTGTGTGCCTAGCTACTGGAGATCCCAAGAAGAAAAACGGCCATAATGAAATGACAATTTCAATTACAATTCAGTACAAAAGCATTTGTTAAGAGTTTACTCTGTGGTTAGCACCAAACTCTTGCCTATTTTGCCACTGCAAACAGTGAACCCACAGTTCCTCAAAACAATCATAGATCCTCAAGCTTCCCCCTTGGTTGGGTTGAGAAGAGAAGTAAAAATAAAATCTTCCAGTACTACTCTCAGTCTGGCTAGAAGTATCCCCTACTGCACATGGCGAGGGTGGCCAAGTCTTATTCCCTCAGAGTTTCTCTGCCAAGAAGCTCCTTACTCACCCAACTCTTCCATTGTCCCACATCCAAGATGCCCTTGTCTCACACGTTGTGAGGAACTCCTTTGGCATGTGCTGAAGAGGAGGACCGCAAAGGAACTGAATGAGACAGTGTAAAGCAGCCTCTACAACCCTTTTTTGGTTCCTGTATTTGCTTAGCACTTCCTCTCTTTTGATTTGGTAAATTTCTTCTTCTTTTTTTTTTTTTTTTTTTTTGGTAGGTCAGTTTTAAAGATGGGATTGACATAGAAAGGCAAGTAGTAAGATTTGAGTTCTGGTAGTGCATTGGCCAGGGTCATAAAGATTCAAAACTAATTTTACAAAATTTGAGCACCTACTATGTGCCAAGAGTTATCTTGAATTCATGGGAATGGCAGATTTACACCTGTGTTTTTCCCAAGTATAGGTGTTCCACTGTAACTGAGCATCTGTTTTTTTCTTTCTTTTTTTTCTGTGAAGCTGGGGGACTGACCATAGAGGCATGGTCTCCTTCTTAAAATTTTCATCAGAGTTAACCAGCATCCAGTTCATTTTGCTCTCTTTATTTACTTGATTACTCAGAATTTATACTTACCTGCTTTCTTGCAGGTAATTTCCTGCCTAGATTGTAAATCCTTTAAAAGTAGGACAGAAATAATTCATGTTTGCATTCTCAGGGCCTAGCTTATTCAGTGGTCCAAAATGTAAACATATATAGGGATCATGAAGAATGAAGCTCAAGATTTAAGATACCAGTTGCTTAATTGAGGACATCTTAATTAAGTATAATCCCCGGCTGGTTACATTGCCTTATAGCACTTTCTCTGAAAAGTGACACTGGGGGTTAGCTTTTCACCTTTTTTAGCACTGTGATTTTGTTTACCTTGAATAAAACATTTACAAAAGGCCTACTGTGAGAATGCACTATATTGATAAGGAAAACTCCCATCTATTACTTAGCACATCAGTCACCTGAGACCCCCACCCCTCATGGAAGACCCACATCAGCATAATACTAACCTAACACCTGGCCCATCAACTAGTCTATTACCTGGCACATCAGCATAACACTAAATCTATTACCTGGCACATCAGCATAACACTAAATCTATTACCTGGCACATTAGCATAACACTAAACCTATTACCTGGTGCAGCAACTACCCTATTACCTGGTGCATCAACATAATACTAACCTATTACCTGGCAGGCATTAGTCACCTGAGACCCCACCCCTTGGATCACCCCAACTTAGTAAAAGTGGGAAAAATTGGGTAGAAGGGGCTCAGAATTTGGTGGCGAGACCCCTCTGAGCCCACCGGGGAATAAACCTTGATTCTCCGACTCTCCGTGTGCCGCTAGCTTTGTCCTCGGGACCACTCGCTGTAACACTTACTGTTACAATATAAAGAACTATAAGTATGGCGCTGGGAAACAGATTTTATCTCCATTTTTACCAGTGGTGAAATAGGTTGAAGGAATAGTTAACTTGCCAAGATAATAATTAATCGGTAGCTTTGCTACTTACTATCATACAATCCAGATTTGACTCCAAAGTCTATGATCTTTTTTCTACAACACAGTGGTCTTTTTTTCAAAAGAATCATTCATTCTCCAATTCTCCATTCCATTGTGTTTCTAAGACTTCTTTTTTTTTATTTTTTTTTATTTTGGGAAAAGATTTTCCCTTCTGTATTACTTTGAGCAGCCATTGGATGTCAGTGCTGTTCCAAAAATCTGCTCAATGCAGTTTGAAAAAATTCCCATTGACACTATGCCACAATTATTATAACTGAAAATGACATTAGCCCTGTGAAAGTGCAAAACACTCAGTAGAGAATATAAAACATCTGCCTACTCTTAAAGTGTTAACTGGTCAAAATACTGGAAGGAAAAATGTCCTTCAGCACTGGTCTACAGTTTAAATGATTAATGTGAAATTTAGAATTGGATCCCCAGGTCTTGTTTCCATCTTCTTTCTTCTGGAGCTTTTAACCCCAGATGCTTTATTTAACCGTTCCTTTATTATAATGGATGAAAGGAAGGAATGGAAGAGGCCCACTGCATCACCGACTGTAACTTGGAGATGAGCAAATGGAAACTCCCTTTCATGCACCAGGAAGACAGCTACACACGCTAGTGGGCAAAAAAGTAATTTCTGATAAAGCTACTGTCCCGACTTTGCTTCCTGTGTAGCAGAAACATTCATAAACCGCAGACGCAGGTGGCTTCCGGGCGGGAAGCTAGACAGAAACCTTCAGCTTCTCTGTGTAAGTTACCAGAGTCATGCTAACAACTCTTCACCCCTCCCTCTAGGTCAGAGACCATAGCCACGTTAAGCAGCAGATGCCACCTCCTTGATGCCCCAATGTTTACTAAGAAAGCAACTTTACAATTCGTTTCACAGATTTTATTAAGAACCAACTGAGTAGTGGGCATTGTGCTAGGGCCCCGAGGACCCGACGGAACCAGATTCAGGCCCTGAGCTCCAAGGGCTCACAAGTGAGTGGGTCAGACACATGATGACGAGACGAATACCACCGTAGACATGAACGCTAGCCAGTCCCAGAGGTGTCACCTGACCTAACCAAGGTGAGTAAGGGCTATTAAGTGGCCACCCTGGAAAAACTACGCCAACGCCAAGTTATAAAGAAAGTAGGAAAAACCCTCCCAAGCCGTCCTCACCAGCAATTGGCTCAACATTTCAGCCCGGATATAAGGCAGCCGTCGTGGCCTAACCCGGAAACACTGCCTCCCTGAAAAAAATAAACTGGAACTGCGGAGAGTAAACTACTTTTCCCGTCGTGAATCAGTCAAAACCTCCCAGCATCCTCTCCACCTACGGCTTCCTATCTTTTTTTCCTCAAGCATAGTATAAATAGGACTTCAACTCCCAGAATGCCCTTGGCTTAGTTAACCGCGCGCATGTGCCAGGAGGCGGGTCTTCGTTGCCCACGACCCCCACCTCCATTCTATCGCCGCCATTTTTTCAGAGACTTTCATCCGGCAGCCGACGGGGTTTTTTTTTCTTAAAGGAGAAGCGACAGCGCAAAACTATTCCCCTCTTCTTCCCGCAAGACCTGGCGGCGCTAGGGACAGGAAGGCCAGAGACAGGAAAGTGAGGTCGGGGTGGAAGCGGAAGAACACCCAGGCTACTTTTGCGGCCTAAGGCAGAAGGATAGAAAGCGCCCTTGTGGCATTCGCGGCTCCTTAGGGAGGCAGGTGCGCGCGCAGCCAATCAAGGATGCGCGTGAGGCGGGGAGAGAGGTGCGTTTTCTTCCCACCCACCTCCCTGGCGAGACCTGCCCCTCCCACTGCCCCTAACGCGCAGTGAACTCCAGAGGGGGGGGAAAAAGGTCACTTTGGGATTGTCGCGAGACGCAGCCGTTTAACGGTGAGAACGGGTGCGCGGGGAAGAAAACCTCGCGCGCTCCCTTGGAGCCGTTTTCTGATTGGTTGAAGCAAGGGGCGGAGGAGGGAACCTGGTACGTCGCTGCGTGTGAGACCGCGAGGGGCGGGGCAAGGAAGCCCTTCCACCTCTCCAATTGGACCGCTGAGCGTCTGTGGCGGGCGCGCGCGCGCCGCCAGCGGTAGTGGACCTTGAGTGGCAGGGGGCGGGGGGGGGCGCCCTCGGAGCCCGGCGGAGGGGAGGGGGGAAAGAGGAGCGCAGGGTGAGAGTGAGCCGGACGCTCGGGGAGGCGAGGGGGGTGGGGGGAGTAGCGCCGCGGCCGCCGCTACCTCCGCCTCCGTCGTCTGGGACGAGGGGGTGGGGGACGGACAAGCCCCGATGCCGGGGGAGACGGAAGAGCCGAGACCCCCGGAGCAGCAGGACCAGGAAGGGGGAGAGGCGGCGGCGGCCAAGGCGGCTCCGGAGGAGCCCCTACAACCGCCCCTTGAGGCGGCGGCGGCGGCGCCTGCAGGGACCACTAGCAGCCGCGTGCTAAGGGGTGGTCGGGACAGAGGCCGGGCCGCTGCGGCCGCCGCCGCCGCCGCCGCCGCCGCCGCCGTGTCCCGCCGGAGGAAGGCCGAGTATCCCCGCCGGCGGAGGAGCAGCCCCAGCGCCAGGCCTCTCGACGTCCCAGGGCAGCAGCCCCAGGCCACGAAGTCCCCGTCTCCAGTTCAGGGCAAGAAGAGTCCGCGACTCCTGTGAGTAACGCAGTCTTTCAGGCGGTGGGAAAGACCCCCCTCTGTCCGCACGCAACCCTCTCGGCTCCCGTAGCGCCCACTCCACGTGACACTCTGCCTGCGCTGCCCCCTGCCGGCTCAGCACGCCAGATGTCACACCGTTTCCCTGTGAGGTTTCTGCACCCCTTCTCTCCGCTCCTGGTGCCCTCTGCCCGTGGGGCCACTTCCCCACTCCCTTAAGTCATTTTCTGTAGGGTACACCCCTCCTGCTCCCTAGTGACCCACCTCTTTCCTGCTGCCCGCAGGCTTATCCCTCACTCTGGCATCTGCACCCTCTTTGTCAGCCTATCCCTTTCCCTTCGGCGGCTCTCCAGTATTACATCACATCCCCATTAGGAAATTCAGAGCACGATCCTAGCCTTCGAAAATGTTTTCCCCTCTTCCCATTAATTAGCTCAAGAGCTAATTGTATTAGTATGTTTATGTAGCTTTTTCCACTCTTCTAAATTTTCACATCAGTTTTCATTCTTCTTAGAAATCTGGTACTTACGGTTGGGGTAAAAACGTGGCTCTGCTGATTATCAGTATAGAGTATTTCATATAGCAAAATTAGATGAATATTCTTTAATTTTTGTTTTTACGAAGTAGCATGTGTTTTGTCTTTGTTTTTACATATATTTTAATGTAGAAACTTCATCCTTAAACTCATAGGAGAGGAATTCCTTTATTACCTAGAGGTTAATAGAGGAACCATGAACAGGTGGCCAGAAGCATAAATGATGTTCAGATGTTAAGAATACTAAAGCATACAAGTTTGTAAATTTTAGAAATTAATCATATTAGCTGTTGAATTCCTTACTGGAAACATCATTTATGTCCTTTGACTTTCAAGTGAAAAAAATTAGACAAGGTAGGGAAAATTGAAAGGGTGGGCGCATATGTCAGTTTTAAGTGTTCCTCTTTCCCCCCAGTAGATACAATGGCAAGGTTGGGCTTACACTAGACCCAGTAGATTTAAAGCTTGAAGCAGACCTGTTCCAAAATTAGGAGTTAAGTCTGTCACTTGGCACGCTTGCGTTACAAGCCTCTCAGAAAGAGGAATAAAATTTAAAGGTAATCATATTGTGGTATTAGCTATGCTTTCAAATTTTTGAATGTCATTTAAGTTAACAATTGAGAGAATTTATTGTGTAAACTACAGTTCCTCTGTGGACAAAAAAAATAATCTGTACTTAAAAATCGGGCTGCGATTAGAATTCTAATTGCTGTAGATGCTTTTTATATTTACACTATGTTTAATCTCTTATAAGTTTGGAAAGATATATGTCATTTACCTTATTTGGATATAAATTCCTTGAACAAATTCCTTAACCTACCTGTGCTTCAGTTTCCTTATCTATAGGGGGTAATCCCTACAACTTGAGTTTGTGAGAGTTAAAACACGGCATGTGAAGCAATTAGCACAATACCTGGTACATAGTAAACACAAAGTAAAAGTTACTGTTTCAAGGAATGGTAGCATGCTAGATGTATGGGTGGTTTGTGGTGATTTTTTTCATGTAGATTCTGCAAAATAGGATGTTTTCATTTTCTCTATTACCATACCTAGAGAGGGTAATACTTAAAATATTTTTAAAATTGCTTTCCATTCTCACCTACCACCTGATAGTTAAATATGCCTATATCTCTTAAGATAATTGTACCTAGAGTGGTAATTTTACCTGCCATCATGATTTAATTTTTCTATAACTCCAGACAAAAAGCATTAGTGACTCTTTACTTCCACCATATAAATGTTACAAATGAACTTAGACGAAGATGACTTAATCCCTTCAGTTTTGTCTCCACAATATTTCTTGTGAGGTGGAAAAAAATCACTCTTATCATTTGATTTTATGAGAGATAGTGATAAAGGTTTTTTTTCCCCTTATCCAAGCTCTGCAGTTGGTGTTCTTACTTTCTTTCAGCCTTATAATTATCTTTTGACTGTGTATTTAAAATTATACAACTTTGATCAGATTGTTAAAACAAATTTTCATCGTGACAGTGTTTTTGTTACACAGTTTCAGCTTACTCCATGGCCTGGAAATCAAAGGAGTCCTAAAGCATTTCAGCTTGGCAAACCTTTGAGTAGTAACTGGGCTTGGTACTATGCTGAACTTAGAAAGAAAACTGAGACGTGGCCCTTTCTTTAAGGACCTTGAGGGTTAAGGGCAAGATGCATTGATTAGTGGAGATGTGTCAAACGGGTGCATAGGTTATAGATTTTCAGTGATAAAATACATTTTAAAACTATTTTTTACTGCTTAATTTAATCCTTTAAGACATTGCAAGATCTTTTGAGTATCAGTGTACTGAACTCTGCAGGATCAGGTGTCCTCTGACTTTGATTAATCTGCATTTTCCAAATAACATTATGACAAGTTTAAAACAGAAGTAAGAAATTTAATTTCTATATTAATTACCTGTTCCATTCAGGTCCTTTTTTTATATCCTTGCTTTTTCCCCTATAACATCTTAATAATCAGCTATATAATCTATTCTCTTGATTAAAGAAATAGTAAAATATACAATAGCTTAAAAGATCAATAAATACATAGATTTGGATTGATTGAAACCTCTGTCCCCATTGGAAGGCAAGATAATATAGTGGAAAAAGCATTAGACTTAAGTCAGAAAATTTTCAAGTCCATATTACTTTGTACCCTCACTCGGTGACCTTGGGCAAGTCACTTCTTTAGATCTGCTTCATCTATAATTGATATTTTGTGAATTTCTGAAATGAGCTTTATAGTTGACTAATTAACTTACAGTTTTTATAAACTTTCTTAAGTTTATAACAACTTCTTTTCACATTGAAATGTTTGTTTTTTAATAAATATGTTCCACAAGAAACATGATAGCATTGGTATAGTAGTTTTCAGATACAATTTTTTCTGTTTTATAATTTAAAATATCCATGCTTTCTTCTAATATGGAAACAATGAAATTGTCAAACTAAGATTAGGTTAAAATGCGAAATAATGACTTTTCATTCTGCCTTATAATATATCCTCTGTTTACCCAGTGCATTTTAGAACTTAAAACTTCAGTAACAGATACTTTTTAAAACTTAAATTTAGCTATTTAGTAACTATATTAGCTAATATTTTTAGAGGTCTTCCTTCACGTTCAGATGAATTACAGATGAAGGAGAGTACTGCTCTATTTTCTGATGCATAGTATTCATTTTTGGTATATTACTAAAAATAGTAATAAACCTTCAGGTGACATTTTCTTGATATTTTCTTTTTGAGGGTTATGGATAGTGAGGATGAAGAGGTAGTAGCATTCTGATTTGAAAAAACATCGTCCTTTGGAGAAGGCTTCAATTGTACAAAATTGAAATTCTGAGTGATCGTGATCCTCAAGTAATTAGTATGGTAATAGAACCATTGGATCATTTTAAAAGGTTTTTGGAAAGCTTATTGTATGATATTTCAAAAATTTAGCAATTACTTTAGCTTTTATTTAAAGTTACAATGGTTAGCAGTTATCTTGTCGATTGGGACATTGGAAATATAACTTAAAATAATACCAAGCTTTTGAAAAATATATGAACAAAAAATGATATCTATTCTTTCTGAAGGGAACAGATTTTGCAGTATTCTATGGCTTATGTATTTGCTTGGGCATTTTTTGGTAACACAAAAGGGTCTTCAATGTATTAGGTTTACTTGTGGGAGGGGTAAAAACAACTAAAAGACTTTATACTACTCAGAGATACTGTATCACATCTTTATGATAAAGATCCAAGGCATGTTGACCTTCGAATTTGGGCAGTAGGTATGGGGGAATTTATTATACTGTCCTTACCAGTTATGTATGATAGAAAATTTTCCAAATTAGAAACATGGTAATACTTTTTTTTTAATCTGTAGGCTGTGGCACTTTAAGCTCTTTACTACTGCTGTTTAATTTGTAAAGTGCAAGTTATATTTATTTGTGAGGATAGTTGTGGGGTTTGCCTTTTTAGAAATAGATTTTGATTTGGGTTTAATAAATGTGATTTGGGGGACTTTTGAAAAGTTTATTAAATTTTTATTATAAAAGTTATTGAATATATACAAAGTAAAAGAAAATTATATGATGAAACTTCAGTGTATTTATCACCTATCCAGTAGTTATTGAGATTTGCCATGCTTGCTATGTCTATCCTTCTCCCTTTTTTCGCAGAAGTATTTTAGAGCACATCCCAAACAATATGCCATTTCACCCCTACTTAGTGCACTTCTGTAAAATAAGAGCATTTTCTTATATAACCACTTAATATAACAAAATTAGCAATAGTCTTAATAACTTTTTACAGTTAAAAACAAGTTTTGTTTTTTTTTGAATGATACCCTAGCTCTGTGTTGTTAGGTAGCCACGTGTGGCTATTTAAATTTACATCAACAAAAATTAAAAAATTCAGTTCCTCAGTTACACTAGCTATTTCAGGTGCTCAGTAGCCATATGTGACTACCATATTGCACAGTGCAGATAGAGAATATTTGCATCACTGTTGAATGTTCTGTTTTATGACAGCTGCTCTAGATGCTTTCTACATTACTCTGTAGGTGAACCTGAAAGAGATAAATATTTTATGTTTTAAGGAAATGTACAAGGTTGTTCATTTAATGTTTAATTTTTATTTCTTTCAGATGTATAGAAAAAGTAACAACTGATAAAGGTAAGACTTGGTCATTCTTCTCTGTGTACATTATACTGATTATCTTATTCAAAGCCTCATCATTCAAATTAGCTCCCATTTAAAAGTGACTTTTATTCAGTAAAATAATTACCGGAGTTGGTAGAACTTATTTTGATGACAGTAGATTTGGACAAAAGACTATATTGGCATTATTTAGAAACCTAATAATAGGCAATCAGATTATTTGATGGCAATTTATTGTAATTCTTTAAGCTATTTGGGTTTTTTTTTTTAAATGAAGAGAGGAATGATAACACAATATGTAGTGAAATGTAGGCAAAATCTTGATTCTGATGGAGACTCAAATTATAATTGTAGGTTGAAGAATGCTAAAATAAAAGTGTTCTAAAAATTTAGCCTAGTGAATAATTAAAGGAGCTCTCTGGGTCATTTCTCTTCAAATTAGAGTTTTATCAAACCACATATATGTATTGAGTATGGTTTTCTGCTTATCTGGATTATGTAGGGAAGCTAATGTTCACTTTTTTCAACACTTTTCAAAACTTTATTCTGGCTTTGCAGATTAGGTTATTAAAATTGCCCCCATCAGGTTGAACCAGTTGCTCATTCATTTTATTTTATTTTTTCTAGTTGGTTGTGTTCCTTGATGCCAAATTAAAATACATAGCATCCTCCTTAAAACTGGAACAAATACACTTTTAGGCATATTTTATTTATTGTGTATGATCTTAACCCAGTCCTGACATAGCCAGTTCTCAATTCTCAGAATTCACTAAATACCTGAGAGTTGACCAGTTAGTTTTTAAGGTCTACTTTTAGCCTGCTACTATTTCTAAAAAAGAAAGAAAAATACATATATATGTGCATTTATATATATATATAAATATATACATAAAATCTTAATAAGATTTTTCTGTTTTCATAAAGAGAATGCTTTCAGAATATGTAAGGCAAGTTTACAACCTGGATTTTATGCCATTTAGAACAATAGTAGTGTAATTTGGAACCACTAACTTGAATTGTTGGTGGCTGCTTTGTAAATAATTAGGTGTCCGTGCTAAGGTTTCTTGTTTATCTGAATCTTGGAGTTTGAGGGTAATATTTCATAGTATACCAAGCAGAAGTATTTTATACCAGGCTACTTTTTTTTTTAAATGTAGAAAGCTTTGCATGGTTATTTTATTTAGTGAATATTTTGTTGCTATTGTTGTTACTTAGAAAATAGGTTATGTCTGCTAAGAATGGAAGGTCTTATGATCCTTATTCAGAGATTATTTTGGAGATTTTATGATGTGAGGAAAATGTAGAGACAGATGACAATCAAGTCCAGAGTAGTTTTGATTAAAACAAAAAACAATCTTCCTTAAGCGGAGCTAAAATTACTTTCTGTGTTTAAAGAAATTGCTCTGGGTTGCTTTGAGGAGAACTTGGAGAACGTGATGGAAATTTTGAACCCCTGTTGGAGATAAATTTAATGATCTTTGGGTAGATGTCTTAAACCAGAAGTTGGCCTGTTGTGTGATGGTGTAGCTGTGGAGAGATTAAAAGTGCATTCTTGGTAATTCAGTCTCAAAATCAATCCCACTTTAATCCACTAGTTAAATGCTCTGGATCTAGACATTCTCAAACTCCCATCTTTATCTCTTTATTAGTTTACCTATTAGAGTAGCTGTTCAACTCTATGAATAGTATATTAGGTCCATAAGAACTGTAACAGATGTTCATAAAATGAGATCAGTAAATAAGGAAATGGAGGGTTGAGTAGTCACTTTCCCACTACTATTTAATATTTAGAATTCACTGCAATTATTTCTCTTTTTCTTGTTTTTTAACTTCTCAGAAAGTTACACTCCGTTACTGTGTAGTAGTCCTTATGTTCAGTCGACTGAGGTTTAACTAAAGTAACTCATACCCATTTCAGTAGCTAAGGCCTTTCAAAAGTTTGAGCAGATTTTATTTTCTAGATGTATGACTAGCTCTGTGTTTTATTAATATTGAAAAAAAGGTCATCAGGATTGTTTTTAATCTTATTTACTCCAAACAACTAGAAATTATATGCTTTCCTTGAGTTGAAGATAAGAACCTTTGACATGTTTCAACAAATAAACTATTGCACACACAAAGCGATTTCGCATGATTTTTAAATTATTAAGTTACAAAGTGCTACATTCAATTTTCAGACTGAAATAATAATAAACATTAGTATTAGTTTCTGTTTCTGCTACATTTATTAAATTCTAATAGTTATATATAATGGAAAGCTATTTGTTAAAATATGGTTTGTTAATTCATTCAACAAGTAATTATTGAGCATCTACCATGTGTCTGGCACCATTCTGGGTACTAGGTTGTACTAGTAATCAAATAAGCTAAAAGAAGAAATCCAAACAGTATAATATAATGTTTGAGTAAGTTGGAGTTGGGGAAGCTAAGTTTAGGTAAGATGGTAAGGGAAGACCTCTTGGAGGAGGTAATATTTGAGCTCAGACCTAAATGTGCAGGTAGAAATCTGGATGAGGAGCATTCCACATAGGAGAAGCAAAAATGCAAAAGATTAACACTTGAAAGCTTAATTCACCACACCAGAGGATCATGTTCATCATTGTGGAGCTTCTAAGAGTGTTTGCAGAAATCTTGAGGAATGCAGACTAGATCCTTTTTAACTTGGCTTTGTGTTTTCATTCTGTTTCTCTATTTTTTTTTTTTTTTTTGAGACAGAGTCTCACTTTGTTGCCCGGGCTAGAGTGCCGTGGCGTCAGCCTAGCTCACAGCAACCTCAAACTCCTGGGCTCAAGTGATCCTACTGCCTCAGCCTCCCGAGTAGCTGGGACTACAGGCATGTGCCACCATGCCCAGCTAATTTTTTCTATATATTTTTAGTTGGCCACATAATTTCTTTCTATTTTTTTAGTAGAGACGGGGTCTTGCTCTTGCTCAGGCTGGTCTCGAACTCCTGACCTTGAGCTATCCACCTGCCTCAGCCTCCCAGAGTGCTAGGATTACAGGCGTGAGCCACCGCGCCCAGGCCCTGTTTCTCTATTTTGAGTCAGTTATTGTACTCGTGATAATAAAGTAAAAGAATTGGTGAGTAATAGTTAAAACTGCCTATCAAGATAGAACATCATAAAAAAGGGAGAGTGACCTTGATGTTTACTAAACTATTAATATGTTTCCAGTGTTTTGTGGAATGATAATAAATACTACTGAGTCAAGTAAATGTGAGCCGTGCCTGAGTCATTAATGTTAGATAGATTATTTATTTCAGGACTTCTCAGAAATGTTCATTTTGACTAATTACGCAGTAGTGTAAATACGAAAATTTTTTTGCAGCAATTACCCAACCTATTTGACTATAAGACTCCCCCCCCCTTTTTTTTGTTTTTGAGACGGTCTCACTCTGTTACCCGCTGGGCTAGAGTGCCGTGGCGTCAGCCTAGCTCACAGCAACCTCAAACTCCTGGGCTCAAGCAATCCTCCTGCCTCAGCCTCCCGAGTAGCTGGGACTACAGGCATGCGCCACCATGCCTGGCTAATTTTTCTATATATATTTTAGCTGTCCATATAATTTCTTTCTATTTTTAGTAGAGACGGGGGTCTCGCTCTTGCTCCGGCTGGTCTCGAACTCCTGAGCTCAAACGATCCGCCCGCCTCGGCCTCCCAGAGTGCTGGGATTACAGGCGTGAGCCACTGCGCCCGGCCTAAGACCCCCTTTTGTAGGACATTTCATAAAACTAGAGTTTATGGAAAACATATTAGAAGTAACAGATGCTTGAAAATTTGATTGTATTAAACTTTATGTCTGTTTTTATTCAAAATCATTTTACTGTTTTCAGTTTACTCTTCTAATGGAGTAGTGATGTTTAACAAAGATTACCTAGAATCAGCAAATGAGTTCATAACAGATCTGGGAATTTACTTGGATTGTTTAGAGCTTAATTGTTAACTATTTGCTTTACCTAGTTCATTGTAATCAGCATAATATCTGGAATTATTACTAAAGTATTAGCTTGTTTTGATTTTTTTTTCCTCCACCCTGGATCACGTTTGTATTATTTCTAAATACATAGAAGAGACATTTTTGTTCTTTTTTTCCCATTGAAGTGAGCAAAATCTGACTTTGCAGTTTTTACCATTTGTATTTGTATACAAAGGAAGACGTGAAAAGATACTCAGGACGTTGTCTTCAAAATTCTTTTTTGAAAGATTCTGAATCTCCTTGTTCATGACCTGGTTTTCCTAGTTAAAATAAAATGCTATGGGTTTTAAATAGAAAAGTGCTCTGAAAGGAAAAATCTCTGGTGAGAAAGGGCATATGTAAGCCCAGTCTTGACCCTCAGATATGCTGTGAGTTTTAGCTGAAACACTCTTCTTTACAAATTAAATAATACTCTTCTAAATTTAAATGTAAGTTAAAAAAATTCTAACAATTTCGTTTCCTTACTTCTCTTAATACTACTGAGATTGGCTAATATTTCAAAATGGACTTTACTAATTATTTATGGGAAACACTGCAGCTAATGATGGAAATACACAGAGTAGACTAGTCAGATTTCGGACACTCAGGTTTCTCACTCTTATAATAGTGCTTAAGCCTCAAAGGGCTGATAATACATTAGGTAGACATTTTTATCTGTCCTTCCTTCCTAGCCCTTTATCTTAAGGAAGCAGAACTGTATTATTTCTCTCAGTATGAGAACGATCTACTCAGATATCTTGTTCCATGTTGGGAATGGCCCAGATCCTTTAATCCATTTTGCTAGATCAAACATCCAGACTTACTGTGGTTCTTCCTCTGTGCTGTAATTTCCTAGAAGTACAGACAATCTCATATATAATATATGTGGATTATTACATAGGCTTAAAAAGCCTTGATTTTCAGCTCATTTCGGTTACGGGATGTTTTATCAGTCAGATAAATGAGTCTTTGTGTCCCTTAAATAGTAAAGAAATAAGAACCATCTCTGATACAGTTATTAATAAAAGGTTATTCTGTTATAGATGATTATATCTGTGGTTATATCTATCTATAGATTTTATATTGAAATCCCTTTTCCTGCCCAAACCACTTGAGAATTACAGCAGAATGCCCTGGTAGAAGAAAACTGAAACAGGAAACCTAAGGTCTTGAGTGGGGAAACTCATATTCAGGTAGTAGAGTCTGAAACCCCTAAGAGAGACCCATCTGTCCCTCAGAGTGTAACTTACCCTCACACTGCAATTATCTTGAGTGGATGAGAATCTCTGACAAGAGAATTAAATTAACTCTGATTTAATGCCCCCCAACTCTTTAAGTCCAAGAAGAAACAAGTTCCTCTGAATTAAAACTAGGCAGATTAACCTAAACTACATCCAAGCTAAAGCCCCTTTAGCTTTCTTTATTACAAAACCATCTAAGAACTTAGTAGCTTAAAACACAATTTATTATTTCTTGGTTGTGCTGTTCCCTCATTGATCTTTCAATTCAGACATTTTTATACCATATTGGTTTCAGGGCAGTGTTCCAAAATGCTGAAAGCAATAGCTGCAAGACATCTTGAAACCACTCTACAGGATATAAGATCAACATAGAAAAATCAATTGTATTTCTGTTCATTAGTAACAAATAAAAAATTAAAATGAAAAATATGATTTATAATAGTATTTACAATAACGTAAAAAATATGAAATACTTGGGGATAAATTGGATAAAAGATTTGGAAGACCTGAAAAGTATACTGAAAAGTGCAAAACCTTTGCTGAGTGAAATTAAAGACCTGAGTAAATGGAACAATGTATCTATCTCATTCATGGATTTGAAAACTCAATATTATTAAGACATCTTTTCTCTGCACATTGATCCATAAGTACTATGTAATCCAAATCAAAATTCTAACAAGTTTTTTTTGTATAGTTTTGATCTAAAAATTTCTTGAAAGGGTCTTAGGGATCCCTAGGAGTTTATAAACTATTCTTTGAAAACCATTAGCATAGACTAATCAGGATTCCCACCATGTTTTTTAAGAGTGGGATTCATTGTTTAAGAAAGAGGAAGAGATAAATAGCTGTTTGGGGGCTATCCAACTATGGCTACTACCCATGTGTATTCCATGATTTAACCATTACCCAACTTAAAGACATTTGGTATTTCTCTGGTTTTTTTCTCTTTCCCCCCTGAGATTACAGGTGATTTTTAAAGAAACTCTGTTAAAATAAACCGTATTTACACAAAAGTATGCATATTGTAAGTGGGCAGCCTTGTAAATATTCATAAGGTGAGCCCAGTCATATACCATCACCCAGCTTAAGAAGTAGAATGTGATTAGCATTCCAGAAACTCCCCTGTGCCCCTTCTAGTCAACTACCCCCACATGCAACCATCATTTTGACTTTAAATAACAAATTAGTTTTGCCAGTTTTTGAATCTTACATAAAATAGAGTAATACACTATATACTTTTTTGTGTCAGGCTTTCACTCACCATTTTGTGACAGAGATGTTGTGCTTATTGTAGATTGTTTATTTTTGTTGCTATATAGTATTTTATTGTGGAAATATACCACAGTTCTGTTCCACTGTTGATGGCATTTGGGTGGTTTTCAGTTATTGGCCTGTGGTGCATATTTTTTAAATACATTATTGGGGTATAATTTACATGCCATAAAATTCATCCATTTCAAATGTACAATTCATTGATCTTGATAAATATTATGAGTTGCGCACCTATCATCACAATCTACTTTTAGAACTTTTTCTTCACCTCAGTAATGTTCTTCATGTCTGTTTGTAGTTAATCCTTGGTCTCACCCCCAGTCCCAGGCAACCATTAATCTACTTTGTCTGTATAGATTTGCTTTTTCTGGACATTTTATATAAATGGACTTGTACCTACAATGTGTTTTGTATTGCGTATGTGAAGTGTGGCATGCAGGGAAGACAAATTTGTATCCATAGTGCCACTTTCATGATCGAAGTGGTCCAGATGTAGTGAACTTGCCACCAGGTAGCTGGCTGATCACCCCGCGGGAATGGTGACTCAGTATTAGTTTCTGCTGCTGGCAGATTGGGCACTTAGAAGTGGTGGTAGCGAGGCTGGCCTTGGTGAGACTCACTGTGGGTTTGGTTTTCAGCAATCTCAGCTCTGCAGCTATAGTAGATAAGTATAGTTTTCAGGACATAGAAACTCTTTTTGTTTTTTGTTTGTTTGTTTGTTTTTAATTAACTCCAGACAACCTCAAGGACATAGAAACTTTGAGGTCATTTTTGTGGCACTTGAGCTGGGAATTTGAATCCCTAAACACATTCTTTTCTTTCCCCACTTTGTGTTTTCTAATTAGGAACAACCAGCCAATCTCATTACACTTGTTAGTTTGACCAAAATATTCTAAGGTAGCAAATACATGATCACCAGAACCTTACCCCTTAATAAATATTTGATTAAGAGTATCCTTTGGTGATATTTGCCTATCTCTGTTGCCCCATCATGCCATGGACTATCAGTGCTTTCTTTACTTCTGAAAATAGTTATTAGTGTCTTGAAATCTAATCAGTTTAGAGAACCAATTCAAAAAACTCCAGAACCAATTTAGAAAACTCATTCTTAAGATTTTATTCCTCTAAAACCACTCTCAGTGTTTTAAGAGTCTAAATTTGCCAGGTTTACTAGAGAAATAGAACCAATAGCATATATAGAGTTAGATATATTATAAAGAATTGGCTCACGCAGTTATAAGGGCTGTGAAGTTCAAAATCCATAGGGTACTTAGGTTGTTTCCATATTATTGGAAATAATGCTGAAATGAAAATGGAAGTGCAGCTGTCTCTGACACACTGATTTTAATTCCTTTGGGTATATACCAAGAAGTGGGGTAGCTGAATCATAGGGTAATTCTGTTTTTAGTTTTTTGAGGAACCTCCATACTGTTGTCCATTTCCATTCCCACCAACAGTGTGCAAGAGTTTGCTTTTCTCCACATTCTTGCCAATACTTGTTATCATTCATCTTTTTGATAATAGCCGTACTAACAGATATAAGGTGATAGCTCATTCTGATTTTAATTTTAATTTCCCTGATGATTAATGTCCATCAGGGGAATGGATAAAAAAAATGTGCTATATCTACACCAATGGAATACTATATAGCTTTTAAAAAGGAGGAAATTCTGTCATTTGCAACAACATGGATGGAACTGGAGGATATTATGGTAAGTGAAATAAGCCAGGCAGAGCAAGACATACTGTGTGATCTCACTTATACATAGAATTTAAATAAGTCAGTCTCGTAGAAATGGAGTAGAAAGGTGGTTACCAGAGGCTGGGGTCAGGTGAGGGATGAGGAAAGGGGAGATGTTGATGAAAGGATACAAAGGTTCAGTTAGACTGGAGGACTAAGTTTTAGTGATCTATTGTACTTCATGGTGACCACAGTTAATAATGTATTGTGCATTTCAAAATTGCTAAAAATACAGATTTTTAAAATTCTCACTACAAAAAAATAAGTTGGTAAGGTGATGGATTTGTTAATTAGCTTGATGGACTGTTTCTACAGTGTATATACATAGATCACAACATCACGTTGTACCCTGTTGTTTTGAATGAAACTCTTTGAATTTCTCGCTCAACTTAGTTGGTAGCTACTGTCCCCTATCAGCCACCAGAGGCCCAGACAAAAGAGCAGCAGCAGGACTACATTCTAAAATAACAGTAAAATGTAGAATATAGTAAATAAATAAACCAATAATACAGAAGTTTATCAAGTATTATGTACTGTATATTGATGTTTGTGCTATATTTTTATATGACTGACAGCGCAATACGTTCGTTTACATGAGCATCACCACAAACAAATGTGTAACGCATTGCACTAGGATGGCGCTAGGCAATAGGAATGGTTCAGTTCTGTTATAATGTTATAATCTTCTGAGACGACCATCATATATGTGGTCCATCCTAGACCAAAATGTTGTTGTGTAGCACATGACTATACATGAAGACATTGGGAACCATAACAACAGCTATTTTAGTGGAATAATAGAGTCGGAAGTCATGGAATCCATGAAAGCTCTTTCTTCCTTATTTCTATATTTTGCCATGGTCAAGGTCTGCTCATTTTGTCCTCACCCCACCTCAATGTATCAACTTTATTTTCATTACAATTTTTAAGTAAATCCCTTATTATCATTAGATCTGTACTATTACAATTGCATTCCAGCTGGTCTCTTTAATTTGCGTCTCTCAAACCATCTCCCCTTTCTGACCAATCAGCCATGAAGTCTGAAGATCTATCTCAGGTCAGATAACTCTTACTTTGTAACTTTCAGAGATTCTCTAATATCTAACTTCATATTTCTTAGACTTGGATCCAAGGCCTCTACCAGGTAGATGATATTTTTCCAGCTTATTGCTAATAATTCTCCTTAGGTAGACCCCCACATTTCTTCCTGTAACATTTATTATCTCCCAAATCTGAACTTTTCTGATTTTGTGGCACTGTCCTGTATTGTCCTTTTCCTAAACATCTCTTCAATATAAGTGTTATACTCATACTTGAATGTATCTTTCATGCCCCAGATAAAGTGACCTGAACACAGCCAGATTGTACTATGGTTGTTTTTAATATATTTTGCAATTCAAAACTGCTGCTGGAAGAGAGAAATCAGTGAATTAGCTGGATGTTGGGGATAGCTAAAAACAATACATTTCATATATATTGAAAAGGATTCATTTTATGTGGACCAAGCTAAATCTAGACTATAACAATAGTTTCTTTTTATGTGCTGTCAATTCCTAATTTTATGTATGTAGCACAGATCCCCTCCTCTGAACTTCAGGCCCACTCATAGTTTATGCAGCAGACATCTCAACTTACCCAAAGCGAAACACATATTCTCTCTAGTAGTCTCTTCAAAACAAACAACAGAAAACATCTGATTTTTTTGTGTGTGTGTGTTTCCTTCATCTGTCCAATTGTTCAAGTCGGAAATCTAGAAACCAAAATCCCTGGTATCTCTCTCTTTCTCCCTCCATCGCTTTATTAAGTCATTATCTAGGTCTGTCTGGTCTGTCTCCTAAGTATTTCTCATATCTCTTATTCTTTCCATCACCAACGTTATTGCCCTTTTTAGAGGTATTATTATTTGTTGCCTGGTATATTACAGTGGGCTTTAAGCTGGTCACCTGGCATCTACTCTTGCCCCCACCTAGACCATTCTTGTCTAGCCTGCAGCCAGAATGAACATTAAAATTGCAAATCTGATCATGCCACCTTTCTACTTAAACTCTTTCTGTGGCTATTAGGATAAGATCCAAAATTCTGCAAGGACCTTCTTTTTTTTTTTTTTTTTTTTTTTTTGAGACAGAGTCTCGCTCTGTTGCCCGGGCTACAGTGCTGTGGCGTCCTCCTAGCTCACAGCAACCTCAAACTCCTGGGCTTGGTAAGCGATCCTACTGCCTCAGCCTCCCGAGTAGCTGGGACTACAGGCATGTGCCACCATGCCCGGCTGATTTTTTCTATATATATTTTTAGTTGGCCAGATAATTTCTTTCTATTTTTAGTAGAGACGGGGTCTCGCTCTTGCTCAGGATGGTC
>CM052438.1:171593745-171607250 GCA_028533085.1 Varecia variegata
TGCAAGGACCTTCTTAATTAGACTTTTTTCTGACTCCTCAGTATGATAAATGATGACAGTTTCTGTCGTCTTTTTTCTGTTATGTTGATCTTTTTACTTTCAGTTCTCACTTCAGGATGTTTATGCACTCTTTCTTTTTCCTTCCCCTTCTCTGTCATCTAACTAACACTTATTTATCCTTCAGAGTTCAGGCATATTTATTTAAACTTAAATGTTGAGCTATTAATAATTGTTAACTGTAGAGACATTAATAAATACTAGTTTTAAGGGCTATAGTTTCAAAGAGAAAGCATCCTTTCACCTCAAACCTATGTCTAAGCAAAGTCTTTTAATGTTTTTAAGAGACAGAACTAATTTACCTAATGGCATTACTTTGTGATTCTTTTTTTGCCCTAAACTTTTAATATCATCCTAGAAATTTTGTGAAAGTTTAGCATTTTTTGTCCTTTACTTTTTACCTGCTCCAGCAGCTTATGTCTGCTCTGAAATAGGTAAGAAAGAAAATGGAAACATCTATACAATATATAGATGTTGTAAACAGTGAGAGATGACTAGGAAAAGAAAGAAAAATCTAGTGTAAGTGTTAACACATACATATACATTAACAGTATTGTTGATTTAAAAATGTGTAAACCAGGTTAGAATGTAAAAGTTATTTAATTTTTTAAAATTTGAAAATCTCAGCTTTTTTTCCCCCCTGACTTTTTTTTTGTTTTGTTTTGTTTTAAAGACAGAGTCTCTCAGAGTTTCACTCCATGGCCCCGGCTGGAGCGCAGTGGTGCAGTGACAGCTCCCTGCAACCTCCAACTCCCGGGCTCAAGCCATTCTCTTGGCATAGCCTCCCCAGCATCTAGGACTACAAGTGTACACTACCACCCACGGCTAATATTTTTTATTTTTTGTAGACACATGTTCTTGCTATGTTGCCCAGACTTGTCTCAAACTCTTGGCACATGTGATCCTCCTGCCTTGGTCTCCCAAAGTGCTGTAATTACAGGCATGAGCCACTGCGCCTGGCCTTTTTTCTGGTTTTTAGTCACACACACAAAAATTCCTCCAGTTCTCTATTTTGGAACATAATGAAATACCACATTCAGTTTTACATTAAAAATTCACTTTTAGGGAATAATTGTTATGTGTCTTTTAGGTCTATATATTGGATAAATGGGGCCCTCTCTGGGCACTTGTACCCAAGGCTAAGTAAAAGGGAGCCAAATCTGAATTGAGCCCTTGCACTGGTGCTCTCTCACCTCTTTTGTGTGGTTAGGTGGGACTTAGTAAAAAGAATATAGACTTTGGACTTAGATATACCTGGGTTCAATTCCCAGTTCCATAACTTAATGTGTGAGCTTGGGAAAGTCAGTTACTTGCTTTCCTCATCTGTAAAGATAAGAAGAAAAAGAATTATTTGACAGGGATATAAGAACTGAATTTAGAGAAATGGAAAAAATATTATGTTGCCTGGCATTTAATAAATATTTAAGGTTTATTAGTTTCCCAGAAGAAACTTAAATATTTAAATAAATATCAAGGAGAGAGAGGATCTTTAGTTTTTTCATAGGCTATCAACCAGCCACACCCTTGTTTTGCTCGACAATCAAGTATTAGCTTTGATTATATTAGAATGGCCCTTCTAACTTCAAGTATTTTATCATGATCAAGTAGCTCTCATCTTTTGGATTCTGATGAGTTAGCTTGTTTGGAAAATGTTACCTCTAGCTGTAGGATTGAGATGAATCACTCTTAACACTTTAGAAGAAAACATTCCTGCCAGTAGTGCCAGTCTCTTACTGTAATTCAGAGTCAACTACTCTTACTTGATCCTTTCTTCTTTCAGGAATGTACATTTAACCCTTGAACAACACAGGCATTAGGGGCACCAACCTCCTTCAAAAACCTCCATGTAACTTTTGACTCCCCCAAAACTTAACAACTGATAGCCTACTGTTGACCAGAAACCTTACCAATGACAGTTGATTAACTCATATTTTGTATGTTATATGTATTATATACTGCATTCTTACAATAAACGAAGATAGAGAAAAGAAAATGTTGCTAAGAAAACCATAAGGGAGAAAAAATGTATTTACTGTTCATTAAGTGGAAGTGAATCTTCATAAAGGTCTTCACGCTTGTTGTCTTCGCGTTGACTAGGCTGAAGAGGACTGGGAAGAGGAGGGGTTGATCTTGGGGTCTTAGGAGTGGCAGAGGCAGAAGAGATGGAGGAAGTGGAAGGGGAGGCAAGAGAGACAGGCATACTGGGTATAACTTTATGGGAATACATCATATTTTCTATATGACTCTTTTGCTTTTCCATTTCTCTAAAAATATTTCTATATGGTACCAGTGCTTCCATTGTTTGCTTTAGTTTCAGTGCCCGTGTCATAGAAGGATCCATGTCCTAAAAGAAGTCAAAAGCAGTCTTGAATAATAACTGGGACCCTTTTGCCAAATTATGTAATCTCTGTTTGTTTCTTGGCACTGCTTCTACGTCGTTTTCCTCATCCTCTGTCACTGATTGGGAATACTCCTCTTCATCAAGTCGTACTCTGTTAATTTCCCTAGTGCGGTGTCTGTTAGCTCTTGAATTTCTCTGAAACACATATCTTGATGCTCCATCTTTTTTGCCACATCCACGGTCTTTCTTGATTTCCTTGATTGGCTCTTGTCATAAATCTTATGAAGTCATACACAACATCTGGACACAGTTTTCTGAAGCAGGAATTTATTATTTCAGACTTGATGGCTTCCATGCCTTTTTCTGTAACAACGATGGCATCTTCAATGGTGTAATCCTTCCAGACTTTCATGATGTTCTCTCTTGGGGTTTTCTTCCATAGCATTGACAGTCCTTTCCATTGAGTACCGTGTGCGATGTACCTTAAAGATCCTTATGACTAATCTAGAGGATGAATTAGAGATACTGCGTTTGGGCTGTAAGTAGATCAATTTGACACTTCAGTGTTAAACTAATGGGATTCTGGGTAGCCAGGGGCATTGTCCAATATCAGAAGAACTTTACTTTAAAAGGCAATCCCTTACTGGCAAAGGTACTTCCCGGCTTCAGGGACAAAGCATCAATGGAACCAATCCAGAAGATGGGTTGTCATTGTCCAGGCCTTATTGTACAACCCAAAACTGGCAGCTGGTTTTTATCTTTTCCTTTCAAGGCTCCAGAGTTAGCAGCTTTATAGCTAAGGGCAGCCCTGATCATAAACCCAACTGCATTTGCACAAAACAGTAGAGTCTTATGCTTTAAATCCTGGTGCTCACTTCTCCCTACTAATAAATGTCTTTAGCGGCATTTTTTTCCAGAATAGAGCACTTTTATCTGCATTAAAAACCTCTTCAGGCAGAAAGTTTTTCTTGTCAATGATTTTCTTAATGGCATCTGGGGATTGGTCTGCTGCCTCCTGGTCACTGAAGCTACTTCTCCTGTCATCTTGACATTTTTTAAGCCAAACTTCTTTCTAAAATTATCAAACCATTCTTTGCTGGCATTAAGTTCCCCAGCTTTAGATTCTTCACCTTTCTTTGGTTTTTTCCAATCATATTAGAGTCTGTAGGTATGCCTTTCTTGCCTTATGCATTTTCTCTTATGCATTTTCCAAAATGAGATAAGGTATTTCACAAAAAGTGCAAGGTTTTCACACCTGCAGGCATAGCTGCAGTAATGGCTTGATGAATTTCTTTTTCATTTTTTACAGTGGTTCTTACGCTGGATTCATTTATTTTGGAATGGCAGGCAACTGCAGCTGCAGACCTCAACCTACAGTACATATGAAGCAATTTAACTTCTTCTTGTAATTTTGTGACTTTTCTCTGCTTCTTGGGAGCACTTCCGGCATCACTAGTGGCACCTCATATGGGCTCCATGGTGTTATTCAAGGTTTATAGTATTACACTAAACCCCATGCAAAATACGAGAGAACTGTGAGAGATCCCCTTTTACTATATACTCAGTTTACTGGAGAGACAACTGCTCACGTGGAGGTGATTATCCTCAGCATTTTAAATGAATACTCATTGTGCACATTGCAGTAGCAACCAGAGGTGGCTACAAAATTATTACAGTAGTACAGTATGTACTACAGTTAATTTTATGCAGTTAGGATTTAATATTACATCTTTACTTTTTTTACATTTCTCTCAACTGCAAATGGTGCCGTGTACAGTCTGTAAGAGTTTGTGCGTGTAAGTTTTGATGGATTTTAACTTTTTACAATAGATTTATATGTATTTTATGTGAGTAAATGATAAAATATACTAGCATCTACATATAGTTTATGCATTCATGACATCATTTTGTTCATTTTTCAATGTTTCTAGGCTACATGGTTCATCTGGTTTTTTTTTAATTTATCACAAATCTCCAAAAAGTTTTCTAATGTATTTATTGAAAAATGTCCACAGATGAGTGGACTTGCACAGTTGAAAACCTGTATCGTTCAAGGGTCAACTGTAGTTGAATTCACTATGCCTGCACGTAGCTGTGGCAGTGACTTGTTTGATGCCTTCCTTCACCGAAGCTACTATGGTTTTTTTCTCTTCTTTCCTATTTATATATTAAGGAACCTCCTCAAAATTAACTGCTGTTATGAGAAACAACTAGAAATTTTCTTTGAAGTACCACACAGAAGAAACTTGGTTCTTTTCTTACCTGGTTATGATTGTTACCTTAATGTATGGGTTATCCTTCTATTGTCAATTTCTGCTCCAGAAACCTGACGGTGCACCTGCGTGCATGCATGTGTGTGTATGTGTGCTTGTTTGTTTTGAGGGGAAACTTGTGTGACAAAAAACTAACTGTAAAAAATGAATCATTTTAAAGCACACAATTCAATGACATTTAGTACATTTACACTGTTGTACAACCATCACTTCTGTCTAGTTCCAAACATTTTCATCACCACCAGAGAAAATCCCTGTACCATTGAAAGCAGTCGTTCTTATTCCCTCCCCCCAATCCCAACAAATGTTCATCTACTTTCTGTCTCTATGAATTTACCTATTCTGGATATTTTGTGTAACTGAAATCATAGAGTATATGGCTTTTGTGTCTGATGTCTGTCATATAACCACAATGTTTTTAAGGTTCATCCATGTTGTAGCATGTATTAATATTTCATTCCTTTTTGTGGCTGAGAAAAAAATTCTCTTGTGTGGATATATGACATTTTGTTTATCCATTCACTGATTAATGGACATTTGGGTTTCCACGTTTTTGGCTAATGTGAATTGTACTGCTGGTGAACATTTCACGTACAAGTATTTGTTTAGATACCTGTTTTCAACTTTTGGTCTGTATAGGAGTAGAATTGCTGGGTCATATGGTAATTCTATGTTTAAGTTTTTGAGGACCTTCCAACTGTTTTGCTCAGTGGCTGCCTCGTTTTACATGCCCACCAGCAATGTACAAGGGTTCCAATTTCTCCACATCCTTGCCAACACTTGTTATTGTCTTTTTTTTTTCATAGCCATTCTAATGGGTATGAAGTGGTAATCTTATGTGGTTTTGATTTGTATTTCACTAATGACTTTTGAGCATCTTTTCATGTACATTTTTGTCATTTATATATCTTTAGAGAAATGTCTGTTCAAGTCCTTTCCCTGTGTTTCAATTGGGTTGTTTCTATTTTTGTTGTTAAATTGAAAAAACTATATATTCTGGATATTAGACTTTATCAGATACATGACTTGTAAATATTTTCTCCCATTCTGTAGATTGTCATCACTTGTGAGCATTTTTTAGTGTTAGTTCATATATTTAGGTCTTTGATCCATTTTGAGTTAATTTTTGTATATGGTGTAAAGTAAGAGTCCCACTTCATTCTTTGCATATGGATATTTAGTTGTCTCAGCACCATTTGTTGATGAGGCTGTGCCTTCCCCCACTGAATAGTCTTGGCAACCTTATTGAAAATCATTTGATAGGTTTATATCTGGACTCTTAATTCAGTTCATTGGTCTAAGTATGCTTAGCTTTATGCCAGTACTACACTGTTACGATTACTGTAGCTTTGCAGTAAGTTTTGAGATTGGGAAGAACAAAGTGAGTCCTCCAACTTTGTTCTTCTTTTTCTAGATGGTATTGACTAGTCCAGTGCCCTTACATTTTCATATGAATTTTAGGATCAGGTTGTCAATTTCTGCAGAAAAGGAAGCTGGGATTTTGATAGGGATTACGTTCAGTCTGTTCATCTAATTTGGGAGTATTTTTCTTTTTGTTCATTGCTAATGTATTTAAAACAATTGAATTTTATGTGATGATCTTATATTCTGCCACTTTGCTGAATTTGTGTATTGCCTTTAATGTTTTTTTTTTTTGGTGAATTCTTACAATTTTGTATATGTAAAGCCATTTGATCTGCAACTAGAAATATAGTTTTAATTCTTCCTTTCTAATTTGGGTGCCTTATTAAATTTTTTTCTTGCCTAGTTGGTCTGGATAGAAGTTTTTCAGTACAATGTTGACTAGAAGTGAAGAAAGATTACGTCCTTGTCTTGTTCCTGATCTTGGGGGGAGAATTTTGACTCTGCCACTGAGTACGATGTGACCTCTGGGATTTTCATAAATGCCTTTTATCAAGTTGAGGAAGTTCTATTCTATTCTTTGTTTTGTGTTCTTATTGTGAAAGTTTGTTTAATTTTGTCATATGCTTTTTATACATTGAGATGATTGTGTGTTGTTTTCCTTTATTCTAGTAATGAGGTGTATTTATTTTTGTATGTTGAACCACCTTCATAATCCTGGTATATGTCTCAGTTGATAATTGAGTTTAATTCTCTTAATATTCTGCTATATTTGATTTGCAAGGGATATTGGTTTATAGTTTTCTTATGTCTTTTTCTGGCTTTGGTGTCAGAGTAATGCTGTCTATAGAAAGAGTTGGGAAGTGTTCCATCTTCTATTTTTGAAAAAGTTTGAGAAAGACTGGAGTTAATTCTTTAAACGTCTGATAGAATTCACCAGTGAAACCATCTGTTCCTGGCCTTTTTTGTTGGGAGGTTTTTGTTTACTGATTCATTTGTCTGCTCATTTTCTATTTCTTGAATTTTTTTTGGTAATTTGTGTTTCTAAGAAGTTGTTTATTTTATCTAAGCTATCTAATTTGTTGGCATAAAATTATCCATTGTGTTTTCTTACGATCTTTATTTCAGTGGTTGTGTCCCTGCTTTAATTTCTGATTTTAGTAATTTGGGTCTTCTCTCTTTTTTTTCTTAGTTTCGCCAGAAGTTTGTTGATTTTGTTGATCTTTTTAAAGAAGCAACTTTTGGTTTCATTGATTTTTCTCTGTTGGTGTTCCATTTTCATATTTCATTTATCTCTCTTCTAATCTTCATTTCCTTTTTTCCACTTGCTTTGGGTTTACTTTGTGCTTTTTTTTTTTTCCTGGTTCCTTAGGGGATGATGTTAGGTTATTGATTAGGCATATGATTTTTTTTTTCTATTTTAATGTAGGCATTTATAATACAATAAATTTATAATTTATTATAAATTCCCCTCTCAGTACTGCTTTCATTGTATCCCCTAAGTGTTGATATGTTTTGTTTTTGTTTTCATTCCTCTTTTAAGTATTTTGTAATTTACCTTGTGAATCCTCCTTTGATTCATTGCTTGTTTAACAGCATGTTATTTAATATCCACATATTTGTGAATTTTCTAGTTTTCCTTCTGGTGATGATTTCTAGTTTCAGTCCATTGTGGCCAGAGAACATACACATGCTTTATATATATGATCACAATCTTTTAAAATTTATTGAAACTCGTTTTGTGGCCCAACATTACGCTGGAGAATGTACTGCGTACACTTGAAGATTGTATCTTCTGTTGTGTGAAGCATTCTATAGATGTCCGTTAGGTCTAATTTTTTTCTAGTATTGCTTGAGTCCCATAATTTGTTATTGAACTTCTGATTTTTTTTTTCTCCTTTACTTGCCACTATACAAATGAGGAAGGTTGTTCTATCTGTTATTGGAAATGGGGTATTGAAGTCTCCAACTATCATTTTGTTATTACCTGTTTCTCTGTTCAGTTCTGTCAATCTTTGCTTCATATATCTTGGAGCTCTGTTAGCTTTATATAGTTCTATACCTTCTAAATTGATTGACCCTCATATCAATATGTTGTGTTCTTTGTGTCTTGTAACAATTTTTCAATTGAAGCGTATTTTGTCTGATATTTGTAGGACCACCTTTATGGGTTAAATTGCTTCCTCCCAAAAGATGTTAAACTCCTAACTGAGGTACCTGTGTATGTAACATTTAGAAATAGATGCAGATTAATAAGCCTATATGGTAATTTATGGCAGCCCCAGAAAACTAGCAGGTTTTGGTACTGGAAGTGGAGTGTAACAAAATGCCTTAAAATATGGACATAGTTTTGGGAGTGGTAGTGGATATTGGCTGGGTATGTTCTGAGGTGCTTGATTGAGAAAGCAGCCTAGATTGCCTTGAAGAGATGATTGACAGAAATATGGATATTAAAGGCAATCTGGGAAGGCTTCAGAAGGAAATGAGGGACAGTGGGAAAAAGTGATCCTTGTTACAAAGTTGCAGAGAATTTGACTGAATTGTATTTTGTCATTGAGTGGAAAGTATTTAATAGAACTTATGAGCAATGAACTTGGATGTTTAGCTGAGAACATTTCCAAGCAAAGTGTAGAAGGTATACCCTGGTTTCTCCTTTCTGCACCTTGCTCTCCTTGCTGTACTAAAATGTGAGAGGAAAGAGATAACTTGAGGAATGAATTGTTTAGCAAAGAGGAATCAGCAATTGATAATTTAGAAATTTTTGAGCCTATTCAGATACTGTATTTGGTAATAGGACCAAGGGTGTGACTGGACAGCTGTTTTCTAAAGAGATAAGATGTGGATCCAGTCAACTTGTGGATCCAATCAACCATCTCAGCTGTTCGCGGAATAGAGATGCAATTAGCCAAGAAAGATCTGTGGAGGACCCTCTTGTTTGGTGGCTTGGACCCCATGAATTACATGAGAGACTGATAAGGTTTTTAAGAATTTTATAACAGCAGAAACACTGCCAGACTTGACTGAAAAGGACAGAGACAGGATGAAATGAAAGAAGAATGATTCTGAGGATAGAGCCACAAATGCAGAGGTGTGGGCATACAAAACCTCCTGGGGCTAGAGAGCAGGGCTGTTCCCCCAGTGGACCCAGCGTACAAAGCATTGATCCACAGAGGATTATTCTTAGGCCTTAAAATTTAATGGAATTTGCTTTGCTAGGTTTTGGACTTGCCAGGGACCCATGACTTTTTTTCTTCCAGTTTCTCCCTTTTGATATGGAAATGTCCATTCTATGCCTATCAAACCATTGTATTTTGGAAGCAGATAACTTGTTTTCTGGTTTCATAGCTTCACAATTGAAGAGGAATTTTGCTCCAGAATGGCCCATATCATTTACAGATAACTGATGTAAATGATTTAGTTGATGAGATTTGAGAATTTTGAGTTGGTGATATTTAGATATGATTTTGGACTTAGAGTTGACACTGGAACCTGTCAAGACTCTGGGATGTTGGAATTAGGTTAATGTATTTTGCATATTGGAAGGACATGAATTTTAGGGGGCTAGAAGACATGGACTATTGTGGGTTGAATTTTGTTCTCCCAAAAATGTGTTGAGGTCCTATCAATGTGAACTTAAATGGAAATAGTCTTTGCAGATGTAATCAAGTTAAGATGGGTTATGCTGAATTAGGTTGGGCCCTAATCCACTATGACTGATCTCCTTGTAAGAAGAGAAAAGCCACAAGACACATGGAGGGGAAACACCATGTGATGATGAAAATAGAATTAAAGTTAGAAGCTGCAGTCCAAGGAATGCCAAGGATTGCTGGCCACCACCAAAAGATAGGAAGAGGCAGGGAGTGATTCTACCCAGAATCTCAGAGGGAATGTGGCTCTGCTACCCTGTTGATCTTATACTTACAGCCTCCAGAACTGTGGGAGAATAGATTTCTGTTGTTTTAAGCTATCCCAATTTGTTGTGGTTTGATACAGCAGCCCTAGGAAATAATGAAACACCTCTGCTCTCTCTTGCTTACTATTTGCATGAAATATTTTTTTTCCATCCTTTTAATTTGAACCTATTTGTGTCTTTGGATCTAAGGTGAGTCTCTTACATAAGAATACAGATGGGTCATTGTTTTTAAGTCCATTCTGTTTATTTCTGCCTTTTGAGAGTTTAATCCATTTACATTTAAAGTAATTACCAATAAGGATGACCTTATGCCTTTTTCCTATCTTTTCTGCATGTCTTAATATCTTCTTATTTTGATCTTTTGTATTTCCTTTAGTGTTTGATTTTTTTTTTTTTTTGTAGTGTGTACCATTTTGATTCCCTTCTTAATTTCTTTTCTGTGTGTTTTTCAGTTATTTTCTTAGCGGTTACCTGGGGGTTATATTTCATATCTTAAACTTTTAACTGTCTAGTTTAAATTAATGCCAATTTAGCTTCAGTAGTAAACAAATCTCTGCTCTGTTTCATTCTGTTCCTCACTCTTTATGTTGTTATTGCCACAAATTGTATCTTTTGATGTGTGCCCATTAACATAAATTTTTAATTGTTGTTTTATACATTTGTCTTTTAAATCATATAGGGAAATAAAGAGGAGTTCTAAACCCAAAATGCAATAGTACAATTTTATATTTGCCTATGTAACCGTTATGAGTGTTTTTACTTATGGCTTTGAGTTGCCATCTAGTGTCCTTTCATTTCAGCTTAGAGGACTCCTTAAAGCATTTTTTGTAGGGCAGGTCTGCTAGTGACAAACTCTGTTTTTATTTTTCTGGTAATGTTTTAATTTCTCCTTTATTTTTAAAGGATCGGTTTGCCAACTATAGAATTCTTGCTTGATAGTTTTTACTTTTCATCACTTTAAATATGTCATTCGCTGCCTTTGTCTGCCATGGTTTCTGATGAGAATTAGGCTGTTGATCTGATTGAACATCCTTGTTCCCAGTGAGTCACTTCTTGCTATTTTCATGATTCTTTGACTTTTGACCATTTGATAATAATGTGTATGTCTGGGTGTGGATCTCTTTCATTTATCCGACTTGTAGTTCATTAAACTTCTTGTTTGTATGGATTCATGGCTCTTAGTAAATTTGGGAAGTTTTCCTCCAATATTTTCTTCACATTCTCTCCTCTCCTTCTGAGACTCTTATTGGTATGCTTAGATGGTAGTCTGTGTTTGTTGAAACATTGTTTTTCTCATTTCTTTTAGTTCTTTGTCAATGATTTCCTTTAGCTCTTTGAGCATATTTTTTTAAAAACCATATTCTTTGGACTATATGGTCTCTAAAGGGTCTCTTCCTTTAGCTTGTGTTCAACAAATGATTTGACACAGATTTCTTTAAATGTCTTGTTTAACTCACTTTTTTCTTTTTTCTTTTCAGCTGTAAACCTTGTTTTTTGTAAACCTTTTATGTATTTTCCAGAGTTTCTACAAAGTTAATTCTGACAGTTTTTTCATTATGTGCATGTGTTTTTTTTGGAGAGACATTTTTGCTGCCACTTTCTGACAGTGCTTTTTACTTTTTTTTAAGATTAGAGTTTTGGGGGTTGAGTAAGATAGGCCAGTATACTTCATTCATAAAGATAAGCTGTTTTTATCAATTGGCATAATTTATTGAATGGATAAGATTGACAGTATGGGAAGTTGTGGGCATGCAATTCCTTTTATTGTGGAGAAGAAAGAGCTTTATTGAGTACAAGAGATTATGGAGTGGGTTCAAAGTCTAACTTGGTGGAGTTGGGTTGAAAGAAAGATTTTTTTTTTCTACTAAATGTTGTAATACTTCATATAGGTTGTTGAATTGCTCTCTTTGGAGAAATTCTTTTAAAAGTCCTTGATTATTAATCTCAAAATCAAAGTTAGATCAAAGTTATCAAAGTTGGATAAGCATAACTAAATCTAGAGCTTGAACAAGCTGATCTTGCACAAATTGTCTCCTTTGACCATCCATTTACATTATAAGTAAAACTTATTGGGTTGTACTTAGACTAGATGATCTTTAAGGTTTCACCTCTTACCATTTTATGATTAAAATAGCTCAGATAGAAGAAGGGTGAGAAAGGTACTAATTTCATTCCATTACATTAATACATTCTGATAACACTTTAAAACACTATAGCTAAAGCTAAAGTAGCTCTCTGTCACCACTTTGTTCCATAGTGGAGGACACTATTCTTTAGGCTTAAATTTTAAGAAAAATGTTACCATACTGTTCAAGTGTTTTGTGTCTTTTTTTACACTTAACAATTTTTTGGCTAATAATTCTATGTCTCTGTAGATACCTCTACATAGTATTTCTTCATGGTAATATATCATGGTTTATTAAAATACTTTCTCATTGACAGAGGGTTAGTTGTTTCTGTTTTTTGCTATTACAAACATGCTACAGTGAACCCCCATGTGCCAGTTTATTTTCCTGGGGTAGATCCTTAGAGCTGAAATTGCTGGACATATTTTTAGACCTTCCCTGAAGGTAACCAGTATTTATAAATTTCTCATATGTCCTTCTAGCAGTGTTATCATATGTAAGATATAAATATCTTTTATATGCACACATACATATATACTATAATTCATAAAACCAATCCCCTTCGAATATTTTGTTTTCGACTCTTTTGCTACTTAAAAACTGTAAGTGTGATTGTAATTTTGTAGGATAAATTTCTGGTAGTTAAATTTCATGTGAAAAGGTATATGCATTTATAATTTTGATATATATTGCCAAATTGTCCTCCATAGAGGTTTTGCTAATATCCATACTATCTGTGTATTAGAGTGCCTTTTTCCTACAGCCTTTCTAATACAGTGTGTTGGCAAACATTTGGATCATTGCTGGTATGATAAGTGGAAAATGGTATCGCGCTATTGTTTTCATTTGAGTCTCTCTTATTATGAGTGGATTGAGCTTTTTTTGTTGTTTGTACGTTTGAAAGCCCTGTTTTTACTGAGGTGCCATTTCTTTTATTGGATTATTAGACTTTGCTTATAGTTGATTTTCCTATGTAGAAAATTGTGTTTATGTAGTCGGATGTATCAGTCTTATGACCTGATATTTTGTTTGATTACGAAGGCCTTTCCCGTGCTGAAATTATTAAAAGAATCTTCCATTGTCAAAACGAGCTCACTTCTAAGTAATAAGCTACTAGAGGTATGAGAGCCAGTATCTAATGTTAACTTTTTATTATTTATTACTCAGGAGAAGATGACCTACCTCACTTTATTCACCCTTAAAGTATGAGGAAATACATGATAACAATAACATATTTTTTTTTTTTTTTTTTTTGAGACAGAGTCTTGCTCTGTTGCCCAGGCTAGAGTGAGTGCCGTGGCGTCAGCCTAGCTCACAGCAACCTCAAACTCCTGGGCTTAAGCGATCCTCCTGCCTCAGCCTCCTGAGTAGCTGGGACTACAGGCATGCGCCACCATGCCCGGCTAATTTTTCTGTATATATTTTTAGTTGGC
>CM052438.1:171615679-171641984 GCA_028533085.1 Varecia variegata
GAGCGAGACTCTGTCTCAAAAAAAAAAAAAAAAAAGTGGGTATTGATTGGGGGAGCTATTTAGTGGCCTTTTCTTCATTTTCCTCTGTTTTTCAACCAAACAGGAAAAAAAATCAGTAGTTTTCCATTTAGTGACATTTCCTAATCTTTCACAAGAAGTTTATGTTACTGATAATTATGTATATATGTAAGCTCCAAATTCTCAGCCTGACCCTGAATAAGAGCTCTCCTTATTTATGTTTGACCAGCCATTCCTTTCCACTCTCTTTAGGTGTGAGATCTGTGGATTTACTTGTCGACAAAAAGCATCCCTTAATTGGCACATGAAGAAGCATGATGCAGACTCCTTCTACCAGTTTTCTTGCAATATCTGTGGCAAAAAATTTGAGAAGAAGGACAGCGTAGTGGCCCACAAAGCAAAAAGCCACCCTGAGGTGCTGATTGCAGAAGCTCTGGCGGCCAATGCAGGCGCTCTCATCACCAGCACAGATATCTTGGGCACTAACCCAGAGTCCCTGACACAGCCTGCAGATGCTCAGGGTCTTCCTCTTCTTCCTGAGCCCTTGGGAAACTCAGCCTCTGGAGAGTGCCTGCTGCTGGAAGCTGAAGGGATGTCAAAGTCATACTGTAGTGGGACAGAACGGGTGAGCCTGATGGCTGACGGGAAGATCTTTGTGGGAAGCGGCAGCAGTGGGGGCGCTGAAGGGCTGGTCATGAACTCGGATATACTCGGTGCTACCACAGAGGTTCTGATTGAAGATTCAGACTCTACTGGACCTTAGTGGAAGGGAAGACTTGGGGCACTGGGACAGCTCAGACTTTGTATTTAAAAGTTAAAAAGGACAAAAAAAAAAAAAATTTAAGCATTTAAAATCTAGTAAAATAACTGAAGGGCCTGCTCTTTCCATTGTGGATCACAGCACACATATATACACACACACACCCATCCCCATCCTCATCCCCTGTTTTCCCTCTGTTGTTCCCCTTATAAAATTGATAATGTCTTTACCAGAAAGGTAGACAAAAAAGAAGCAGAAGCTCTTAAAGTGAGAGCTCATACTTCCAGCCAGCGGCAGACTTCCTGCTCATCGGCAGATCCCCTTTTCCAACCTATAACTCTGACGTGCTCTGGATCAGCTTTTAACTCTCAATAGTATATTACTGTCTTCTGAATCCCTTCTTCTCTACTGCTGCCCTATGGTTCTGGCTTCTACCCACTGTGGCACACTTATCCTCAAATATCATATAATTCTAGTCTCTGGAGGCTGGCAGCTTGACTTGGCACTTTAGGGTCCCTTAGCAGGGTAAGCTGTTAAAACACACATCTCTTCCTCCATTCCCCACTGGGTTTCGGAAAGGAAGGATACATGGGGACCACCTCCCTCCTCTTTGATCCCAGCATCTCAGTCCCCCTCCCAACCCTCCATATGGCTCTCAATGGTGCTCACTTGCTTGGAAGCAGGCTCCCCAGAGGGAGGGGGCTGCCCTCTACACAGTCTCTTTGACTGTAAGGGCTCTTTATCAGTGAGACGGTGAGAAAAATCCCAGGCTAATGGCAGAAATTTGCACTTTGAACATGTGTGTCTTTGTGTTGTGGAACCTGAGATTTCTTATTTATTAACAGAAAGTCTGATTTTTTTTTTTTTTTTTTTGGTCTTTATTGCTATATTTTGTGGGGCTGGGCTGAGAGAGATTAGATTATTCTGGCATGGGATCCTTTCCACAAGAGGTACTTTGAAGACAAGATATAGAGTTGAAGAAGCACAGCCAGCCTCTGAAATCATAGCTCTCCAGTGGCCTTTAAAGAAAGCTGGTCCTCAGCACTAACAAAATCACTACAATAGCCTAGTGCTTTTTTGGATGTCTTTTTAGGGAAGGATGTTAGGTTTGTGGTAACTAGTATGCTCTTTAAGATTTTTAGAGCATTGAGATTTAGGAATTTTGAGGGGATGAGGAGGGTTGTTCAGTATCTAAATTACAGATAAAGGATTTTCTCTTGTGAAATTGTTTCTTTTCTTGTCCCCATCATTTCCTTCCATACACCTCCCTATTGGCCCAACTCTAGCCCCTTGCCTTGTTTTTGTTTCTTGCTTTGCTTTATCATTGGTTCATTCCAGCTCCCTATTAGTGAAGGACACTGCTGCTTAGTGAAGGAACAAAATCTACAAATCCTAAAGTTTTACGTCAAAACTGCTCTGTTTTGTTAACACTTTAGAAGAAGAAAGGAAGGCTTCAATAGACAAATTAATGATTTGTATAATAATGGCTTTGGCTTTCACCTGAAATTTTGGGAATTACCACTTTCCTTGAGATACAGATTTTTCGTGGGGTATAGATTGCTTATTACTGTCCATGAGAGAGACAGGTAGTTCATAACTTCCAAAAGACTAAAAACCTATTTTGGCTCATTTTTAGAGAATTGCAAGGGTAATTCTTATCTTTCTGTGTACCTTAGAAGCTGGAATTGAAGGCTTACCCTATTCATTGTTTATTGTCAGAAATATATGATGGCTATTGGAAAGAATGAAGTTTTGCTGAAAAAAAAAAAAATAAGTGACAGCTTGTTTTTCACAAACACTAAAACTACAGAGTTTATCAATTTTATTTTTTATTTATTTTTCTCCCAAAAAGGGGGGCAACAAAATGTCATTTCTGAAAGAGGCGTACTTTACACCCACTCGTGTCAGTGGTTGGGATGCCAGAAATAGGGAGTGAAACACCTACGACAAACAGTCTTAAATGCACTATTGTTTCTTTTCAGATTGTTGCAGATTTGCCATCCCTCCGATGTGGGGGTAGAAAATGGAATAAGGAGAGAAGGGTGGTAGAATATGCTTTCCTACCCACAGTAAGGGTTTGGAGTTGACGTGGGTATTTTGAGTATATTTGAAAATACTACAAGATTGATTGGATGGGCCTACAAAAAAGTTGTTCTACTCTTGAATAAGTCCATTTTACACTGTTCACTAGCTAGCATCTCTATCTCACACTTAGCTTTTGTCTTTGTCACACTTTTTTTGCCTCCATAAATTTCATTTGCACTGGTTAGTCATCAGATATTTAGACACCTACATAAACAAAAGCAAACTGCATTTTAAAAAATCTCTCTGAGATGGGGAAAAATGTTATCCTTTCCTATATTATTCTCCCCTTTCACAAAAAGCAACTAGTTAGTTCTACTAATTAAAAACTTCCTGCTTTTTTTTCCTTCTTTTCTTTTCTTTTTTTTTGTATTCATAGTTACCATTTACCTATAATAAATTATTGTGGCAGTTTGCAATAAATTTTAAAATATTTTTCATAGACTTTTTTTTGACAAAGGGGTGCTAGCATAGTAAACAGTAGGTATAAATAAACTATTAATATATAAGCCCTCTCCATGTTTTCCATTCTGCTCCACGTGTTGTTTATCTCATTGTTTTTCCAGGGAGCTCTTTGAATCTTAAAATTCTACATTTTGTACTCTTGGTCAAATTGTGTTACCTTTTTAATAACTTTTCCCACTGCATATTCTTTGTTTTGAATTGGCAATTCTAAATTCTGAAAATGTAATTAAGATACAACTCAATATTTCTGGGAGATGTGCTTCCCTCTTATTTGTGGTTGCCCCAGTTATTTAGCATAGTTGAGACTCCTTCTCAAAATACTTCAGAGAGTTTAGAAAAACACTGGCCTTGGGAGTCATGGGAGCAAAATTATTAAGGTATAGAAAAGCATCCACATAGAACACTTGATCCTCCTTTGTACCTGTTTGGAGAAAAAAATATAAAGAATATATTACTAAGGTTATTGCAGTCTGGTTTGAAATACCATTTCTTCCTCCTTCTCTGTCTTTTTCTCACTTTCCAATGTACTCAAGAAAATTGAAAAAATGTAATGGATCAATTTAAAATATTTTATTTCCTAGAAGCCTTTTTGCCTGTTGTAATGTGCAGGACCCTTCTCCTTTGGTGGGAGAGACAGGTAGTTACCTGAATCTAGGTTGAAGAGGTTATGTAAAAAGAAATTATAATAAAAGGGATACTTTGCTTTTCAAATTCTGGTTTTCTCTTAATCTAGGTAAGACATATTCAAAATAAATAATGTAAAGAAGAAAAATAAAAGTTGTCTTCATGGAAGCAACTTGTCTTCCTTGGTTGTACTGAGTTACAGTTAGCCGAGGGATGCAACAATTAGTGCTGCTAAACGAAAAAACCAAGTGCCCTCAGATCAGGTTTTATGTGGAGTTCACGCATTGAGAATTATGCAATTAACTTTTTTTTTTATTTCAGCTTATTATGAGGGTACAAAAGTTCTGGTTAGATATTATTGCCCATGTCCCTCCCATTCCCCCGAGTCTGAGCTTCAAGCGTGTCCATTCCCCAGACAGTGCACATCACACTCTTCATGTAGGTATACACCCATCCTCTCCCCAACCCCCATCACCCCAAGTCAGAACTTCAGGCGTGCCCATTCCCCAGACAGTGCGCATCACACTCATCATGTAGGTATACACCCATCCCCTCCCCCCATCCCCTACCTCTGTCCAATACACAATTGGTGTTATTCCCAAATGTGCACTTAGGTGATGATCAGGGAAACCTGAATCAGTTTAATTCTTGATTTCTGATGCTGAAATGCCATATTCTGTGATCATTCCGCAAACGTGGAAATCTCGTTGATATTTGATGGCCTTCTGCTAGCAAAAGTGACCATATTAATCTAGTAGATGGAAGATTAAGGATTCTACAATGTTAATTTCACTCTGGTAATAACAAACCTTCATAGCATTTAATATCAGTGCTTTTTCACAAAATTCAGTGTCCATTTCAAGTACTGACCTTTAACAAAAAGAAAACTATAATTCTCCTGACTTCCTAAAAGTCCTACTGTGACAGCTGCCCAGGCCTCTCCCTTACATCCTTCATTCATTGTTTACCTATGTAAATTTGCTTCTGAGGTGGCACGTGTTTAAACTTACTGGCAACATCTATGATACAAAATAGTTAAAGCTCATTGATTCAATTGAGGATGAAACTTGCAGCCCTTACCCAATTAGCATCCTCTGAGTCCAACGCAATAGGCTGACAACTCTCCAAACACCTTTTAACTCTTTTGCCCTCATTTCAAAGCCTAGCTCATTCTCTTATTTTGTTAAGAAGCATGTGGTATGACTGGGATAGGGAAGGAAAAGAAAAGCATGTTGTCACTGGAGTGAGACTGCCTTAGAAATGCTACCAAGTTAGGGCTGGGTGTTTCCTGTCCTTGGAAAAGAACAGGCCTAAACAGTACCTTCATCCTGTAGCTACCAAGAAGGCACCATGATTGAGATTAGAGATGCTCCCTTGGTTGATTTTACTCAAATATAAATTAAAAAATGCTTTCAAAAATATTTATAAAAAGGATAGGAATGAAAAAAATGCTGTATTTTTAAAGGACCTACTTCATACAACCTTTGTTTCTTGAACAAAATATGAACTACCTAAAGAAAGGATGAAATTAGAAACTGTCAGTGGGAGAGACAACTGTGGAATCAAAAGACCTATTTAAATTGGAGCCTAGTTATTGGATTTTGTGTATATCATTTTACTTCTTAAAGCTTCAGTTTCTCATATGGTAGAAATAATATTTACCTCAGAATTATTCTCAGGATCAAATGGAGTTGCTTTAAAGCTTTTAGCATAGTGTTTGACTCATAGTAGATGCTTAATAAATGGCAGCTATATTAATAATAAAAATATTGAATACTTCTTCAGACCAAAAAAGAAAAGGACATGGGGAGCATTAAAGGAGGGTGATAATAAAATGAACTGATCATATGTGTTTATAAAATAGATTACATTAGGCAGAGGTGTCGTGAGGATTAGCGTGATAGTGACCTTGTTGCTAAGTGCAAAAGCAAAACAATGACATAAAAACAAGTGTACTAAGTAGTGAGTGGAGGAGAGAGATGGAGGCAGACGCTGCAGGAAAAAAAGTTGATTAAAAAGGGCCCTTTGATTCCACAGGCACAAAAAATCCACAGCCAGGAATTTGCTGCCACCTCTGAGTCAGGCAGGGGGTGGGGGTGGGGTGTACAATCCCATTAGTAGAGAATGCCCAGTGGATTTAGTCTGTGAGAGTCACATTACTTATTTGGACCAGTGTAGACAGAAGTAAACGCAGTTCACTTGTTTCCTGGGACAGTTGAGGTAGGGGATGGCTTTCGCAGAGCATTCACCGCTGACCCCTCATCGCCGAGACCTCTGTAGCCGTTCGATCTGGCTAGCCAGGAAGATTCGTTCAGACCTGACTGCTCTTATGGAGTCTTATGTAAGTTACGTATTTTGCTATTGTCTGTTTTCTTTTTACCTCTCCTGATCCAGGCCCTTACCATCATGCTCCAGCCCCACTATCAATTATGACAGCCCTAATCATATAGTCATTCATATATTGGGCACCTGTTATTTGACATGGCCCCTTCCCTTGAGGAAATTCATGTGACCTTATTTTCTTCCTCCAGGCTTTTTAGACATGTTATTCCTTGAATGAGAAAATATATATGGGGTTCTAGGTAGGATTGGCTATATGTTTGGAGGCTATTCCTAATTTGATTGCCTATATTCTGCCAGAATAAATTAACTGTGTGCCCTCTAAATTAGGGTTCTTCGTAGACATTGTTCCAAATTTTTGAGCTATGTAAATGAAAGATTTATAAGGATTGGGAGGAAGAGCAATATGAACTTGGGAGAAATTTGTAAATCCTACCAATTTCTTCTATACAATATTAGCCACCCACTTTTTAGTATTACACATCAAAAATGTACCTATATCTAAATAGAAAGGTCACCCAGGGACTTGTGGAAGTATCAAATTCTTAAGGAGCTAACCATGAAGTTCCAGATTGGTTTTCTGATAGCAGGGGATCCTCATCAGTCTCTACACAAGGCCTGCTGTGGAAATGCTCCAGGCCCCTGTGGGGAGTTCTGAATTTAGATTTTCTGAGAATTGTTTTATCTTTGTATAGCCTCTCCAGTCAGAAATTAGACACTGATTACCTTTTTACTAATTTCTACTGCATTTTCTAAAGGATTGACTTCACCATAGAGTGGGCGATGGGATGAGGGAGGTTAGAGAAATTCTGCAATAGCTACATTCCAGAGCTTCCTAGGTGTGGCTGGTGTCTTCAAGTATGTCTAAAATACTTAGACTCCAGCATGATTAAAATATTCTAGTTTGCAGGAGAGAGTTTGAAGAGGGAAGGAAAAATTTTTCTAAATCAGTGATTTTCAACCTTTAGAACTTAAACACTCTCCCAAGAAAGATGCACAGAAACTCAATTTCAGAGACTACTGAGTCTTCCTGAAGTCCAGTCATGGATCCCAAATTAAGAGTTCCTATTGTAGACATTTTCTTTACAACTTGGATCCTTGATCAGGGACGTGATGAGATTTTATCTGAGATTTAGGGATGATTTAAGTAAGGACATTGGGGTGATTACAGAAGATGTGCTGTTTTCCTGTATCCTCGGCCAGGTGAAGTATCAGGGCCTGAACAAGAACATCAGCCTGGACTCTGTGGATGGTGTGCCAATGGCAAGTACTGATAAGTGGAGTGAGCTGACCGAGGCCGAGAGACTCCAAGAGAATCTCCAAGCTTATCGTACATTCCACGTTATGTTGGCCAGGCTTTTAGAAGACCAGCAGGTACATTTCACCCCAACTGAAGGTGACTTCCATCAAGCTATACATACCCTTCTACTCCAAGTTGCTGCCTTTGCTTACCAGCTGGAGGAGTTAATGGCACTCCTGGAACACAAGATCCCCCCCAGTGAGGCTGATGGGATGCCTGTTGTTGGAGATGGTGGTCTCTTTGAGAAGAAGCTGTGGGGCCTAAAGGTCCTGCAAGAGCTTTCACAGTGGACGGTGAGGACCATCCATGACCTTCGTGTCATTTCTTCACATCAGACTGGGATCCCAGCACACGGGAGCCATTATATTGCTAATGAGAAGAAAATGTAGCATTTAGCCCCTTTTCCCTTCCTTGCTTTCTTTTCTGATGGAATGTACATTGTTCTCTGGAGCCTTATTTTCCCATCTTAAATTTCTGAAAACCTTTAAGACCACAGGCATTTTCATCAAGTCGGGTTGGAGACATGGACAAATGGGCATACAGGTCCAGTTTGGGGTGGGTGCGTGCATGTGTGTGTGTGTGTCTGTCTGTCTATTAGGGACATGTGGGAGTGAGAACAACATCCTTCTACTTCAGTACTCTACTTTTTCCAACCCGCTAAGTAACCGTTACAGGCATTTAACAACCTTATACACAGAAGAGAGAGAGAGAGATTTTAACTCTAGTTCTGGATAACTTGCCTGAGACGCCTGAGCCATTGAATTAAACTCATGGACTTTAGCCAATTTAAACTCTATGACAATAAAAATAATACCTAACATTTATTGAATATCTACTATATTGGGCTTTATGTATATTATGTATAACTTTTACAACAACCTTGGGAGGGCAGTGGTGTTATTGCCATTTGGCGGATGAGAAAACAGGCTGAGAGAGACTTGATTAAGGTCACAGGGCGAGCAAGTGGCACACTAAGTTTGAACAGAGATCTTTCTTATTGTAAAGCCTCTGTGCCCTTAGAGGTTTGATTATGAACTTCTGTCACTGCACTTTGTCACAGAGGGTTGGAAGATGTATCCATGTGTCTATCCCCAACACTGAAAAATAGCCCCCATTACATGTCCTCATAAGTCAGTAGCAGACTTAGTGTTAAAGTCAGTATTTGTTGCCCATACTTGGCAACGAAGAGAGCAGCTGGAAATCTTACTATTCCATTTGGGAAAGTGATTAGGCACCAAACTTCTGAACCTTTGAAGCTGGGAATGTGCAGTAATTCAGCCTGGTTTCAAGTGTCCACTACTGAATGTTCTTGAATATTGGGTTGGGCACAGCTTATACCAGGTTACCTCACGTTTACTGTAATCAGCGATGCGGTCATACAGACACTGTAACCCAGACATTCGTGGACAATGGGTGGAAAACTGCTCGGGTTAAAAAGTCACAGGATTCCTTCACTTCACATTCTCTGGATTTAGTCATGAGGAGAGGGTGAGGCCCCACTCTGTTCCCACTGGAAATGCCAGAGATTCTGAAACAAAATACACAGCAAAGCCTCTGCTGCTCAACAAAGGGCAGGGCTCTGCATTTAGTGTTCTTACAAGAACCACACATAGTATGAAAGGTTGTAAATGCGGGTATTAATGGAAAAGGTCATTTGCAGCGAGGCCTATGTACTGATGGTACAATGTGAACCCAAAAGTTCTCAAGTATATTATGTATTTTATACTTACCAATTATTTAAGACTCAAGATTTTGGATTGGGGGGCCCAGGTCAATTTAGTTTAATTAAAGGCTTCCGTATTCCTAACTGAACCATGAGTCAGGGCTAGTTCCCACAGGTTGCGTGAAGTGGAAGTGGGTGACTTAGCTTCTATCCTTTCCCACTTGGGCTCGTGTACAAAACTCCATGAAGTCAGCACTATGAGAGGACTTGAGGCATTGTGGAAGTTCAGGGAAGGTAAGGCCCTGCTTTCTAGTGTGCATTTGTGGAAATATGGTTGTATATATAAAAAACAAGAAATCAATACTAGGTTGGAATCGAAAGGTCCAGATTTATTAGGGAGTTAAAGGAAGGAGATCAGCAAGGGCCCAAAATAGTTTCTTGGAAGTAGGAGTCACATCTCAGAGATTGCCTGAATACAAAATAGAAATCATAAGGAGAGAAATGGGAGAGTTGCCTGCTTAGGCGAAAGTTAGGCAATAATAAACATTTGGGTACAGCTACCGCTAAAAGCTTATTGTTTGGGTTTATTTTATTTGTAATTTTGGTGCAGGTATATAGTTCCCCAATGAATGTATACAGGCTTATTTCATTCAAGCTTTTCCTTATTTAAATTGTTTCTTCTGCTTGACTGCAGCCTTCTCAATTTACATAAAGTATCTGCTTATTAATGTGAAGCTCTTAGATTTATCTGGATAATACTTTTGTTTAACGGAGAAAGATGTATCTAAAATTTCTTAATGGGAAATAACTAGTTATAAGCTTGCTAGATCTAAAATGAGTGACCCTGTCAATTATAAATAAAAAAATTAAAAATATTTTTAAAGGAATAAATAAATTAAAGCTGTTCCTCTCCAAAAAATTAAAATAAAAATAATAAAATAACATAAAAGAAATATAAAATGAGGGACCCCTCTCCAAGTGTTTTTATATCCAGCAGATGTGGCAGGGCAGACATCTGCAGAAGTTTCATTGGAGCCTCTCTTAAGCACTGCTGAGTTGCATATGAAGGAATATGTATGTCTAAGAGCTAGATTTGAAGTGGCAGAGGGTCCAGAAGACCTATAAGTACTAATTATTGAATGGGAGGAGATAGATAAATGTTTAAGTCTTGAATAGGTCACAGAAGCATCAAGTCTTTACCGAGTGCATTACCAGCACTGTGCAAAAAGCTGTGTTTCAGTTTGTTCTTTAAGTAACTTGCAATATGCTTCAAAAGAAGTGTGAGGAAACCTCTTAGAAAGAGATAAAGGGGAATGAGCACTTAGCTGTATAACAAAAACATAAACATGTATGAAATCTGAATGTGTACAGATTGCAAGACAGTGCATCGTGTTTACTGAAATGGGTAAATCAAACTGAATAAGGGACTGACAATGGACCATTGTTCTAGATACGTATCTTACAAGGATAATGATGACATTGTGGAAGTATACATTTTTAAGGATATATAATCCAAAAGAGATTTTTTTTTCCTTTGGATTTTAGTCCCTTGGTTGTAGGTCTGAACATGGATAGGATCTCTGGGAAATCAGATGTGCTATATGGATATTGTTATTAATAAGGTACATAAATTTAGTTCCTAGACCCTAACTTCTTATTTTGTAAAAAGCATTCCATCTATCCCACTGCCTCTAGAAAAGTTTTCTGTGGGGAAGGAGAGAGATTCTATTTTCTGTCAAGAAATTGCATGGATGAGAGTTGATAAATTTTTCTTGCATTGATTTAAGAGGGTGATTTGGAAAAGGCTTGCAAAGTGGCACAAACTTGAAGGCCAAGCATGGAATAAAATTAGCTTTAATATAATCAGGTTTGAGGGAAGTGAGAGTTTTAATAAAAATGGAAAGTGTAAAGTCATAGCCCTGGTATTACTGTTATTTCAGGCTGCTGTGGATTAAAGCCCAATGGATGACTCATTGTTGTGACCACTTGTCAAACTGGGAGAGGACAAGTAAATATTTCAGGAAGACTTATCTGAAAAGTGTTTACAGTGAATTTTGTTTGTGAAGCCTCAGCTCCTCATGAGGTACCTGAACATCGTTTCCCTCTATTAAGGGGTAAAATAGAGATGCAGGAAGCACCAAGACAAGATCTCCACCAGGATGGGAAAAGGACTGGGAAAGAGGAAAGGGGAGGGGGGAGTACAATTTGGATTTCACTTCGACTGATTTATCCTGTATGTGTATGCACATGTAGTGTTTAGGTCAGGGCATTCTTTAAAAAGAGTGGTTTGTACTCCTGCCTCATCCCACCTCCACTTGAAGCATCAAACCCAAGAATGAGCTCTCTGAATAAATGTTGATGCATTCAAAAAGTGAAAAATGATAAAAAAAACTTTTATCTCTTGACTCAAAAACTTCTGTAGAACTTTGAGGACTACAGACAGATAACGACAAAAAGATAATTTGATCTTTGGATGAAATGTATTTGAAGTGTGAGATAAAAATCTATGTGCTTATGATTCTTAACATAAAATATATTACTCAGGTGGATGTTTTTGGCACATAGAAAATAAAAAATGCAAGATAGCTAACAATAAAGTTCTCAGCAAGACCATGAGTTACTTTTTTTATTTCTGTTTCTTTGGATGAACAAGGGGAATTTCAAGTGATTTCAACATTGGATGAAATGTAATCCTTCCAGCCAGAGCCAGACTCAGTCAAGCGTGCTGGGTAAATCTCCATGATGCCAGGCCACTGGGCAAACCTCCCAGGGCCAGTCAGCCTGGAAAAGGTAGATTGCCTCTCCATCACCAGGCCGGTGCTGCTTTGCTCTCTGGATATGTAGTCCCAGTGGCGAGCCTGCAGATGAGAAAAATGTCCTTTTATGTGGTTTAATCTCAAGTGTGTGACCCCAATAAAGCCTTTGATTTAAGAGAAGAAGCTTGACTCGCCCATTTCTAATCAGGTTGGAGGTAGAAACTAAATTGTGGAAAATCCCATAGGGGAAAATACGAAAAATTGCTGAGAGATTCAAGGTAGTATGAAAGGGAATAACGCATTGACTTATTTACTATGCCAGGTATCTCTACACTATTTTATGTCATTAATCCTCTGATTATTATCTCTATTTCATAGATGAGAGAAAAGAGAATAGGTGTTAACTTGTCCAAGATCCCTCTAGTATATGACAGAGCTAGAGTTTTAACTCTGCCACATGCCACACCATGGTACACCTAATAATTAAGATAATCTTATTCTGAAATCTCATTCTCCATCTCTGTAATTCACTTCCCTTGGATAAAGCCAGTACAGACTTGTACAGAATCTTGCTCTGTAACAAAGTCTATATAAGGTTCCAAACTTTAGGACAAGTCACTTTTTCTGAGCTTCCTAATTTATGAAATGGAAATGATGAAAAATAACTAGCTTCACAGCTTGCTATATGATTCAGACAAATTGAGTATCTGAAAGTACTTATAAATGACCTACAAATAACACCAAGTGTATTTACTCTAATGTCTCAAGTAGCTTGGATTCACGTTAGACTGGATTGAAGAGCAAGCTCTGTAAATATCTCAGAGGATACCATTTGCTTCCCAGGACTGATCTGGTCACAGCCCAGACTTCACCCTGTTGTGCCTGTTGGCCTTTGGCCACCAGAGGCCAACCCCGTCTCACTGACAGCCTCCAGGAATCGTCCACCTCAGGAGATTTGAGACCCAGTCTGTTGACTGCGCCCAGAAGATAGCTTTCACAGTAGGCGGAGTCAGACAAGTCCTGGAGAAGCCTAGCAGGCTCTAGAAGGAGCCAAAGAAACATGCAAACTAGAGCCGCCCAGGATATGTTAAAGCATGTATTTAGACTTAGGATCATCCCTCCATATACCCACACCTTCCTCCTAATACAGGAAGGAACTCATACTTTTAGTTCAATCCCTTCATTAAACACGTAGCACAGAGGAGCCAAAGAGGTCCAGCAATCTGCTCCAGTATCCCAGCTAGAAAGTGGAAGAATGGGACCTGCAGTCCATGGATTTCCTACTGCATCTCCCTGCTTCTCCATTAGCCCAACCTCATTTTAGGAAACATCAGGTGTCTCTGTTTATGTCCTTCTCGCTCTCCTGCATACAGCGCCCTCTAGCTCCCGGATCTGTAATAATCCTCGGGAAGCTCTAGGAACAGCAACTCATGTTCCAGACTTTTTTGCCACCCCAACGCCCACCTCTACTACAAGTTGGTGGCGTATACCCCACCCCTCTCCTGATATGCTAGGAAAAAGATGTGTCTCTTGCTGAGGGACAATTCTGAAGTAATTGTCTAAATACCATACTGACTAAATATCGTATTTCTTTCAGGACAAATGTCATTTGAACAAGGCACCCAGAGAAGCTTTTTAAAAATAGTATTCCAAAGCAGATGTCTTCATGTCAGATCAGCCCTTATGCCATACTAGGTAAAAGGTTAGGACTAGTTTCTCTTCTCTTAATCCCTGACTCCTACCCCCAAAGCTTGGGGTGGACAGAGGGTTGAGGGTTGTACAAATAACTTCAGAGGCCACTGAAAAAAAGTGCCAATATTCCCAACCTGGTTCTAAGCTCTGTTGTAACCAGCTCTGACAAAAATCGATGTGTGATTAGTATTGCCACGTGGATAACAAAGAACAACTTCTCCTGGATAAAAACCTTCAAGATACCCAATTATAGAATTACCCTTGCTTTTTTGACAGAACCCAATTCAGAGCAAAACAGCACCTTCATTGACTCTTTCCCCAAATTAACCAGCCCAAGTCCAAATCCTACAACAAATCCCTCCTAACACTTCCTTACTGAGGTGAGGTGCCTCAAAGGTTGTCTCCCTCATTGCAGCAAGCCCATAAACTCAACCTTTCCTGACTGCAGGCATTGTTCTGGTCAGCTTTGGCTAAAGGACATCAACACTATCAAGAGAAACCACAGGAAAGTTTTAAGCAGGAAGGTGACATGATGGGGCTTATATTTTTAAAATGAACACTCAAACTGTTATGGACAGATGGTTTTATGGAGGCAAGAGTGTGAAAGCAAAAAATCTAGATGACAGGAGCCTCAGTTAAAACTGACAGTGTCCTGGCACGGTGGCTCATGCCTATAATCCTAGCACTCTGGGAGGCTGACGTGGATTACTTGAGGCCAGGAGTTCAAGGCCAGCCTGGGCAACATAGCAAGACCCCATCTCTACAAGAAATTTTAAAATTAGCCAGACCTGATGGTGTGCACCTATAGACCCAGCTACTTGGGAGGGTGAGGCAGGAGGATCCCTTGAGCCCAGGAATTTGAGACTGCAGTGAGCTATGATCATGCCACTGCACTCCAACCTGAGTGACAGAGAGAGACCCTGTCTATAAAAAAAAATACAAAATAAAACAGTGACAGTGGGGATGGAGAAAAGAGGACAGCTCTGAAAAGCATGACAGAAGATTTGTCATGGAAAGGCGAGGAGAAGGACGGTGAGTTTTAGAAAGAGGGAAGAACCAAAGAACTCCCCTCCCAAACTAGGATAGTGAATAAATTAGGCAGGAGATAAGAAAGGGGAATAGATACTAAGGTAGCACAGGAGATTGCAAATTTGGTTTTTAAATATGCTGAGTTGAATGTAGAGAATAGAAGCAGCTGGGTAGGAAGGTTGGGGCTCAGCCCTGCAGGGTCTTGAACATCACGCTAAGCAATTTAGATTTCATGCGATAGATACAGATCAGTGACCCTCTTAAAGTGATCGCTAACGAAACCAAAGCAAGAAGAAAGGAAAGGAAAGATGAAGAAAAATCACCAGGGGTCAGGTCAGTTTTTCTGCCTTAGTCCTAAAGGAAACCAAAAAGGGTCCTCTTGTCCAAATGCAAGTGCCGAGCCCCTCTGATTCTGAAGGTCACCAGAGCTTTAGCAGAACTAAAACTTTTCAGGAAACCATCCACATTCTATCTCCCATCTTGGGCAAATTTGCATCTCCTACAAAGGGTTTCATTTTATTTATTTTATTCTATCTATGCACCCACCTCCTTTTCCACATGAATAACTCCCATTTCTGCTTCAAGATTCAGACCACATGTCACCTTCTTTGTGAAAATGTCCCTGATCAGTACCCCTATATCACTGACCTCTCCTCTTTGCTGGGACTGCATCTTAATTCCTATCTCCTATCACTACTGCTTCTACTACTGATTACTGTCACTACCACTGCTACAGACAATAATAAGAGTACTGAGCTCGGACACCCAATGAGGTGCTTTGCGTGTAGCAACTCTTAATCTTCACAACAAACCATCGCACTTGGTGTTACCATTTTCACCTCTATAGAGGAGAGAACTGCAGCTCAAGAAGGTTAAATGACTTGCTCAAAGTTGCAGAGCTTGGTAATTGGCAAAGCTGGGAGGTATGTGGGTATACAAGCTACACTTTTTCTTTCCGTAACTATTATATTACATAGCACATTGCATGTTAATTATTGGTGTATACACCTCTCCTGCTGGACTGTGGGCTCTCTGAAGGCAGAGGCTGTGTCTTCCCTGGCATATGATAGGTGCTCAGATGTTACCTAAGAGGACGAGAGGCAGGTACAGATAGTGATGGAGAGAATGCAAGGTGCTGTGGAATGGAAGAAACAGTGCTTTCTACCAGTGCTTATCAACCTTTGTCACAGAAACAATGATGTTTGTATGGCACACTAGGGTAAGTTGGGGGGATCTGGATTCTGGGAGGAAGCTGCTCTAGGCTACAGCAAACTGGACCATGATAGGTACAGTATGTCTGGCAGCCTCAGTACCCACTTGGGTTACTGTAGTGTTGAAGGTGATAAGTATGTCTTGGACATCTGTTGGGCAGTCTGTGCCTTATATCAGCTTTTAGCAAACTATTTCTTAAAGGGCTAGTAAATATTTTAGGCTTGTGAGCTATAAAATCTTTGTTGCAGCTAGTCAATTCTGCCATTGTAGCATGGAAACAGTTGTAGATAATACATAAATGAACAAATGTGGCTGTATTCCAATAAAACTTTATTTATAAAAACAGGTGCCTGGCCTGCAGGCCATGTTTGCTGACCCCAGTTTTATATGGACTCTGTGCATCAGAGCCTTTGAGTCCTTTTCCTCTCTGCCCATTTTTTTAATTTTGATGAAGTCCAATTTATTGATTTATTCTTTGATGGATTGTGCTTTTGGTGTCACATCTAAACATCTTGCCTAACCCAAGGTCACAAAGACTTTTTTCCTATATTTTCTCCTTTGGTGCTTTTTATCTTCAGCACTTAGTAAAGTGCCATCCTTCTTAGGAGGATGAATGAATCCTTCTTAAGTATGAATGAATGAATGAATGATTTAGATGAAAGAAAGGAAGATCTTTCTTTCTTACTTTCTACTCTTCTGACCCCAGACTCCCCAAAGCATGAAGCTCTGCAGAGATTCCTGGAACCCCTAGTCTGGTTTTTCAGCTCCCAACCTTGCTGATTTGTTTACCTAGAACTTAAGGACTCCCATCCCTCAATGCTGCAACATATTCTTTTTACAACACCTCACTTTTATTTGCACCCCCCATGCACTACTTGCTTTTAAAAAAATTACCCCAACATAGTTTTTAAATTAAGTTTAAATTGACTTTTCATGGTCAAATTTTCAGGAACAAGAGAATATCTGGTTTATGACAGCCCCTATGAGGTAAAAAAAAAAAAAAAAAATCACCAGACAGGAGATTTGGACCAAGCCTAGGGCCTAGAGGGAGTGGGACTGTGGCTGAGATAGGAGTGGGCTTGGTGGGGGGGCTCAGAGGCCTCCCACGTCTCCCTCCACAGCCGCTCAGCTCTGCATTCATTTTTTTTTAATAATATGTAGTGTTTTATGTAAATACATCTTATAAAAATTTGAAAAATTAGTTAGAGAGGGAAAATAAGGGCAAAAAAGAAAAGTTGGAACTAAGATTGAGCTGAGCAGCAAAAATGTTGTGGAAAGGACCAAGATTTCTAGAAGTCAAAATAAGGAGGAAGACCTCTTTGTTTTACATGACTTACAGTGTGCAATAGACAGCAAAAATCCAAGTGTCCAGGAGGAGCGTGTTCCAGAGAAGACACTGTGTAATGACCAAGGAACAAGTCCCTGACAGTGGCCCAGCCGTCCCCTTCCATCACCAGCTGGGGTGGAGTTCACTGCAGCCTCGTAACCCTGATACTCTGAGTTCCAAAAGGAATTTGGACACGGACGGTTACAACGTGCTACCACCTCCCCCTTTCCTGTCGCTTTTATTTATCTATTTTTTTATCTACTTGCCTAGAATATTTTGAGACAGTAAAAACTACGTTTTATTCATCTTTGTATTTACTCTGTACAATGGGCAACATGGAGGTTAACACATTGACTGCCACACTAGAAAAAAAAATGCTCCTTGGGGTGACGGTGTTTTATTAGGAAAATAGAATAAAAACTTCAAAAACAAAATGATCCTTTCTAATTTAATGAAAAATTTGTTACTTTTTGTTGTTTTCTGTGTGTGAGTTATATACAACTTGAAAAATAGTTGTTGCAACTCCTAAGGTGAAGAGATATGTGAGTTACATATGCTTCACAAGGCCTCGGGCTCAAAACTAGCGTGAGTTAAATACAACTCACATGGCAGTTAGTGTGTTAAAACTAGTTTATTAATGAAATGATAATGCATGTAAGAATCCAAGAAGGGAAAGTCATTTAAAAGGATTTGATAGCTGGGTTCTATTTCCTGGGGCCTTACAAGATCTCTTCTGGTTTTCATTCATTCAGTAAACTTTTAGAGCATCTGCCTGATGTCGAGCTCTGGCACTAACTACAAAAATCTAACACCAAGCCTCTCCACACTAAAAGAGCTCATAGTCAAGTTAGGTAAAGAACTCATGCAAAGGAACATGTTCATATTAATTTAACATGCTGCTGAGGAGGTTAAGAGGAGTAAGAAATGAATTCTTCCTGGGAAACTGAAGCAGTATGTGTGTGTGTGGAGGGGGAGGGGGCAGATAATAACATAGTCTCAACGGAGGTGACATTCAAACCCAGTCTTGATTGATGAGTTAGGTTTCTTTTTCTTTTTTAATTTTATACTTTTCTCTAAGTTCACGTCAGACAAATGATGTACTGATGTCGTGACAAGGTTTGAGGGGGGCACATCTCACACGTGAGTGTGGGAACCCAATCATCATGCTTATGAACTGCAAAAGGATCTGATGAGTTAGATTTCATCAGGCAAAGGCATAGCCAGGAATTGCCATGACGCGTTGGGGGAATCAGTGTGCAGAGTGCAGTGGACATCTGTCACAGGGAGAGGGGACCTGGAGGGCTAGTTGCAGATCAGGTGATGAGGGAGGTCAGGACCCGACGGCAGACAGTCAGGTATAAAGGTGGACTGGCATGCAGTCCAGTTTAGGAAGGTTGTCCCATGTAATTATTATAGCACCTCCTTTTAGTCTCGACCAGAGTCCAGATTTGGAATCAAAATTATATGGCCACCCTACTTATAAGGTGACCCATTCTGTCCCCTCTCCCATTTCTTTTTTATCTCAGGTCAAACCCCTCTCTTCTGTCCTGGCCCCCACCTTTCCCTTTTCAGTGGGGGAGCTCAGGTTCTGAAGCCAGGAAGGCTCTTCCAGGAAATGAATTGAGACCATCAGAAAGGAGGATTCAGTTGCTATTGAGAGGATCCTCCCTGGCCAGCAGCATTGAACAGATCTGAACACATGCCTGGCTGAGGCCAGCAGGCTGGTGCTCCCTTCCCAGCCCTGGACCAAACTGTTTATTTCTGGAAAACCCCCCTTTTCTCCCCTACATCTAATCTTTCTTCTAGGCCCAGCTGAAATCCCATCCCCTTCCAGAAGCCTTACCGGGTCTCTTCCAGAATTTGTATCCCTCCTTCTTTTTCCCACAGTGTCACGTGTGAAGCTATATCACATTGTCATGGTGAATAACTTACATTTTGTGTGCATCTGCCTCACTCAACTGTCAGCTCTGATTAGACATCTTTGTGTTCTTCTTGGTACCTAGAGATCTGTCACTATTGGAACAATCATCACGGTCTCCCTCACATCATGAAAGCTCAAGGTGACAGGCTAGGCACTGTGGTAAGGGATTTCCTTGCATATCTCATTCAATCATCAGAATAATTTTATGACATCAGTCTTACTATTATCCTCACTTTATAGATGACATTAATTCTCAGAGAGGTAAGACAACTTGTCCATGTCACAGAGCTAGTAAGCAGCTGTGCTGGGACTTGAGCCCAGGTCTGTCTGATTTGACTCTGAGATCTCACATTAAAGCAGTTGCAAATCACAGATTTGAACTTTCACATTTAGAAAGTTCATATTTAGTTCCAAAGTGCTTTGCATCCATTAGCTCATTTAATCTCAAGTAACCGAGGAATTTGACATACTAACTTCATTGTAAAGAGGACCAAACAGAAGCACAAGGAATCACCAGAGACCAGTATTTGATCCAGTCTAGACCCATAGTTTTGGTGGTATGCTAAGATACAGTATCCTGTAAAAGCTACTTCACTTCTCCGAGGTTCAGTTTCCTCTTTGGCAAAATAGGGATATTCTCAGTGCGTAATTAAAATCATTATTTCAAAGAATTAAATGAAATAATCTTTCCAAAGGCAAATTCTAAATACTTAGTAAGTACTAGGCATTATTCTTCTTAATATTGGAGCCAGACAAATTTTGGTTTATCGTGTGACTTTGGGCAAGTCAAGTAACTACTCTGAGCCTCAGTTTCCTCATTCATAAAATGGGAATTACCTACCTTAGGATTAAGTGAAAAGCTGTTAAAAAGGTATTTTTCACGTAGAGAACATGTCTAAAATGGTAGTGATCTGCTTCCGGAGCAGCAATTTAGGAGAAGACTCAGGAAGGCCACCAGTCAGTCACTCAGTCCTTAGTTGACAGTTGGTTCTAATGTGCTCACATCAGACAAGCGGGAGAAACAATCCTACACATCCATCCCAGTGTTATTTGGATTTCAATCACATCTTCCTCTCAGGATAATTCCTCCCAGAATTATCAAAAAAATTTTTCCAACTTCAAAGCTGTAACACGTGTCCTGTGGTCAGTTCTATTCTATCTCCCTGTTGAACCTCCCACATGTACTTGAACAAAGTGGGGTTCATTGGCTCCTTTGCAACAAGGGTGATGGAACCACACAGGAACATGCTTTACAGAGAACTGTGGATCTTCTCAGCAAGAGGGTGTTAGGCAAGGGGGTTGTTAAGGACTTGAGCTTGCATTAGGTGATTTGGAGGAGGTGTGAGGAAGTACAGCATGTGGAGCCAATTCTATGGTTGGGTATCTTTTTATTTAGGTGGGAAAAGGAAGAGAATGGGCTAAAGCTTAAATTAGTAATGATGCAGCAGCCATGTCTGGTTATTTTTAAGGTTTGGACAGAATTCTTGTAACTGTGTGTACACTCAGAGCCGTGCTCTGTGGTCGTTTCAGTGGCCCATAGTCCACCTGATCCTCTGCCAACGTGCCCCCCTGCAGCCTCTTATAGCTCCCCTTCTTGTAGCACCTGGAGCCATACCTCAATCCCAGAGCAACAGCCCCCACCGCCACTATGGTGCCCACCCAGCTGCAAGCAGTAACCCCACTGCTGGCCCCTGAGCCAGCTTGGCTCACGAGCTTAGCCAACAAGGGGGGTGGGGTCATCGATGTTGGCCTGCTGCCACATCCTTGCAGCCTCATCCAGGGCCTCTGACTACCGGAGTCCACCAGGACAGAGCACCTGTGGGAGCTGTTGCTTTTGGGCAAGGGTGGCCGAGGAAGAAACGAGGGCCGTCCAGACAGCTGTCTGCTGCTAGGCAGAGTGCCCCAGCCCTGAGGCAGCAGAGAATCAGGCAGCCATTACTGAGGTAAGCCTGGTGCTGGCTGTATCCGGTTGCGCACTTCATGGGATAGTCCCGGCGCTGTCTTGGTGGAATACCTACCTGCTTGGCCCTTCAGGAGGCCAGAGCCAAGGATTGCCCACCTGGCAGCTGAAGAAGCCTCCAAAGGGGACTGCCTGGGCTGCACCCAGCTCTAAGTCGCTGCTGAGGCACATCTCAAGGTTGCCAAAGAGTGCCAGTGGGTAGAAGCAGGGGGGTCAGGACTGGGCGGGCCCTGGTGAGCAGGTTGAAGCTGCTGGGGCTATGGAGGCCTCCAAAGAGCAAGTCGGAAGTGGCAGGCCAGGGGCCCTGCGAGGGCACTCACCAGGAGGCAGCCAGGCGCACCAGGCTGCGCGGCTCGCGGGCGGCGAGCACACAGTCCGGCAGCACTGGAAGGAGAGCCAGCGCTTATGACGCTGCTGCCGGACTCCAGGCGGGGCCCACTCGGCGTCTTCAATGCGTCACGCAGCGCTGGCCCTGTAGTTGGCAGGTTGGGGATGCCGTGGGCCTGGCAGAGGGCCTCAGCGTCCGGCCGGAACTCGGCGTCACGCTCCCGGAAGACGCCCCCCAACCCGAAGTTGGCATGGCTGCCGCCTTCACGGGAGCCAGCGTCTACGTTGGCCTGGGGGTTGAAGGTGGGCGCACAACCCGGATACGCGTTGACCGTGTGGTAGCGGTGGACGGCGCGGTGCACGGTGGCGGGCGTTGCCCGTGTAGTCGGGCCTGCCGCCGTGGCTGTGCGTCTTGGAGCCCACCGTATTCCTCACGTAGTCCTAGCGGAGCTGACTCTGTGCCTGCCAGGCGGCCGCTCCCCCGGCCTTGACCGTGTGGAAGAACACGTCCGAGGCAGCTGCTGTGACGTCGCTCTTCTCTTGGACCTGACTGTCCACCAGCTCCCGCCTCACCTGGTCCTCTTGCACCAAGGTGGTCCCAGCCTCCACGTGGGTGAGGACGTGCGTGCCATACCTCAGCACAAGCATCTCTGCCAGGTACTCGGCCTCTTCCGTCTGGTTGTTCTCCAGGTGGTTGCTGTGGGTTGGCATGTGCTGCCTGAAGGCGGGGGTCTTCACAGAGTAGATGCTGTGCCGGACCTGCTCCCTGGCCGCGGCAGGCCGGTACTCCAGGTTGTATGCCTGGACTTTCTGGCAGCCGGCCGAGAGCCATTGAGGAGGAGGGAGGAGAGCTCCGTGCTGACAGAGGCCACCCAGACGTTGGGGTAGTTGAGCCAGTGGTCAGTGAGCCCCGCAGGGGTCTCTGTGAAGCTCTCCCTCCAGGGCACCACGTGCACGTGGTCTGGGATGGGGTAGTCTGTGTCCTCCATGGTGAGGTATTGGAGAGCAGTCGCGCCGCAGCCCCAGCCCCAGCTCCATATTGCGCAGGTTGTCCCAGCTGCCGGCAGCAGCGCCCCCAGCATCAGCAAGTTCGTTCGGTGCCTGCCTGCAGCCTTGGAACCCGGGCATCCAGGGGTCCCCTATCCCGCCGCTCCCAGCCTAGAGCAGAATCAGCAGGTGTGCAAAGAACAGGGCCATGGCTGGAGGAGAGCTTCACTTTGGCAGCCTGTTGTCCCTCGTCGTCTTCAAGGCTAGAGTTGCGGAGGGGAAGCCCGAGGCCTGGGAGCTAAGTTTTGTCCAGCAACGGGGTAGTTAGTGACTTGGCCCCGACAAAGGCCCCCTCTCAGTGAGCAGTCCTCTCCCAGGCTGCTCTCCTTGAAGTCTTCAGAAAAAGAATAACAAGGTCGTCCTTTGTCAGAAGCATCCAGGGGAGTGAAACTGTGACAGATTCCAGGCTGTGGGCTGGGCCAGGGAGGGAAGAACTAGGCTGGTCCAACGCATACTGTCCCAGGACCCTCTGACCTCAACTCGACGAAGAAAAGCAAACGTTCACATTTATCGACCACCTAATATTGTAGTTTCTCACTTGATCCTTGTCACAGGCTGCAGTTAGGGTCCTGCTATTGCAATTTGCAAATGTAAGGCTCAGACTAGCCAAGGAACTGGCCCAGGGGCACAGCCCGGAACATACTTACCTTCCAGCCCTAGAGAGCTGGGACCCTCTCCTCCTCTGACCAGCCAGCCCAAACAAATGGCTTGATTATTCATCATAGGAATTTTCCAAAATATGCATCAACTCTTCAGTGAAAAGCATCAACAGTTTGTGCCCTCAGATTATGTGGCTCCCTTGCCTTACCTTGCTTTTCCCACCTACCTTAGACTATTGTGTTGTGATATTTACCCAATTCAATTCAAGACCTTCCCCCTCTCTCTAGTGAGGAAACTGCCTTAACCCAGCTGTCCAATTCTCCATAAATTCTAACCTTGCCTTCTGAGACACTGCTAAATCTATGTGAGATGACGTTCAGTTTGCATTGGTGATATTTGGGGAACCAGCATTTGACAGTCCCTAAGAGATTCTGTAGCATGGTTAGATTTGAGAACTACTGGACAAAATTAAGTCCAAAAATGCTGTGCCTAACATTCAGGATCCCCAGCAAGTTTTAAAGAGGTGAAAACTTATCTTAGATCACCAAGAAAATAATAGAAAAAAAAAAACAAAGGAAAAACAAACAAAAAACTCTACACTTTAACTCCATGCCCCTCATTTTGACTTTATGTTGTCTCAGTTTACTTATTTTTATATTTTCTCATAAGAGATTTATGTAAATATTATTATTTTTGACAGATTTGTCTTTTGGACTTCATACCAGAGTTAGGAGTGGCTTGCAAACCACAATTACAGTATTAGAGTATCTGGGTTTATCTGTATATTAATACTTAATTTTACCAGTGAGTTTTATACCTCCAAATGTTTTCTTTTTGCATGTTAGTGTTTTTTTTTTTCTTTCCAATTGAATAACTCCCATTAGCATTTGTTGTAAGATGGGTCTGGTGGTGGTGAATTTCCTCAGATTTTATTCATCTGGGAAAGACTTTATCTCTTTTTCATATCTGAAGGATAGCTTTGCTGGACACTGTATTCTCGGATGGCAGTTGTTTTCTTTTAGCATTTTGAAAATGTTGTTCCCTTCCCTCCTAGCATGGTTTCCATTGAGAAGTCTGTTGCCAGATTAATTGGAGCTTCTTGTCTAGGTTATTTGCTTCTTTTCTCTTGCTTCTTTTAGGATACTCTCTTTGTTTTATTATTATATGCCATGGAGTAATATCATTTGGGTTAATTCTATTTGGAGTTCTCTGACCTTCCTGTATCTCTTTCTCCAGTTTTGGAAAATTTCCTGTTATTATTTCATTGAATAAGCTTTCTACCCCTTGCTCTTGCTCAACTCCCTCTTCAGCACCAATAATTCTTAGATTTGGTCTTTTGAAGTAATTTTCTATATCTGGTAGGTGATCTTCATTCCTTTTCATTCTTTTTTTTTTTCTTTTTTCTCCTCTGACTGTTTATTTTCAAATAGTCTGTCTTTGAGCTCATTGATTCTTTCCTCTGTTTAATCTATTTTGCTGTTGAGAGCCGCTAATGATTTTTTCAGTTCAGTAAGTGTATTTCTCAGGTCCAAGATTTCTGTTAGTTTTTTTACTTCAATTCATTTGTTAAATTTCTCTGATAAATTTCTGAATTGATTTTCTATGTTATCTTGGAGATTACTGAGTTTCCTTAAAACTGCTATTTTGAATTCTTGGTCAGAGTGTTCACATTTCACCATCTTGTTAGCATTAGCCACTGGTTCCTTGCTTTGTTTGTTTGGGGAGGTTGTGGTTCCCTTTTCGTTGTTGTTTCTTATGATGGGCATCTATGTCTTTGCACTGAAGGATTAGTTATTCATTTTGGCCTTTTCTATCTGATTTGTTTTGGCTTTTATTGGATATGTTTGCTTAGAGATTCTTTGTAATTTACCTATTATTTTCTTTCTTTCTTTTTATCCCCTCTAGGTTGCTGCCTCCTTTTTGGCACTAGATGGTGCCTCAAGGCCAGGTTTGCCTCAGTTCCAGTAACTAGAGTGCCTCCTGTCTGGAATGCAGGTGGTTGTAAAGGGGATATATAGGTAGTATGGGAAGTCTGCATAGGGGTTTATGCTCAGGGGCCTAAGGAACAAACCTACTATAGCGTAGTACTGCTCAGCAGCCACTCTGATTTGGTGTCCCTTTGGCTGAATTACAGAGCAGAGTTTTCAGGGCTGGGCATGGGAGTCCTGTCTCCATTTGTCTCTGGCTGTCCTCAGGGATATTTCTCCCTTCTGGCACTCCTGATACTTCCCAGCAGTTGAGGCAGGGACAGGTCTTCTGCCAGGGAACCCAAGATTGTGAGGTAACTGGTTGTCCAGCTTGATCTCACTTTTTCAGTGTAGGAATGGTTGTTCTGGGGGAAATTTTCCACTAGGCAGATTGGGAGGAGGGGCATCATGGATATGGAAGTCCAATTCTCTTACTGTCTGCTTGGAGTTTTTTCACTTCTTTGTGGTCTTGAAAACTGCCCCCTCCTCATATTTGAGTTCTGGGATATTGTTGGTGAGAATCTCAGTGCTGTATATTTGTTTTTGGTTTTCTGTTGGGGAGAGTGAAGCCAGCCTGCTTCTGTGCTGCCATTTTGGAATTAGAAGTCACAAACTCTACATTTTAAACTAGTCCATTTGCTTACATTTTATTGGTTTTGTGCTTTTATTCATGCTTTACACCCTGCTCATCCTTCTCCCACAGCTCAGCATCTTTTTATTACCTGTATTGTAACTAATCTCCGAAGATAGTCCCCAGTTAACCACCCCTTCCAGGATTCATGCTCCCAGGAAGTCCTGTCCCATGATAAATTTGCACTGGGCTTTTGACTCACTTTAACCAGTTCAATATGGCTTCACATCTGTGAAGCTGTTTCTACACCTAGACGGCCTGGGAGCTTGCACTTCTGGGAACCTGAGCCAATCAGCTGCTCTGCTGGAGAGGCCACACGGAGAGGGAGAGATCATAAGATTATTGAAGAGAAAGAGGAGCCCAGCTCTGCCACTGTCCTGGCTTACTGCAGCCTGCATGCTGTCCTCACACAGGTGCTAGGTATGAAAATGAGCCATTTTGGACAGTCAAGCCCCATTGAACTCCCAGCCAACACGCCATGCAGCACAAGGGGTGTCCTGCTGAGCTCCATCAAACCACAGAACAGTGAGGGTGAAAGGATGGTTGCTTCAGACCACCAAGTTTTGTGGTGGTTTATTATGCAG
>CM052438.1:171642484-171678831 GCA_028533085.1 Varecia variegata
TTCCCCAGAGTGAAAGGAAGGTGCACCAAAGGTTGGGATTGAGGGAAGTGAATGTGTTCAGTTCATCCAAACACTGTGTCAAGTCTTTCAAAGTATCGGTGCCAAATAAGCAGAACAGATGTGCCCAGGATTCACTCCACTACAAATGTGTAATCTGATCTGTAATAACAATGGCTGGCATTCACATGGCTCCTCTGTGTGCCAGGCACGGCTCTACCTGCTACACCTGCAGTGCCCTCACTCTGACAACCACTGCAACAGGTAGAAGCTCTCACAACCCCCATGTTATACGAGGAAACTGCAGAGCATAGAAGTTGGAGGGTTTCCAGTTCAGGCTATTGCTGTTTAACTATGGTGAAACATTTTTTAAAGTAAACAATGAAGTGTGTTTGAGTCAGCAGAGAGCAATATTTTGCCATTTTGGATACTGAGCAAGTCACATCAGTGAGACCTGTTTTCTCTTCTGGGACATGAACATAATATACCTCCCTTACAAAGAGATGACATGAACTAAATGAGACACAACATGAGTGAGTTCTGCCACAGGGTAGGTGCACAATAGAAGCTCATCTCTTTCCAATCCCTGTCACAGGAAGGTGCAGCCCTTTATTTTGCTGACAGCATTACAGTCTCACCTTTAAGGCCTCAGGGAGGCTCTTCATCAAGGATTTCTCTAGCATCTTCATCATCTGTGGACCCTGCAAGTGGATCATCTTGGCAGGTATCTTAGGCTAAAGAGAGGAACAAGAAACAGCCAGGAATGAAAAGATGCTTGTCGTAGTCTGTTTGGATTGCTATAACAAAATACCATAAACTGTATAGCTTATAAAGAATAGGAATTAATTTCTCACAGTTCTAGAGCCTGGAAAGCCCACGATCAAGGCACTGGCAGATTCAGTGTCTGGTGAGGGCTTTGTGATTCATAGACAGTGCCTTCTAGAACCATCAACTATAGTTAAACAGCAATAGCCTGAACTGGGAACCCTCCCATTAAAAGCTCTGTATTTTGCTTATAGTTAGGAAAATTGGTACTTTAAGATGGGAGTCTGCCATTTTTTCTCATTTTTGCTGGTAAATTAATAAACCTTTCTTTCCCTTGCCTCAAAAAAAAAAAAAGGAGAAAAAAAAGGAGAAATATCTCCTTTTGACTCACTGCATCAAATTCAGTTCATCATCAACACTTCTAGGTCATAGTATCTTAACTATGTGAAAATGTAAGACCAAAGTTGTCACAGACTGGATGCCATCAAGTGTTCTGTTTTAACTCTGTGAGAATCAGAGGAGGGAGAATTCATTCCTCAGTGGAGACACCAAGAAAGGAATCTAGAGGAGACATCACTAGAATGGACCATTGACATGTGGGTAGTGTCAGGTGCCACTCTCCAGCCAGTATTGGTAACTGTCTTATCAACCACAGGAGAGGGATCTTGTTAAACTCAAGTGGCATCAGATTTGGGAGCTGCCAAAGCTGTAGGTGTCAGGAGGAAGTCATTGCAGTATGAGCTTATTACTTCCTTGCCATTGCTTACTTTCCTAATCATTTGCCTGAAACTCCTCCCTGGTCAAATTTTGGTTTTATGAACTTAGCCCTTTAATGGTGAGATACCAGTTTCTGATGTTCTTTGCTCACTTTGGCTTCTCAGATCTCTACCCTGTAAGAAATACTATCCATTTTTATATATTGACCTTACGTGTTGTGAGTTTACTGAATTCACTTATTAGTTCTAGTAGAAGTTGTTTTCCAGATTATTTAAAATTGTCTATGTATGTGGTCTCAGTTGTGAAAAGTAAAAATGCCTCCAGACATTTGTACTGTGTTGTTGAGAGTTTCAAAATAGTGGAAAACTAACATATCCAGAGGCAAATCTAACCTTTTGTCTAGAGACAACTTTCAACAATGTAGTTTTTATTCCCCAAGATGGTGGATTAGAGGCTTTGTTAGCATGTCTCACCCACTTGGAAATAGCAAAATAGTGTGTAGAAATTCACAATGTGGACGTGTATCCAAAAAGAGACATGGTAACTCAAAATAACTCAACAAAAAAGTGAAAGAAATCACAAATACTTTGATAGAAGCGGTGTGCAGTAGTCTATGCTGTGGGTGTTGGAGAAAACTGTGAGTCTTCAGAGCATGAGAGGGGGAGAGGCTGTCTCTGCAATGCACATTCCCACTGGGGAGCCATGCAATCCAGGCCCCAGGGGAGCACCTTGTCCCTACCAAGGGCTGGATCTGACTGGTTAGGGGTGGTGAATCTGTCAGAAGGAATGGCATCAGGAAGTGCTTTGTGCTCACTCCCAGACCCTGATGCTTATAGGAGGAGGACATTAATGATCCTAACTCACAGGAGACCTCATGGAAATCTGTTCACCAACCTGGGCAGTGGTCACAGATTGGGAGAGGATTTGACTTGAGATTTGTGATTTAATCTCAAGCAAGGATGAACCCACATGGCCAGAATTTAGAAAGGCGTATGCAGTGGGCTCGTGTCATGGGCATAGGAGTTCGGCGCTGCCCCCTTAGACCAAGAGGGATGTGTCCTGAGAGACACAGTTTCTGTCCCAGGCAGGGAGTCTTATGTCCTGGGGCAATTTCACAATCTGAATACAGATAGCTTGTGACTCAGCTGGCTGTTTTGGCTTTCTGCCAGTGGTGGGCCATGTGTGGGAGACTCTCTGAGTCAAGGGTATGGAAGCCAAGTGAGTGCCCCCATGGCCCACTAAGCTGTGGTGCCCAGGCTGCCTCTTTTTTTATTTCAGCATATTATGGGGGTACAAATGTTTAGGTTGCATATATTGCCCTTGCCCGCCACCCCAGTCAGCGCTTCAAGTGTGTCAATCCCCCAGACGGTGCACATCGCACTCATTATGTATGTATACACCCACCCCATCCTCCCACCTCCCATCTTCCCGACACCCGATGAATGTTATTCCTATATGTGCACTTAGGTGTTGATCAGTTAAAACCAATTTGATGGTGAGTACATGTGGTGCTTATTTATCCATTCTTGGGATACTTCACTTAGTAGAATGGGTTCCAGCTCCAACCAGGATAATACAAGAGGTGCTATATCACCATTGTTTTTGTGGTTGAATAGTACTCCATGGTATACATATACTACATTTTATTAATCCACTCATGAATTGATGGGCACTTGGGTTGTTTCCACATCTTTGCAATTGTGAATTGTGCTGTTATAAACATTCAAGTGCAGATGTCTTTTTTTATAGAATGTCTTTTGTTCTTTTGGGTAGATGCCCAGTAATGGGATTGCTGGATCAAATGGTAGATCTACTTGTATCTCTTTGAGGTATCTCCTTAGTGCTTTCCACAGAGGTTGTACTAGTTTGAAGTCCCACCAGCATTGTAGGAGTGTTCCTATCTCTCCACATCCACACCAACATTTATTGTTTTGAGACTTTTTGATAAAGGCCATTTTCACTGGGGATAAGTGGTATCTCATTGTGGTTTTGATTTGCATTTCCCTGATGATTAGAGTTGTTGAGCATTTTTTCATATGTTTGTTGGCCATTTTTCTGTCTTCTTTCAAAAAGTTTCTGTTCATGTGCTTCGCCCACTTTTTGATAGGGTTGTTTGATTTTTTTTTCTTGCTGATTTTCCTGAGTTCTAAATAGATTCTAGTTATCAGTCCTTTATCGAATATGTAGCATGTGAATATTTTGTCCTGTTCTGTAGGTTGTCTTTTTGCTCTTGTGATAGTTTCTTTGGCTGTGCAGAACCTTTTTAATTTGATCAGGTTCCATTTATTTATTTTTGTGGTTGCTGTGGTTGCCTTTGTGGTCTTCTTCATAAATTCTTTACCTAGGCCAATGTCCATAAGAGTTTTTCCAACATTTTATTCTATAATTCTTATAGTTTCATGCCTTAGGTTTAAGTCTGTTATCCACTGTGAGTTCATTTTTGTGAGAGGTGAAATGTAGAGATCCTGTTTCAGTCTTCTACATGTGGCTATCCAGTTTTCCCAGCACCATTTATTGAATAAGGATTCTTTTCCACAGTGTATGTTTTTGTCTGCTTTGTCAAAGATTAGATTGCTATATGAGGATAGTTTTATATCTGAATTCTCAGTTCTGTTCCATTGGTCTGTGTTCCTGTTCTTGATGGGGCTTACCTAAAAATGATACAAGCCATATGTGACAAACCCACAGCCAACTTCATACTGAATGGAGAAAAATTGAAAGCATTCCCACTTAGAACTGGAACCAGAGAAAGTTGCCCTCTCTCACCGATCCTATTCAACATAGTGCTGGATGTCCTAGCCAGAGCAATCTGACAAGAGAAGGAAATCAGGGCGTCCAAATGGAGACAGAAGAGGTCAAACTATCTCTCTTTGTTTATGATATGATCTTATACCTAGAAAATCCTAAAGATTCTGCCATGAGACTACTAGAATTGATAAACAAATTCAGCAAAGTCTAAGGTAACAAAGTCAGTTTACAGAAATCTGTAGCATTCCTATATGCCAATAACAGTCAAACTGAGAACCAAATCAAAGACTCAATAGCCTTCACAATAGCAACAAAGAAAATAAGTACCTAGGAATATATTTAACTAAGGAGGTAAAAGACCTCTACAGGGAGAACTATGAAACACTGAGGAAGGAAATAGCAGAGGACATAAACAGGTGGAAAACCACACCATGCTCATGGCTTGGCAGAATCAACATTGTTAAAATGTCTATACTGCCCCAAGTGATCTATAGATTCTATGCAGTCCCTATTAAAATACCAACATCATTCTTCACAGATACAGAAAAAATAGTTTTACGCTTTGTATGGAACCAGAGAAGACCCCGTATAGCAAAAGCAATCCTAGGCAAAAAGAACAAAATGGGAGGGATCAATTTATTAGACTTCAAACTATACTACAAGGCTATAGTAACTAAAACCAGGCTGCCTCTTATCCCTGTGCAGGTTCTGTGGCACAGCACAGGTGGATCTGATCCTCTCTGTAATGTTACTCCAGCAGCCAGAGAACTGTTCAGAGACTCCGGTCAGGGCTACCACTTACATGCCTGACATTGGGGAGGCTGAAGATGGAAATGTATAAATTCCTGGAAACATACAACCTTCTAAGACTGAACCAGGAAGAAATAAAAATCCTAAACAGACTAATAACAAGTAATGAGATTGACTAAGTAATGAAAAATCTCCAAATGAAAATATACCCAAGACCAGATGGATTTACTGCCAAATTCTAGTAGACATACAAGGAAGAACTGGTTCTGATCCTACCAAAACTGATCCAAAAATTCAAGGAGGAAAAAATCCTTAGTAACTCTTTCTACAAGCCAGTATCACTCTGATATAGAAGTCAGTCGAGGGTGCAACAAAAAAAGAATACTACAGAGCACTATCCCTGATGAACATAGCTCTTAACATCTTCAACAAAGTATTAATACTAGCAAACCAAATCTAATAGCACATCAAAAAAGTAATACACCACAATCAAGTGGCTTTACTCCAGGATGTAAGATAGTTCAACATACACAAATCAATAAACATAATCCACCCCATTAACAGAATTAAAAGCAAAAACCATATGATCATCTCAATAGATGCAGAAAAAGCATTTGATAAAATTCAGCATTCCTTCATAATAAAAATCCTCAACAAACTAGGCATAGAAAAAATATGCCTTAGAATAATAAAATCCATTTATGACAAACCCACAGCTTAACATCATACTTAATGAGGAAAAATTAAAAGCATTTTCCTTAAGAACTGGAACAAGACAAGCATGCCCACTTTCACCACTTCTATTCAACACAGTACTATAAACCCTAGCCATGGAAGTCAGCTAAGAGGAAGAAATAAAATGCATCCAAATTGGAATAGCAGAAGTCAAATTATATATATGTAGATGTATGTGTGTGTATATATGTGTATATGTTTATATATATACATATATATATTTCCACATTTGTCTCTGGAAGGAGGTTAAACATATTCCCACCAGCCAGCAGAGGCTATGGCTTATTGCTCAAGAGAATGAGCTTGGGGTCCCCTATCCTGGGTCCGGTCTTGGATCCCCACCTTTGCCATGTTGAATAAGCTATTGAGAGAGAGCAGTGAAAAAGAGGAGAAAAGAGTGAGAATGGGTGAGAGTGAACCTATGAACGCAGTGACTTTATGGTTCAGGGATTGGGGAATGCAGTATTGGATGTTAGCATGGACCTCATGACAGTTGTGAACATGAAGCTTCAGCAGACTCCAGCATAAAAATATGCCAGTGAACAGAGATCAAATGGGTGGTGTTCACTTAATGTTTTCCATCATGAGTAGACGGTGACCAAGGACTATACCAGTATCTTTCCCTTCATGTGCCCACCCCACATGAACTGTTGATGTTAGACCAGGGAGAAAGGGAAGGAAAATAAAATCTCTGTAAGTTGACTGAGTTAAACTGAATTTATTCTGTTTTGGCCACAAGTGGAGATTTGATATAGAAATTCAGTACAGTTTGGGCAAAATATAGAGGTTGCCTTTTAGCACATTTGTGTCTAGGGCCTGTTAAAGTGTATTTATACTACAATAGTATCCATTGCAAAATCTGAAAATATGTGAAAATTCTTTCATATTGCCATGGCCTAATGAATTAAAATTCTCTTTATTTTCTGCTGAACTCAGAATATAGTGATCAGAACATAGTGAGGCAGCCACTGTAAGTTGAATCAACCAGAATGGACACTTGAAATAAAATGTATTTAATATGTAAATTAGAAGAATGAATGGACATTTTCTCAACTAGGCCTCCAGTAAGTAAGTAATGATGAATTCTAGGTTATAACTCCATTAGAAGCACCTGACACAAATATCCTAGATTTGATTAGGGGAAAATGTAAATGAATTTAAAATTCATTTAAAGAATATAGAGAAAGTTAAATCACAAAATTCTACATCACTTCTATAGATTAAAGAAAACCTTTGAGACTGGGGAATTTTTAAAAGTAGCCGTTCATCATAAAACTATCTCAGGCAAGTGTCCACAGAGTGTCTCAACTGATGTAACCTCCGAGAAAACTTCACTGTCTCCCTGGGAGGTTGTCTGTACCTTAAGGGTTGTCATGTGATGGCAGCTAAATATTAAGTAGTATTGATTAATATTAGTAGGTTCTACTGAGATGCATGACTTTAGTTTTATATTAGTTGATTCGAAGCCATTTTGTTTTGTTAGTAAAGAACAGGGTCAGTTATGTCATTAATTTATTTCTAATGACTGTAAATAAAACCATTTGAGCTACAAACAAAAGGGCACTAATATTTTCTCCTTCATACTGAAGGAAGGAAATAAGAAAATCTGCTAGGGAATGAGGAAGTGGAATGTATTTATCTAAAATGTGTGCATTTTTAAGGAATGTTTTATAAAAAATTACAAATCTACAAATGATTGTCCTCTAAATAGATACACACTCACACACACACACACACACAAACATACACACTAGATTGTACTTGTATTCCTCTGGAATGGACCATTTCCCTTTGGAGGCTACGGAAAAATGCAAGCAAGGATCTGAACCTGTCATTAGACCTGCTCTTACATAGTTTTGAGAGTAGGCATTCATGTGTGTATGTTTCATTTCATTCTGAAATTTCTAATTAATTGTACTATATGTTAAGGGAGATACAGACAGCAAGCCCCCAAAGAGCCTCATGTGCCCAAAGTTCAGAGCAATTGAGAAATTTAAATCAAAATAGATATCGAACTGCTACTGACTTCAAAGAAGACTCGTGATGGTTAATCTCTCACCTGACAAACGTTCTTTTAGGGTGAACAAATTAAACATTAATATATAGTCACAGAGAACTTTGGAGGGGAACTCTGGGCAAATGTCAAAAGTTTTTATAGAATGCTCCTTGGAAAGAAGCAAGGAAACAATTTCTGAGTCAGCACAGAGCTAAAGGCAGTGTTTGGACTGTGGCATACCCGTGGTCATGTCCTAGCAATTGCAGCTCACTCTTTGTGAGACAGGGAGCAGACCACTTAACTGAGGCTCCATTTTCTCATCAATGACACGGACACAACAGAAAATACCTTGTAGTGTGGTAATGCAAATTAAATGAGAGAAAACATGAAATAGTGCCTGGCTGGACATAGGTGCTCCATAAATGTTGGTCTCTTTCCCTCCTCTTTCACAGCAAGTTTCTCTTCTTTACTCCCCGCAGAATTGTCCATTGTCACCTTTATGCATGCAGGGAGGCTCTTCCTCAAGGCTTCCTCCAGCATCTGCAGCATCTTGGCACCTTCAGTAGGAACATCGTGGAGGATACCTTAGCCTAGAGAGCTAACCAAGCAACATCAGGAGTGAGCAGAGCTGGAGGAGATTCAGAAACAAGAGTAGCAAGTTTGTATTAATAGCCAGGTGTTTCTTCAGTGTCTCTTCAGTGAAGTCCTCACCAACTCCAAGGAGAAATGAGAGTGGAAAAATACACAGAGATGTTTTTCTGAAATTTTCAGTTCCCTCTGTCACCTTTCTATGAATTCCAGCCACTAGTTCCACTTTAGATTAACAAGAACATTTTATTTTATTTTATTTTATTTTATTTTATTTTATTTTATTTTTTACCAATGAGGAGGATGTAATTGATTTTATTATTATTATTATTTTTTATTATTTCAGCATATTATGGGGGTACATAAGTTTAGGTTACGTATATTGCCCTTGCCCCCCCACCCCACACCCCTGAGTCAGAGCTTCAAGCATGTCCATCCCCCAGACAGTGTGCATCGCACTCATTATGTATGCATCTTGGTACCTTGCAATGGGAACATTGTGGAGGATGCCTTAGCCTAGAGAGCTAACCAAGCAACATCAGGAGTGAGCAGAGCTAGAGGAGATTCAGAAACAAGAGTAGCAAGTTCGTATTAATGGCCAGGTTTTTCCTCAATGTCTCTTCAGTGAAATCCTCACCAACTCCAAGGAGAAATGAGAGTGGAAAAATACACAGAGATTTTTTTCTGAAATTTTCAGTTCCCTCTCTTACCTTTCTATGAATTCCAGCCACTAGTTCCACTTTAGATTAACAAGCACATTTTAAAATATATGTATTATCTCTAGAGTTTTAGTTACTACCAGTGATTCTCCTGACTCCTTCAGTAACAAGCTGTGTGACGTTTGGAAAATTACCCAGTCTCTTTGTGCCTTGGTTTCCTCAAATGTAGCTGGGATAATAGCATTATCTAACACCTGGCATTTTTGTGCGTATTGAATGAGTGAATACATGCAATGTGCTTGCTAGCGTCAGTCATACAGTAAACACTGAACATTTGTTATTTATCTTATTACGACTACCACTCCTCTTTTCCTCCTCTTCCTTCTCCCCACTTGAGCTAAAGTGCCATATATTGCATGATGTTTTGATGTAGCAATTTTCATGTAGAGCCTTCTCACGTGGTCTAAATATACTCAATTAACCTTTTAAGAATTATTACTACCAAGTCATATTCAAAGCTGGTACTCTCACCCTGTCACAGAGTCACATTCTTTTTGAGTCTAATTCCATCTCTAAGACTCATTCTTGGATCTGTGATACATATTTGTAGAAATTAGTAGGTAATTTACAATAGCATTTTTACATATTTGACTCACTGCATCAAAATGGGATTATCTAAATATTCCATAACCTCCCAACTACATGGAAAGAGGAAGAAAAAAGGCTGTGTCTCTGTGTTCTATTTTTTTAACTGATACCGGGAGGGCAGCAAAGTGACTTCTAAGTGAGGCACTAAGGAAGTTCTTTGAGAGTGTGTTGCATTAAAAGGAGCCATGTGTGAGATGTCACCCTCCAGGCCAGAACTAGGTAACCTTGTGATTTTGGAAGAGTAGGGGAAGACTGTTGCTTTCAGCCAAGATAGGATCATATAACTTGGGTTTACTTTCTCACCTGAAACAACAATAATTTTCATATGTTGGACATCAGGCCATGCAGAACTATGATCTCTGAGAAAAGGGAAGTAAACGATGTGAGCCCCAGAATTGTATCAGCTTATTGTTTGAAGCAGCTTTCAGGTTGTAGCTCAGGGACATGGAACTCAGCCAGCACCCAGGGCCTCTCACTGAATTGAGCATATAGAGATTGGAGTTTGGAGAGGCCAAGGTGGAACTTCAGAGAGATATAAATGGGGGTGAGGGGGAGAAAGAAGGAGTGAGAGAGAATTTTTCCCCCCTAGTGATCTTAAGAAACGAGCAGTCCCCTAGAACATTTGGCTAATTAATGATCTGAACATGCATCAAAAGAAACTACCTTAGTACCTTATCCCAGGGGAAGAATCACTGGAAAGGAGTCTCTAAGACTGAGAATAGTTTGTGTTCCCACAGGTTGGAGTGGAGAGCTCTCCCAACACAGGGCATCTGATAAGATGTTCAGGTTTAGCCAGGGGGTTAAATCAAGCCTCTCTGCTCTAGATCCACCCTTACACTGGTTAAAAGCAAGCCTTAAAATGATCTGACTGATTCCAGTAACTTAACTGTTCATCAGAACAAAATACAACACTAAAAGTAAGTACAATGAAATCTGTCAACTAAGGATGTGTAATTCACATCATCCACTATCCAATAAAACACGTTAGACATGTAAGAAAGCCCGAAAATGTGATCCATAACCAGGAGAAAAAAAATTGGTAAAATAAACCCAGAGCACATGCTTGAAAACCTCTGGTCACAGCATTTTCTCTATTGCAACAGGTATTCTCAGCATATTACAATAGTCCTTTCCCCCATCCCCTTGCTATAATCCTTGCAAAAATGATTCCTCCTTATGCAAAAAAAAAAAAAAAAAAAATCCCAAAATAAATAGACCTAGAGACATTAGAACTAGCAGACAAGTATATTACATAGCTATAATCACTTTGCACCATGTTTAATATAGAGAAACATTTGATAATGATGAGGAGAAAAAGTGGAAGATATAAAGCAAATAAGAAGAAGCTTATACAAATGAAAGATATAGCATCTGAAATAAAAATACATGGGATGTGATTAACAGTGGACTAGACACTACAGGAAAAAAATATCAATGAAGTTATAGACATAGAAATTGAAACTATCCATAATGATACATACAGGAAGGGAAGAAATCAGAGAATTCATTCTTGTTAAGATGTCACTTTTCTCAAAATTGAACAATAGATTCAAATCACTCACAAAACACCCCATGTTTTATTTATAGAAATGATAAACTAATTATAAAATTGACATGATTTTAAGGCTTATTAGGAAGCTACTGTAATCATGATAGAGTGGTATTAACATAAGGATAGACAAATAGATGAATGGAATAGAATAAAAAGCCCAAGAATAGCCTAAATATTTGTGGCCGATTGATTCTTTATGAAGAAAAAAGATGTCCAGGAAATTCAGTAGGGATAGAATAACAGTCTTTTCAACAATCATGCTGATTTTTATTTTTAGACAGTCAAGATAATTTCTTGATAGACTCAAGTGGTTATAAATTTCTCATGTTAGAAGTCAGTGAAATGGTCAGCCTTGCAAAAATAACAGGAAAATGCTTAATCCCACAATTTCCTGTAAGTAGTGGTTAAAGATCAATCCTATGAGTTCTCTCATTAACAGTCACTCTGCAGCAGTTCTGTTTTGCTCAACTTCTGAAAAGAGCTGAATGAACAGAAAAGAGATATAAATCTCTCTCTTTCAAAATTGTTTTTTGAGAATCTGCTTTTTACAGCCTAAAGAGTTCCTGAGTGAACAGCAAGGTGTGAGCTCTGACCCTCAACCATATTTCAAGTACAGAGTCACATCTCCTGTGATAATCTCTTCTCCAAGGAATGTCAGGAGAGCCAGCTCTGAGACTGACATCCTGGCAGTTTTTGTTATCTACCTGCCACCAACAAGAAAGAAAGGAGCAGATGAAGCAGTTTCTCAACTGTACCCTGCCATTTTTACAACCCCCTTTAAAAAGCCACAATAGCTGGTTTTCCAGGCCAGCGCTTTTTTCTTTTTTCCACCTCCATGCTGGTCCTTTTCCCTTCCCCCCAAGGAAAAGTAAATAAACCTTGTCTTTCTATCCTAATCTTTGTCTGGAGAAATCTTTCCCAACCGTGTGCACCCACATCTCTACCCCAACAGTTAGAAGAAAGGCATTGTTATCTGTGCTTATCTGCCCTTATGCTGCTTTCTGCTCTCCAAATCATTTATCTAACATAGTTTCCCATTCCATGTTGTATCTTTTATGAATGTGAGAAAGAAAAATAAAGGCAGCCCTGAAGACATTACACTTTCACAGAAGAGTCCCATTAGGCAAGGTCACACTGTGGCCAGAATGAAATGAGAGAAAAACAAACAAACAACAACAACAACAGCAAAAAACCCAAGACCACTCCATAATCCAGTTAGAGCACAGACAAAAACAAAAAGACTGTCTTATCCAAAAAATGGGCCAGGCATCCTTCTTCCCAGTGGCTACTACTTCCTTACCGCTGCTTCTTCGTGCTTGCTTCAAGAATAAAAGTATTAAATAGAATTGTCCAACTTTCTGACAGTGTCCAAGCCAGAGCAAAACCATGGTTCCTTGAATCCTTCACCAAATCACCTAAATCGAGTTCCTCATACCACACTGTTCCTGAGATACACTGCATTCCCCCAAGGTGTGCTTTCTGTCTCATTGCAACAGATAATAAAACCAACTTTGTCAGATTACAAGTGTGCTCCAGGCAGTCTTTTTCTAGCCCTTTCCACATACTTAATTGTTTAGCTATGAGGCCTCGCTTTCTACTGTCTTGTTCTCTGTAAGTTTTGCCTTCCTGGATCTCAGGGTCCTCTCCTTTTCAGCATAACCCCTCAGGACCACTGTTTTTGGGGGATGGTCAAGAAAGATTTGAATGTGCAGAAAGGAAACCTGTATTAATTTACTTCTATGGAAAAACATGTCCTACTTCCAAAGATTTAACTACATTTTTGGATCCTGCTGCTTTAACATGTGAACTGGTGGATGGTCTGGATTTTTCCAGATGTGTGTGTGTCCCCTATCCTCTTCCCAGGTCTTTGTTGATCATTCAAAAAGAAAAAAAAAAACCAAAAACCAAAAAACAAACAAAAAAAACCCCGAAGAGGTGCTTAACTTTCATTTGCATTTCCTTTGTGATGTGAGGAGAGACCTGGCCAAGGCATAAAGGTTGTAATATGCTTTGACCACAGCTGCTGAGCTTAAGATTAATTTAGGAGATGTAAATGGAATCTTTTTTTACCATCTGACTCTCATCTACCTTTCTAGCCTCTTCTGTTGCTACCCTCAACACCTAAGACCACGGGACATTTCTTCAACACAGTGTCTGCTTTAGCACCTCTGGCCTTTCTGCATTTTATTCCCAGTTTAAATTTTCTATTTCTGGTCTGCCTTCTAAGTTCAGCTTCCATACATCCTTCAAAGTCCAGCTTAAGGACTTGTCATCCCTAGTGACCCCTTCTGCTGTCTCTTACTTCAGGCTGAATAAATCACTCCCTTTTCTATGCTCTCATAAGCATTTATGCATATCTCAATTACAGAACTTGTCACACTGGGTTATCATTCTATTCTTTTTTTAATTGGCAAATAAATACTGTATATATTTATGGTATACAACATGATGTTTTAAAATTGAGTTACATATCACCGGACCAGCTTTGGCAGAGTCTTGAGTGCAACCCCTAATGCTTGTTCTCCAGGGGTGGGTGGCCACCACCTTTGGGGTTCCCAGCCTGGAGACACTGCTCCTGGCAGTTTCAGGCAACACCCCTCTCCTAGCCCAGGTACTTTCATGCTAGGGGCCGCAGAACCCATCCTTGGAGGTGGGGCGGATCGAGGAAAGTCGCTTTCTCTGTGCCGCAGGTGTGAATCTGAGGGACCTTAAAGCCGGCTTAGGTCATCTAATAAGAACATAATTCCAGGCTTGCTCTCTGGGTCCAGGTGGCCACCAGCATTGGGGTTCATGGACAGGGAAGAAAAACCTGGCCAGAGGCCTCAGCAATTGCACCAATTGACCTCTCCCATCAGGGGCAGCCCTCCATGTGTGGTGAAGGAGCCCTGAATAACATATTGTTGGCTCCCCTAGCAGCAGGCCAAGCAACCACAGAAGCACACACACCCGGACTTGTGCACACCAGCTGTGATCTATCTTGCTCCTACCCCCATCTTAAAGGAGAATAAGGGTAAAACCAACCCTGGGGAGTGGCAAGGCCCCTCCCAAAGATCAGGGGATTCTCAAACCCCATCTGAGGGACCAGAGCCTACCACAGAGACATCAAATTACTCGATAACTGGCTCCTCCATGCAAACTACAATCAACAACAGAGAGAGTAACCCCATAGCTTAACACAGTGCCTTCCATCTCAAGCTATTGGAGGGCAGTGGAGTCATATCCACAAGGGCAATCCACCAGTTTGGAGATTAAGCTGGGGGACGAAACTCACTAAACTCCATTGGCAAGAGGTGAAGATGACAGGTCAGAGGTAACCCAACTTGATAAAATACCCCTAAGGCAATACAAGACCAGCATGCCTCTCCCCAGCACTGTGAAGGAATAACGCCTGGTGACTTGGAGATAAGGCCATAAACCAGTCCTAGCACCCCCAGTTCTCCACCAAGAAGCCTGATGAGAAAGAATCAGCAAAAGAACACAGGAAACATGAAAGATCAGAGAGAAATGTCACCCCCCCAAAAGAAATCATTAGATCCTCAACAATGGATACCAATTTAAATGAAATGATTAAAATGACAGAGGAAGAATTCTGAATACGGATTTTAAGAAAACTCAATGCAATTGAAGAGAAAATAGAAACCCAACACACACGAAGTCACAAGAACAATACAGGAAATGAATTAAAAATTCTCTAAAGAAATTGAAGTATTACGAAAGAACCAAACAGAAATACTGGAAATGAAAGTGGCATTCAAGGAACTGCAAAACACAGTGGAAAGCCTTAAGAATAGGATGGATCATGCACAGGAAAGAATCTAAGAGCTTGAAGATAATGTCTATGTACTAAACAAATCAGATGAAGAAAAGGAACACAAAAGCAAGAGACATGAACAAAACATATAAGAAATATGGGATTATATAAATAAAACAAACAAGAATTATAGGCATCCCTGAGCGAAAAGAAGAAAATACACAAGGGCTTGAAAATCTATTTTTTTTTTTTTTGAATAATGGAGGGAAACATACCTGTCCTGGCCACAAATCTAGATATCCAGGTACAAGAAGCACACAGAAGTCCTGGAAAACTCTGTGTGAAAAGGCAATCACCATATAACATAGCTATTAGGCTGGTGAAAATAAATACGAAAGAGGTGATCCTTTGAGCACTAAGACAATAACCTACAAAGGAAAACCTATCAGACTCACTGCAGACCTCTCAACTGAAACCTTACAAGCCAGAAGGAACTGGGGACCCATCCTCAATCTTCTAAAAGAGAATAATGGCCAACCTGGAATTTTTTATCAGGCAAAATTAAGATTCTTATACAAGGGAGAAATAAAGACTGTCCCAGACAAGCAATCACTGATGGAATTTGCCTGCCCTGCAGGAAGTACTCACCACTGCATTATACACTGAACAGCACAATAGACACCCACCAATGTAAAATCATTCAAGAGTTAAAGTCCAGAACCCTGACTCCACAATGGCCCAAGAGATAAAACAAAACAATAAGAATTTATTCAACAGTATGAACAGAAATCTATCCCAGCTATCAATTCTCTCAATAAATGTGAATGGCTTGAATTATCCACTGAAGAGACATAGACTGGCTGAATAGTAAAAAAAAAAAAAAAAAAAAAGAAAACACAAGCCAACTATCTGCTGTCTCCATGAAGTGCATTTTACCCACAAAGATGCTTTCAGACTCAAGATGTAGGGTTGCAAGACAAACTTCCAGGCAAATAGAAACCAAAAGAAAGTGGGGATAGCTATACTTATATCAGATAACATAAACTTTAAAACAGCAAAAGTGAAGAAAAATAAGGTCACTATAGAGTGGTGGAGGGAAAAATCCAACAAGAAGACTTACCAATTCTTAACATTTATGCACTGAACACAGAAGCACCCAGATATATAAACCAAACCTGTTTGATCTAAATAATATGATAAACAGTAATGCCATAGTAGCTGGGGATTTTAACACCCCACTGACTGAACTGGACAGATCTTCCAAGCAGAAAAGAAGCAAATAAACAATGGACTTAAATAGAGCTCTAGAACAAATGGATCTAGCAGACATCTAGAGAACATTCCACCAAAATAAAACTGAATATACATTCTTCTAATCACCTCATGGAACTTTCTCTAAAATTGATCACATCCTAGGCCAAAAATCATAATTAAAAAAATAGAAATTATACCATGTATCTTCTCAGACCACAGTGGAATAAAAATAGAGATCAATTCCAACAGAAACACTCACTACTTCACAAAGTCAATGAAATTAAACAATCTATTGCTGAATGACTATCGGGCAAGGAAGAGATCCAGATGGAAATCAAAAGGTTCTTCAAACTAAATGATAATGAGGACACAAGATTTCAAAATCTGTGGGATACAGCAAAAGCATTCCTGAGAGGAGAACTAATAGTATTAAATGCTCACTTCCAAAAGACAGAAAGTTCACAGATTGTATAGCCAAAGAAATCTTAAGCAAAAAGAGCAAACTGGGAGATATCAGTCTACCAGACTTCAAGCTTTACTACAAGGCTATAGTAATGAAAACAGCATGGTACTGGCTCAAGAACAGAGATATAGACTTTTGGAACAGGACTGAGAACCTAGATATGAAACCATATGCATATTGTCATCTAATCTTTGACAAAGCAGACAAAAATATACACTGTGGTAAAGAAAATGTTGGGAAGACTCTTTTAGACATCAGCTTCGGCAGAGAATTTATGAAGAAGACCCTCAAAGCAATGACAGCAGCAACAAAAATAAATAAATGGGACCTGATCAAAATAAAAAGCTTCTGCACAGCCAAGGAAACTATCATTAAATCAACAAGAAAAAGATCAAACAACCCCATCAATAAATGGGCAAAGGACATGAACAGAAACTTTTCAAAAGAAGACAGAATAATGGCCAGCAAACATATAAAAAAATGCTCAACATATCTAATCATTAGGGAAATGCAAATCAAAACCACAATGAGATATCACCTAACTCCAGTGAGAATGGCCTTTATCAAAAAGTACCAAAATAACAAATGATGGCATGGATATGGAGAGATAGGAACACTCTTACACTGCTGCTGGAACTGCAGATTAGTACAAGCTCTGTGGAAAATAATTTGGAAATACCTCAAGGAGATAAAAATACCATTTGATCCAGCAATCCCACTACTAGGCATCTACCCAAAGATAAAGACATTCTATAATAAAGACATCTGCACTCATTTGTTTATAGCAGTACAATTCGCAATTGCAAAGATGTGGAAACAACCCAAATGTCCATCAATACATGAGTGGATTAATAAAATGTTGTCTATGTATACCATGGAACATTACTCAAGTACAAAAAACCATGGTGAATTAGCACTTCTTATATTATCCTGGATAGAGCAGGAGCTCATCCTTCAAAGTGAAGTACTACAAGAATGGAAAAACAAGCACCACATGTACTCACCATCAAATTGGTACTGGTCAACACTGAGGTGCTCACATGGTAGTAATATTTATCAGGTGCCAGTCAGGTGTGGGGCAGATCGTGGGGGTGGGTAATCTCACAACCAATGGGTGTGGAGCACACTTCATGGGGGAAGATCTGGCTTGGGTGAGGCATAGGCATTATATGTAACCCAAATGTTTGTACCCACATAATATTTGAAATTAAAATAAAAATTGTAAAAAATAAAATAAAATTGAGTTACATTTTCCCAGATTGTGAACTCCTCTGAGGTAGGAAGCTCATTTATTCTTGACCAACTGCCCTTTATACAACAAGTACCAGATATATATAGTTGGAGTCACTCCTTTTCCTGAGCATATTTGCCTGTATGTTCTGAGTGTAACACAATGTGTGCATTTTGAGTTGACTCATGTAAGTGGAGGGAGTTTCACAAAGCAATTATTTTTTTTAAAAAAATACATTTTTATTGTGTATATTTAAGGTATAAAAATTATGTTATGGGGTACATATATATAGATAAGAAAAGGCTATTACAGTGAAGCAAATTAACATCTCCATCATCTTACATAGTTTCCCAATTTTTTATGGCAAGAACAGCTGAAATCTGATTTACCATGAATACCATACGTAATACAATTTTATCACCTATAGTTCTCATGTTGTGCCTTAGATCTCTAGAATTGTTCATCATATATATATGCTACTTTGACATGTGTCCTCACCTGAAAAATTTTCTTCACACCAATCTCTGTTGATGTCCCTAGGAACAAATGATGGATGGCAGTGTCCAGGATATGAAATGTCCTCCTGATGCAGTCAGTACAGCAGGGTCTTGCAGAGTGAGTTTTGGTGTGTCTCCTCCAGATATTGCTGAGCTGAGGCTTGTAATACAGTCCTTGTCCTATGTTGGCAAAAAATTCTGGTTGTCACCTTCCATGGACTCCACCCTTTCCCCTCACAGTGGCATGTTGAAGGAGTTGGGTTTGCAAAGTTGGGAGGCTGGCAATGTGCATCCTGAACTTCTCTTCTACCCTTCTATTTCCACACTGCCCTTTGCCTCACGTGTCCTGGAAATTATTGTACAACCAAGATTATGTGAAACCAACAGACCAGATACTGGAAGAAGGGTCAGGTTATGAAGGCAATTCCCTCTTCCTGCCCTTCCCACTCTCAAGTATCCTCAAGAGAAGCAAGTTGGAGAGAAAGATGTGGATGAGGTCTGATTTGCAGAATTCAATCTCTTCTCTTCTGCACATGGAGAAGAGAAAATTACTTGCATGGAGTGATGGAAGCTATTAGGATCATCCTTTTTAATAGTAAGCTGTGCCCTCTCCCCCTGCTCATTTTGAGGCTTCAGTGAAACATCTGAACAATGATTCAATGTGGGCACTTCCTAGTCTCACTTTTATAGAGAAGGAAATTAAGTTCAGCATGGCTGAATTAGCTAGGCATTAATCCCAGAGCCTTTTCTCTCCAAAGTCTCCATCAGTCCACATTACACTCAGTCTACCAGCTTCAGAAAAGAAAGGCAGTTTCATTCCAATGATATTTTCAGGCTCAACTCCACTGTGTGCAAAACATGAAAGAAGGGTTGGATCATACTATTATTCTGTGAATAATTTTTGCATCTAAGTTTGTGAGGATTATCGGTCCATATTTTTCTTTTCTTTATCTGGTTTTGGTGTAATAATTATGATGGCCACAAAATGTAAATTGGGGAAATGTTTATTTTCTTGAAAAGTTTGCTCAGAATTAATATATTGTTGATTATTAATATTATTTCTTCAAAAATATTTGTTGATGTCAAGGTGATGTCATCTGTGATTAGGAAATGTTTATTTTTTTGTGGTGAAATTCAAATATACTCTTTTATGCCATATATTTAAGGTATACAACTTGACGTTTTGATATACAGAATGAAGTGGTTAGTATAGTCAAGCAAATTAACATTTTTATTGTTACTGAAACTTGGCACTTATCCACAAGGCTGAATCAGAAGAACAAGGACAAGTGGTTTTGGGAGAAGAAAAGAGAAGTCTTATTACTTTGCTGGCAAAGGAGGAAAAATAGTAGACATTCTTCTCTCAAAATTCAAATTTCCTGAACATAAATAGAAATACAGAACTTTTAAAGCTAGGGCCCCCTCAGTTCTGGCTATCGTGGTTAACTATTCTAATCATCCCATCTCTGTCAAAGAGAAAGCCTGTGGACTCTAAGCCTGGCACTGCCTGAGATGGCTGAGTTATCTTTTAACAAAGGACTTCACCTGCCTCAGGGTTGCAGGCCAGGCTGCAGTTCCCAAAAGGAGTGGGGGAAGTTTTAAAAGGACAGAAAACATTTTTTTCTTCAGGCCATTCCCTCTGTTACACTGTCATCTCACTTAATTATCCTTTCTGTGTGTTTGTGTGTGTGTGTGTGTGTGTGTGTGTGTTAAGGGACTAAAAATTTATTCTCTTCACATTTGAACCAAATATGCAATATTATTAACTATAGTTTTCATGTTGTACATTATATTTTTAGACTTATTTATTCTACATATTTGTAAATATGTGTCCTTTGACTTACATCTCTCCAGGGAAGTATTTACTTAACAATCAAATTTCTTTGTGGAAATGGTTTAAATTAAAAATGCAGTTTAATTAGTTAATATCTCCTTTCAAATTTTTTCTGTAACTTCTGATTATTTAGGTCCTTAGAAGGATTAATCTATTTCATCTAAGCTGTCCGATTTATGGACAAAGTTGTTCATGATATATTCTTATTATCCTTTTATTATTGGTGAAATCTACAGTAGTGTCTCCTCTCTCAGTCCTGGTACTAGTGATTTATGCCCACTCTTTTTCTTTCGTGATCATTTTATAGCAGTGTATCTTAAATTTGACACTATTTCTATTTTGGGCCAGATAATCTTTCATTGTGGGAGGCTATTCTGTGCCTTGTAGAACATATAGTAACATCCTTGTCCTCTATCTAGTAGATGGCAGTAGCTGCACTGCATCTCTCAGTTGTGAAAAAAAAAATGTCTCCAGACATTTGTCCTGTGTCCTTGACAGTCTCAAAATTGTGGAAGGCTAACATTTATAGGGCAAATCCAACCTTTTACCTAGAGGCATCTTTAAAGAATTACTTTCTTTTCCCCCCAAGATGGTGGATTAGAGGCTTTGTTAGCATGCCTCACCCACTTGGAAATAGCAAAATAGCATGTAGAGATGCACACTATGGATGTGTATCTAAGAGGAAATATGGAAACTCAACAAAAAGTGAAAGAAATCACAGATACTTTGAAAGAAGAGGCGGGCAATAGCTTATGCTGTGGATCTGGCAGAAAACTGTGAGTCTTCAGAGCATGAGATGGGGAGAGGCTGTCTCTGCAGTGCACATTCCCACTGGGGAGCCATGCAATCCAGGCCCCAGGGGAGCTGCTTGACCCTACCAAGTGGTGGATCTGACATGGTGAGCGGTGCGGAGTCTATGAGAAGGAATGGCATCAGGAAGCACTTTGCCTTCACTCCCAGACCTTGACAGTGATAGAAGGAGGCCATTCCTGATTCTATCTCATAGGAGACCTCAAGGAAATCTGCCAGTCAGCATGGGGGCTGGTCGCAGAAGAGAGAGGATTTTACCTGAGATTTGTGATCTAATCGCTAAGGGAGAAGAGCCCCCATGGCCATAACTGATAAGTGACTGTGAAGTGGGCTTCTGCTGTAGGCATAGGAGTTGGGTGCTGCCCCCTCAGACCAAGAGGGTTGTGTTCTAGGATACAGTTTCTGTCCCAGGCAGGGAGTCTTATGTCCTGGGATGATTTCATGATCTGAGTACATACTGCTTGTGACTCAGCTGGCTGTTTTGGCTTGCTGCTAGCAGTGAGCCATGCAAGGGAGACGTGCTGTGACAAGGGTGTGTGAGCCAGGTGAGTCTTACTGTGAATTAAAATAAAATCTTAAGGCTCCCTGAAAGTGGTGGCCTTGCAAAAATAACAGAAAAATACCTAATCCCACAATTTCCCCAGTCACAGTTAAAGATCAATCCTATGAGTTTTCTCACTAACAGGTACACTGTAGGACATCTGTTTTGCACAACTTCTGAAAAGATATGAAAGGACAGAAAAGAAATGTAAATCTTTCTCTCTAAAATTGTTTTCTGAGAATCTTCTTTTCCAGAGTTCCTGGGTAAACAGCAGAACAAGCTACAGCCTCAACCATATTTCGAGGACAGATTCAGATCTTCTGTGACAATCCCTTCTCCAAAGAAAGTCAGGAAACAAAATTTTAGACTTTGACATTCTTGCAGTTTTTGTTATCTCCTGGATGCTGCTTTTGTTAACAACTGTCATCACTATTTTTTTTTTCTCTTCATCCCCTTAAAATCAGTGAGCCACCTGGCCTTGCTGCTGGCACCCTCTTCTCTTTCTTTGGGATGCCACACCATCTCCCTGCTCTCTTCCCCCCACCCTTTCCCCTCTCTTTACCACTCTCTCGTTCTCTGTATTCTTCTGAGAATATAAAATAAACTTTTTTACTTTTATACATCTTAATCTCTGGGTGAGAAATCCTTCCCCATCCACTCTGTGAGCACCTACTAGACTTTCCACCATAACATTGCCCTCCCCCAGCTGACTGGATGGACCTCCTCTTGGGCAAGGCGATACCTAAAACTGAGTAGCTGACCATGAGAAGGGAAGTCAGACATGCCTACTCATGCCCCCTCCTTTCTTGGAGATATCCTTTATAACTCATTAACAGGCCTAAGGCTATGCAAGACAAACCTGTAGGTCTTCAATTTACCCAATAAATCACTGAGTCTGGGAATATGTCCAGAGGCTTGTTCATGATTAATAGACTTCCTTATCAAATTTAAAACATTCCAAGACTTTGGGCAAAGTTTCATTTCTTAAATCAATTACAAATCAAAGAGTCTTTAAACCCACCTATAACCTGTAAGCACCTGCTTTGGGATGTCCCACCTTTTCGGGCCAAACCTGTGTACACTTTCCATGTATTAATTTATGACTTTATGTGTAATTACTGTCTCCCTGAAATGTATAAAACCAACTGTAATCCAAGCACAGTGAGTCCACTTGCTCAAGGCTTCTTGGGCATGGCTCTGGGCCACAGTTCTCAAATTTCACTCATAACAATCCTCTTTAAATTATTTTACAGAGTTTGGCTTCTTTTCCATTGACACCACTATTGCCTGTTAAACTGCGGTGTCCAGGCTGCCCCTCTATCCCTGTGTAGCCTCTCTGGCAGAGCAGAGGTGGCTCTGCTCTTCCTTGGAACATGACTCTAACAGCCAGAGTGCTGTTCCCAGACTCTGGTCGGGGCTGCCCCTTGTGTGCCTGCCACTGTGGAGTCTGAACACAGAAATGCATAAATTACTGGCAAAACACAGCCTTCTTAGATTGAATCAGGAAGAAATTCGCTCCCTCTCTCTCTCTCTCTCTCTCTCACACACACACACACAAAGAAATCATATTTTAATTACTAGTCTAGAATCAATGCTCCAAGATAACTACAAACTGCTTTAATGGAAAGGAAAGGCTAAGACCCTAATCATACTCTATACTAGGTAAATATTTAAGTCTAAGATAATAACAATTTGATTTGTGTTGGGTCAGTTAAAAAATACTTTATTCCCACAAATTCTTCAAATATGTTGGTGGAGGTTTTGATTATGTGATACAATTGAGTTTTCATAGAGATACGGTTATTTCCAGTAGCCATCAAAACTCATCTTCATGGCTAAGTTGTAAAAATATGCTTTTGTAAGCATTTTCCTATTAATAAATATCATAGTTTTTTAATCAGAAGAAATAAAATTGCAAAGTTTTTATTTATAAAAAGAAATTCTTAACAGACCAGTAATAAATAGTGAGATTGAATAAGCAATAAAAAAAAATCTCCAAACAAAAATAATAACCAGGACAAGACAGATTCACTAACAAATTCTAGTAGACATACAAAGAGAAACTGCTTCCAATCCTACCAAAACTGATCCAAAAATTGAAGGAGGAAAGATTCCTTCCTAACTCATTCCACAAGCCAGTATCACCCTGATATCGAAGTCAGGGAAGGGCACAACAAAAAGAGAAAACTACAGACCAATATCCCTGATGAACATAGTTATATTCATAAAAATCCTCAACAAAATACGAGAAAACCAAATCCAATAGCACATCAAAAAATAGCAAATCAAAAAAGTAATACCCCACAATGAAATGAGCGTCCTGCCTCAGCCTCTCAGAGTGCTAGGATTACAGGCATGAGCCACCATGCCCGGTCACATGATCTTTTACTTTCTTGCACCTGAATTTTCGTATTTTTCTCTAGGCCTGAAAATTTCTCTATTATTATTTCTTTGAATGCATTTTTCCCCATATCTCTTTCTCTAGTCTCTTTTTATGGCCAATGACTCAGATTTTCCCACTGAGGCTGTTTTCTAGATCTTTTGAGGATTCTTCATGCTTTTCCATTTTCTTTTTTTTCTCCTCTATGTAATTCTAAATAGTCTCTATTCATTCTCACTAATTCTTTCTTCTCATTGATCAACTTTGCTGTTCAGACACTCTTGACACACATTTCAATATTTCAAGTATATTTTAAGCTCCAGGAATTTTATTTGACTTTTTAAAAATTATTTTAACATCTTTGTTAAATTTCTCTGATAAATTTCCAAATTGCTTCTCTGTTTTTTCCTCAAGTTCACTGAGATTCTTTAAACCAGCTTTTTCAAAAATTCCCTACCTGAGGTCACATATCTTTGTCATTCCAGGGTTGATCGCTCATACCTTATTATTATTTTTTTTTTGCCCTTAGATATTTTTTATTTTAAAGTAACCAAATGTGGAAATTATTTATAATCTATGACTGTGATTTGGGCAGGGAAGATGGTGAAGATTACAATCAATAGATACATTCTTAAAGAGTATTGGCAAACAAATCTACATTTATGTTTTTACTTAACATGTCTCGTTTTTATTTATTTTATTTATTTTATTTCAACATATTAAGGGGGTACAAAAGTTTGGTTGCGTATATTGCCCTTGCCCTCCCTGCCCCCCCCCAAATCAGAGCTTCAAGCGTGTCCATCCCATAGGCGGTGTGCATCACACTCATTATGTTATCCTTTTGAGGAGGTCATATTTTCCTAAATGTTCTTGGTACTTGTAAATATTTGTAGCTCTTTGGGCACTGAAGAGTTAAGTTTTTGCTCCAGTCTTTACACTTTGGCCCTGTTTGTTTTCCTTTCTCTGTTTGCCTTCCAAGAATACAAAGAGGACAGAAGTTTGAGTTTGCTAAGCCTGTGATCAGTGCCCGCTGTTTCAACACGAACAAATGACCTAAAACCAGTTACACAGCAACTCTCTCTTTCCCCCAAGAAGAAGGACCTTGCAACTGGCATTGCACAAGGTCACACCCAAAGCCCATGGCCTCCTACACCAGTGTGGTACCAGAGCTCACCCAAGGCCCACAGCTTCTACTACCCAACTACCCCAGATGTTTATTCAAAGCCCAAGGCCGCTTTACTAAGCAAGTGGTGAAGGTGGCTGGGACTTGGGTCCATCCTCTCAGGGTGGCAAATTTACTTTTGGCCTGGGATTTGTCTTGAAGTACTGTCCAGGAGCAATGGCCTAGAATTAGGGGCTTCAGGTTTTGATCTGGTGCTTTTTTACTGTGGTGAGGCTTGTACTAGGTTCCAAGGCAAAGTTCTCTGTGCCTTTTCCTCTCCTTCATTCAAGCATAAGTAATCTCTTTCCATGCCACAGTACCTGGAGTTAGGGGAGAGTTGACTCTAGTGCCCCCATGGCTGCTACAGCTGGATTCATGCTGGGTCTCATCCCAAGCCTTCAGCCTACCAGACCTGCACAACACTGAAGCCTACTCAAGGAATGTGGTTGCTGTGGCTGGCTGTCACTGAAATTTATTCAGTGCCCAAGGTCACTTAGCCATTGGTGAAGTGATCTGGACTGAAGTTCCTCCTAACAGGGCAGCAGACTTCCCTCTGGCCAGGGGCTGGTTTAGTGTTCCCTCTTTGGGCAGTGGCCTAGAATAAAGAGCTGTGGAATTCTGCCTGCTTCTGTATCCCACTGTGACAGGGCATTACTGAGTTCCAAGAAAAGTCTCACGCTCGCTTCCGTCTCCTCCCACAAGGCACATGGATTCTTTCTCCAGGCTGTGCCGACTGGGGTTGAAGGAGGAGTGGTATAGGAAATGCAAGACTGTCCTTCCTACTTTCTTCAACGTGTCTTTTCTTGTGCTTACGCTAAAACCAGATAGTATGATTTCTCTCCTGTTATTTTAGTTCTTTTGGAGGTGTTTTCTAATGTGTATAGATAGTTCTTTACCTTGATAGTCCTACAAGGAACAGGAGAGTCCTATTTGGCCATCGTTCTCTGACTCCAAAAGACCTGAAATTATTGACATAACATTGAAAATCATGGTCTGCATGTTCTTTCAATTTCCTGAAAAAGAAGTTAGTAAATATACTTAGTTTTCTATTAGTAAATAAGCTCAATTACTTGGGATGATGCATATCTCCTCCAAGCAGGCAAGCAGGCAAGTATTAGATGTAAACAAACTAACATTTAGAGTAGGGTATCTCAACCTTTACAGCATTTATATTTTTTGCTGGATAATTTTTTTGTTATAAGGTGCTATCCTGTGCACTATAGGATGTTTAGCAGTATCCCTGGCTGCCCCCAGGAGCAACTTCTCTCCCTGTCACTCTTACCCTCTACCACATTGTAAGAACCAAAATTTCTAGACCTTGCCAAATATATCCTGGAGTACAAAGTACCTCCTGGCTGAGATCTACTGATTTATAGGAATCAGACTCATTGAACAAGCATTTCTGAGTTGAGGAAGTTATGACTATGTATTCGTACTATTTTATATACTTATAATATATGAGAGAATTTGCTTGTTCAAGTAACAATCTTTAAATCCATTTTAAAAGGTATAATTGGGTAATTTATTTAGATTTATAATTTTAAATTTAAAGTTTAAATTTAAATCTTATTAAAACGTTGCTTCAATATTGCAAAAACCAATATATTTTAGATTTACCGTATGTTTTATTTTGAAAACGTTATTTTATTGGAAAGACAAGAATTGCTTAGTATTTAAGAATATTTAATTTGGTATCAAAAATTAAAGTCTTTTGTTAATCCACTCATGTGTTGATAGGCCCTTGGGTTGTTCCCACATCTTTGCAATTCTGAATTGTGCTGCTATAAACATTTGAGTGCAGATGTCTTTTTTATAGAATGTCTTTTGTTCTTTTGGGTAGATGCCCAGTAATGGGATTGCTGTATCAAATGATAGATCTACTTGTATCGCTTTGAGGTATCTCCATATTGCTTTCCACAGAGGTTGCACTAATTTGCAGTCCCACCAGCAGTGTATGAGTGTTCCTATCTCTCCACATCCACATCAACATTTATTGGTTTGGGACTTTTTGATTAAGGTCATTCTCACTGAAGATAAGTGATATCTCATTGTGGTTTTGATTTGCATTTCCCTGATGATTAGAGATGTTGAGCATTTGTCATATGTTTGTTGGCCATTATTCTGTCTTCTTTTGAAAAGTTTCTGTTCATGTCCTTTGCTCACTTTTTGATAGGGTTGTTTAATTTTTTCTTGCTGATTTTCCTGAATTCTAAATAGATTCCAGTTATCAGCCCTTTATCAGATGTGTAGCATGCATATATTTTCTACCATTCTTCAGGTTGTCTTTTTGCTCTTGTGATAGTTTCTTTGGCCATGCAGAAGCTTTTTAATTTGATCAGATCCCATTTATTTATTTTTGTTGTTGCTGTGATTGCCTTTGGGGTCTTCTCCATAAATTCTTTGCCTATGCGAATGTCTAGAAGAGTATTTCCAATGTTTTGCTCTAGAATTCTTATAGTTTCAGGCCTTAGGTTTAAGACTGTTATCCACCATGAGTTGATTTTTGTGAGAAGTGAAAGGTGTTGATCCTGTTTCAGTCTTCTTCATATGGCTATCCAGCTTTCCCAGGACCATTTATTGAAGAAGGATTCTTTTCCCCAGTGTATGTTTTTGTCTGCTTTGTCAAAGATTAGATGGCAATATGAGGATGGTTTTGTATCTGGGTTCTCAGTTCTGTTCAACTGGTCTGTGTCCCTGTTCTTGTGCCAGCAGCATGCTGTTTTAGTTGCTATAGCCTTGTAGTATAGTTTGAAGTCTGATAAATTGATATCTACCATTTTGTTCTTTTTGCCTAAGATTGCTTTTGCTGTACAGGGTCTTTTCTGGTTCCATTCAAAGTGTAAAATTATTTTTTCTATATCTGTGAAGAATGATGTTGGTATTTGAATAGGGATTGCATTGAATCTGTAGATCACTTTGGGTAGTATAGACATGTTAACAGTGTTGATTCTGCCGACCACGAGCATGGTATGGTTTTCCACCTGTTTACATCCTCTGCTATTTCCTTCCTCAGTGTGTCATAATTCTCCCTTTAGAGGTCTTTTACCTTCTTAGTTAAATATATTCCTAGGTACTTTATTTTTTTGTTGCTATTGTTAAGGGTATTGAGTCTTTGATTTGGTTCTCAGTTTGACTGTTATTGGCATGTATGAATGCCTCTGATTTATGTGTATTGATTTTGTATCCTGAGACTTTAATAAAATGTGTTATATGTATACCAGGGAGTACTATTCAGCTATAAGAAACAATGGTGATGTAGCACCTCTTGTATTATCCTGGATAGAGCTGGAGCCCATTCTATTAAGTGAAGTATTCCAGGAATGGAAAAATAAGCACCACATGTACTCACCATCAAATTGGTTTTAACTGATCAACACCTAAGTGCTCGTATAGGAATAACATTCATTGGGTGTTGGGTAGATGGGAGGGGGGAGGAGGGGATGGGTATATACACACATAATGAGTGTGATGCGCACCATCTGGGGAATGAACACGCTTCAGGGTCTGACTCAGTGGGGAGGAGGGGCAAGGGGATATATGTAACCTAAACATTTCTACCCCCATAATATGCTGAAAACAAAATTGAAGTCTTTTGGCGAGCAAGGCATAGATATAGCTAAAAATTCCTTAAGGTATTTAATTAATTGCTTATAATATAAAGGAGAGCAAACATGATTCATCAGCTATTCAAAAACAATAGTTAAAAATTGCAGACTTTAAATGAGTTGTAAATAGAGTAACAGAACAAGTGGAATTTAAAGCTGATATACAGACATACTTTGTTGTTCTTCACCATCCTGTCTCAGCTATTGCCAAGAGCTGAAGCCATCACACTGCGTATTCCAAGGAAGACCTAGTGAAGTCCTCAAGGAGTCCTTGAAGGCTGTGCAGACATGTGGAATCAATGACATCAGGTTTTATGGTGTGATAATATCATCAGCAAGAAGACTCTTCCTCCTTACCCCTCATCCTATCCACCTTTGTCAAGGGTCCCCTACATTAATAGTAAACAAGACCAAAGTTGGAAAGCATATTTGCAGCTTAATATATGCTACAAATTGTATCAATATTATATATTATCAGTGATATATAAATTATAGAATAATAGTGTATAAATTAATATTTATAATTGTTAATAATGTAAATACATGTATAAACGGTATTGCCATAGAGAAGAAATTTTATGAAGGAATCAGCCACTTCATAATGAAGCAGCAATACATGTCAGTAGTTAGACAAAGAAATTTACTCAGATTGTGATATAACAAATGCTTTCCTCTTTAAAATGTCCACAATAGAGGCACCCCTTTAAAATAGGTTTTTTGAATTCTGCTGACTTATGAGTACTAAGTGTGCCCTCTTGTCCCCTACTGTGTATTTCACAATGTGTCCTCTTGGTTTCAGGAATGTTATGTGATCTCTTTATCTGTGCTGTGGTCAGAGGTCAGCTTTCTTTGCCTGAGAATGAGGTGCCTCTCCCTATTTCAGTGTCAGAAAGACTCCTGTACTTTGCTGACCACACATAATTCTTTGAGGGGTCTTAGCTTGTGCTCATCTAGAAATGAGAGTGTGTTATTTTGAATTGTTAAAAAGGAGGCTGTGGACCCCCAGTCTCTAGCTGGTAATTAACACCCCTTCCCTTCCTTTCTGCAAGGCAGTTGTTTGAAAGGCCGAAGTCTGTCATGCTGAATATGTTGTTTTGTTTTGTTTTTTCTCACCAACAGTATTTATGAGGGTATTAATTTAGCTGCATAATATGTCTAGCTAAAATATAAGGAATATAATTTTTTCCATTGACAAAGGTACTTACAACAAAAGTAGAATAAATATTACAAAAGGCAATTTCCATGTGCTGAAGTCCCCAGCTTAGTTCTCAAGGATGTAGAGATTGGCCAGAGTCTCACAGCACAAGGAAGAATGCCCCAGACCACAATCTCAGGCTGAAGGAGGAGGAGAGACTCTTTTCCTTTCAAAGAGCTCCCGTACCTCTCCAAACCTCTGTATTTATTGCAGAGAAAGGCATTCAAGGTCAAAGCAAAGAACATACAGAGAGAATGTTGGGAAAGAACATATAGATAAAAATCTCTGGTGCCAGTAAACACATTATTCTAAAGAAATCTAGTTAGTGATATGCAGCATATCCATATTTATCTTGGGATTCTTTGTGACTCCTTAAGGCTATAAAGAAAAGTATAGGCACCCAACATCAGTCACACTCCCATGCATTCCAAAGCCTGCTGTGTGCAGCTGGCTGATAAGCATTCATGTCCCAAGTCCTGTTTGCAGGACTGCCAGATTTCCAGCTTTCTTACAGTACCTTATCTAGGCCTTTATGCCTTTTCTAATATCCCTTTTTTTTTTTAATGGGTAAGGTTTTAAGGTATGGTGTGCAGGTTCTACTAGAGCTTCTCCAGAAGAATTGTAGGATATACCTGTGATATGCTTAATTTTCGAATTTTGAAGGGTAGAGTTATATTTTTTTGATAAATAGCAAGGGCCATTGTCCATTTAGATAATTCTGGATAATCCTAAAACTCTGACTGTTTCCAATAAGTGTTGGATAGCATGACGGGATAGTATCCCCTGACAAGGGCATAGCATGAATGAAGCCTGAATGTGTATCAATAGTAACGTGTGTATTTGAGACATCCAAAATAAGGTATTTGTATAATATCAGTTTGCCAAATATCATTTGGCAACTGCCCTCGTGGGTTCAGTCCAGGACCCAGTGTAGTAGGGGATAAAGAGAATTGTTGACAATCAGGGCAAGTTTTAATAAGTTTTGGTTGAGTCAAAGTAATGGGATAAAGTGTTTTCAATGCCTTAGCATTTTGATGAAAGAAGTCATGATCTAAGTGTGCCTGCTGAAAGGCTGTAGTATCTTGGGCAAGGAGACATAATTGGTTAGATACAATATTGTCTACAAAATTATTGCCATCTGTAAGTGGCCCAGGTGAGAAGGTATGTGATATAATATGTATAATAAAAATTGGATGACATTGCTGAGAAAATAGAGCATGTAAATTAATAAATAATTGTGACAAAGTTTTGTTAGATATGTCCTTAATAAAGGAGGTATCAAGGTTTTGTAGAGTATGGATAGCATATTCAGAATCACCAATATTGATTTGTAGGTTAGGAAAGTTATTTAATGTTAGTATTACTGCTCCGATTTCAGCTTGTTGAGTGGATTGGAAAACTTTCTTATATAAATAATTTCATTTGGTATCTTTCCAAGCTATGGCAGCTTTCTTTTAACTGTTCTTGAACAAGTTCCTTGAGATGTAAAAGTTTTTCAGTTTTAATGGGCCACTGCTCAACCCATACCAGTTTATTTGTTTTCCATTGTAGTTTTAAAGGGTGGATCAGAGCAGTGGCCCCTCCTACAAAGGGGAAATAGAAAGTTGTAGTCCCCATTGTTGGATTAAATCTCTTCCCCATTAGGCGAAGGGAATATTCATAACAAAATGTTGAATATTGGCCCATTTACCTTCCAGCCCTTCACATGTAAGATGAAAAGCACTTAATTTGGGCATTTGATAACCACCGACACCTTGAACCATAACAGGGGCATTAATCATAGGCCATTAAATAGGCCAATGTTGAGAAGCTATAATAGATTTATCTGTTCCTGTATAATTCCATGAAATTGTTTTCCTTTAATAGTGAATATTAATTGAGGCCTTTGTGTAGTTACTGGAACAGACCAAAAGGCAATAGAACCAGAATGACAAAATTCCTCATTGTTTCTTTGTTTACTTTGAGCATTTCCCTGTAAGTAAGGAATTAAAAGGAGCTGAGCTATTCTTGTTCCTGCTGGTAAAACATAAAGGCCTACAGCTTTTACCATTACTTTGATTTCTCCGTGATAATCGGAGTCAATTATTCCGGTTAAAACGTGTACTCCTTTTAAAGTCCAACTAGATCTCTCTAATAGTAGTCCAAAAAATCCTTGGGGTAGCAGCCCAGATATTCCTGTAGCAATAAGGTACACGTTATCTTCTTCCTTAACAACTATCTCCTCTATTGTTCAGAACTCTAAACCTGCACTACTGATTGTTTCCGCAGAGAGGTCTGCAATGGTATTTTGTTGCCAGGGCTGGAGGAGCCTGACTGGCCTATGCCCCCCAGACACTTTTTTGGGGTGCTGGAGGGAGCACCCTCTTCAAGTTTCCCTGCATAGGATTACCATCCTTATCAAATTTAGATGGGCACTGATTAGCCCAATGTTTGCCTCTTCCACACTTCAGGCAGGTTATAGAAGGCTGTTTTTCTTTCCCAAAATTATTCCTGTTGTTACTGTTCCATGATTGTTTACAATTTTTTGTTAAATGGCCAGATCTTCCGCAATTATAGCAAGCACCTCCTTGCATCATTGTGGTGAAGGTTTGAGCTAAATGAGAAGTAGTGTCTACATGTTGACAGGCCTTAATAAAAGCTCCTACATGTGAGGAGGAGGTATGGATGGGAGCTAATGCTATTTGACAATCCTTATTAGCATTTTCATAAGCTAATTGTAGGATGAGAAGCTCAGTGGCATCCTGGTTAGGCACTTGTCTTTCTACCACTGTTTGCAGTCTATTGATAAAATTAATATAAGGCTCAGTAGCACCTTGTCTTATAGTAACAAATGATCCCTGTGTTTTACTAATCGGGATACGTTTCCATGCTTGAATGTCTAAGGATGAACACTGAACAGATCGTCTAGCATCAGCCCGAGCTTGAGCTTGAGCTTGAACTGTAGCATAGGCACCACTGCCTTGTAACATTTCGATAGTAATTGGTATTCCATGATCTAAATTTTGTAGGGATTCTTGAATAGCTAGGTCATTATATTGCATAAGCCATACCGTATATTCTGCTGATGAAACTAGGACATGAACTAATGTTTTCCAGTGAAAAGGAGTCATTTCATAACTATTTCCCAATGCCTTAACCATGCCGGTGGTAAATGGAGATTGAGGCCATTTTCTCGGATACTCTTTTTTAACTTCTTAAACACAGTAAAAAGGAGGGTTTCATGTTGGCTCCTATTATTTCTCACCACAACAAGGAATGCAGCCCTAAAGGCGTCAGGGTCTCCTGATTTTAACCCTTCTTTTAGACAACCCTCGACCAAGGAGGGTCACGGCCCCGAATTAGTTTCTGAAAATACTTTAGGTATGGTGGAGTCCACGGAGGTGGTTCATGATAAGTACATCCTGACAATGGCCTGGGAGGCAGAGGAGGAGGGTAAGCCATAGGGGCAGATGGCTGTGTTTCATCCTGCGCCTTTAATGGCAGTAGAAATGGCAGTTCCTTTCCATCTGACTCATCAGACTCAAAAGACACTGGAGGGTCAGGTTTATCAATAGGCTCCCCTGCTTCTTCATGAGGTGCCCCCTCCACTTTAGCTGAAAGGGCGCAGTCTGGATCATGACGATCTGTAATATATAATGGATAAAGAGCATTATGTCCTAAGCTCCAGTTTGTTAGTATAGTAACATTAGTCCTAAGACCCTGTGCAAATCATTTGTTCAAAACTTGTCCTGCCTGTTCCCAGAGCTCGAGATCAAGAGTACCAGCATCTGGAAACCGAGGACAATGTTCACGGACAGAAAGTAATAATTGTTGTAATGCCTTCGGTTCCACTGTACATTGAATTGTTTTTAATAATTGTTGTAAAGTCTTAAAGTATAATTTCTGTTCTTTAGTGAGTTCCTGACCCATGACTCACAGTTAACTGATAAAATTCCCCTCTAGTATTACATGCGTCAGCCCCATCCTCTTACAGAGTTGGGCCTGTCCCTCACTGGTATTCCCCGTTAGTCCATCGAAACTTCTCCATGTGTGAGTTGGCCGAATCACGTCGGGGTCACCAATTGTAGAGATCGTCCAGCATCTCTACCAGTGTCACGGCGCAATGAAGCATGCTCCAGACCACAATCTCAGGCTGAAGGAGGAGGAGAGACTCTTCATTTCAAAGAGCTCCCGTACCTCTCCAAACCTCTGTATTTATTGCAGAGAAAGGCATTCAAGGTGAAAGCAAAGAATATACATAGAGAATGTTTGGAAAGAACATATAGATAAAAATCTCTGGTGCCAGTAAACACATTATTCTAAAGAAATCTAGTTAGTGATATGCAACATATCCATATTTATCTTGGGATTTCTTGTGACTCCTTAAGGCTATAAAGAAAAGGGCAGGAACCCAACATCAGTCACACTCCCATGCATTCCAAAGCCTGCTGTGTGCAGCTGGCTGATAAGCATTCATGTCCCAAGTCCTGTTTGCAGGACTGCCATATTTCCACCTTTCTCACAGTCCCTTTACCCAGGCCTTTATGCCTTTTCTAATATCCTCTACAGGAACTTTGGTGGAGACCAGGTTGTAGATGTAACTGGCTCCAAGTGATGTGAAGGAGGCTCCAGACAATATGTGGGGATCTGTGCTGTTGCTGAGCAGTACAGATGAAAAACATCCCCTGATGTGGGTCCATGGAGGATGGTGAAGACATCACTGTGAATATAAAGGACACTTCAGTTCACATACCAAACAAACCAGGTGTATGTTCATGATGGGTAATTCTTAGCATTCAGAGGTCTGTGTTCTCCCATTGCACACACTCAATAGCTGAAGGTATATTTGCCTTTATTAATAAACATCTCTAGTGTTCTCCAACCAGTGGGTTTTTATGAGGCAGTGGTGAAGGCATAGTTGGGCATCCCAGGTATTGGTTCCATATTCTGGAAACTGTACTAAGTCCAGCCTGATAAGGATTTTGTGTCTCATTCACACAAGCAATCATTATGCCCTCTTAGTGTTCTCATGTTGTGCATTAGACCTCTAGACATGTTCATCATACATATCTGTTAGTTTGAGATGAGTCCTCCCCTGAAAAGTTGTGTTCACACCAATCTCTGTTGATGTCCCTAGCAACAAATGATGGACAGCAGCCTCTGGGAGATGAAATGTCCTCCTGATGCGATCAGTACAGCAGAGTCTTGTAGAGGGAGTTTTGGCATGTCTCCTCCAGATATTGCTGAACTATGGCTTGTAATACGGACCTTGTACTATGTTGGCAAAAAATTCTGGTTGTCACTCTAGTGGAAAACCCTTCCCTTCATAGTCCCATGTTATAGAAGCTGGCTTTGCAAAGTTGGGAGGCTGGCAGTGTGCCCCCTCAACTTCTTTTGTCAAAACACCACACTGCTCTTTACCCCACAGGTCCTGCAATTAAAATGCAAACCAAAGCTGTGTGAAACCAACAGACCCGATACTGGAAGGAGGGTCAGGTTATGGAGGCAATCCCCTCTTCCTGCCCTTCCCATTACCCTCAATAGAAGCAAGGTGGTTAGAAAGATGTGCACGACGTCTGATTTGCAGAATCCAATCTTTTTTTCTCTGCATATGCAGAAAAGCAAATTACTAGTATAGAGGGAAGGAAGCCAGTAGGATCCTCCCTTTTTAGGATAATCTGTGCTCTCTCCCCAGCTCATTTTGAGGCATCAGTGAAACATCCCAACAATGATTCCACATGGGCACTTCTTGGTCTCACTTTTATAGAGAAGGAAGGAAGCTGAGACGTGGCATGTTTGAATCAGATAGGCCTTAAGCCCAGAGCCTTTTCACTCCCAAGTCTCCACTACTACACATTACCCTCGGTCTACCATCCTCAGAAAAGAAAGGAAGGTTCATTGCAAAGATATTTTGGGTCTCAACTCCACCATGTGAAACAACTAAGAAGGGGAATTGGACATTCTCCAGGTCCTTGTCCTCATCACCTTGTTCCTAAGTGAGTCAAAAGCTTCATTTTGGAGGGAAGAAGAGATACTTTAATCAAAGGTACAGGGAGAGAAGAGGCTAGTGTTGAGATATGGGGATAAAAAGCTGGTGTGTTCCTTCCCTCACTGCACCAACACAGTGCAAGTTTATGGGACTTATTTTGCATTTAGGAGTCCTGCCCCTCTTAGAACATTAATTCTGAATCTTTTCTATTTGGATTGAAGTCATTTTCATCATTAATTCCTCCTCCAAGGCCAAAGTCCACTGAGATTGTTCTGTCAGTATTAACATAGTGGAGCCCCTGACCGCAATGGAATTCATATCTCACAAAAATTGACAGAACAGTGAGGGTGAAAGGATGGTTGCTTCAGACCACCAAGTTTTGTGGTGGTTTATTATGCAGCAATAGGTAACCAGAGGCCCAATTTCAAGGCCTATTTCAGAAGCTACTCCTTTAGGAAGCTTGTTGCACTATCCCACTACCTTCCCATTCCACAGCTGGAC
>CM052438.1:171679331-171702151 GCA_028533085.1 Varecia variegata
TTTTTATATAAACATATTTTTATAAAATCTTTGCATTTGTGTCTGATATTTACTGAGGCATAGTTTTTAGAAGGAAGATTGCTTGGTTAAAAGTCATCGACATGTGTAAGGATTTTTTAGATATATTTTGAAATTATCCTCTGATAAAGTTACATGATCTCCCACTAACCAGTGGAGGCCACAGTAATTAAAAGACAGAGACAGTTGTGTCTTTAAAATGAAAATAAAGCCATGTGATCCACATGTAGAAGAAAGCTTTCATTTCTCTTCCCCAGAGTGAAAGGAAGCTACACCAAAGGTTGGGATTGAGGGAAGTGAATGTGTTCAGTTCATCCAAACACTGTGTCAAGTCTTTCAAAGTATCGGTGCCAAATAAGCAGAACAGATGTGCCCAGGATTCACTCCACTACAAATGTGTGATCTGGTCTGTAATAACAATGGCTGGCATTCCCAGGGCTCCTCTGTGTGCCAGGCACGGCTCTACCTGCTACACCTGCAGTGCCCTCACTCTGACAACCACTGCAAGAGGTAGAAGCTCTCACTACCCCCATGTTATACGAGGAAACTGCAGAGCATAGAAGTTGGAGGGTTTCCAGTTCAGGCTATTGCTGTTTAACTATGGTGAAACATTTTGAAAGTAAACAATGAAGTGTGTTTGAGTCAGCAGAGAGCAATATTTTGCCATTTTGGATACTGAGCAAGTCACATCAGTGAGACCTGTTTTCTCTTCTGGGACATGAACATAATACACCTCCCTTACAAAGAGGTGACATGAACTAAATGAGACACAACATGAGTGAGTTCTGCCACAGGGTAGGTGCACAATAGAAGCTCATCTCTTTCCAATCCCTGTCACAGGAAGGTGCAGCCCTTTATTTTGCTGACAGCATTCCATTCTCACCTTTAAGGCCTCAGGGAGGCTCTTCGTCAAGGATTTCTCTAGCATCTTCATCATCTGTGGACCCTGCAAGTGGATCATCTTGGCAGGTACCTTAGCCTACAGAGAGGAACAAGAAACAGCCAGGAATGAAAAGATGCTTGTCTTAGTCTGTTTGGATTGCTATAACAAAATACCATATATTGTGTCACTTAGAAAGAATATGAATTAATTTCTCACAGTTCTGGAGCCTGGAAACCCCACGATCAAGGCACTGGCAGATTCAGTGTCTGGTGAGGGTTTTCTAGTTCATGGACAGTGCCTTCTGGAACCATCAACTACAGTTAAACAGCAATAGCCTGAACTGGAAACCCTCCCTTTAAAAGCTCTGCATTTCTGCTTATAGTTAGGAAAATTGGTGCTTTAAGATGGGAGTCTGCCATTTTTCTCATTTTTGCTGGCAAATTAATAAACCTTTCTTTCCCTTGCCTCAAAAAAATAAAGGAGATATTTACATTTTGACTCACTGCATCAAATTCAGTTCATCATCAACACTTCTTGGTCATAGTGTCTTAACTATGTGAAAATGTAAGAGCAAAGTTGTCACAGACTGGATGCCATCAAGTGTTCTGTTTTAACTCTGTGAGAATCAGAGCAGGGAGAATTCACTCCTCAATGGAGGCACCAAGAAAGGAATCTAGAGGAGATATCACTAGAATGGACCATTGACATGTGGGTAGTGTCAGGGGCCACTCTCCAGCCAGTATTGGGCAACCCTTTGTCTTATCAACTGCAGGAGAGAGATCTTGTTAAACTCAAGTGGCATCAGACTTGGGAGCTGCCAAAGCTGTAGGTGTCAGGAGAAAGTCATTGTAGTATCAGCGTATTACATCCTTGCTATTGCTTACTTTCCTAATCATTTGCCTGAAACTCCTCCCTGATCAAATTTTAGTTTTATGTACTTAGCCCTTTAATGTTGAGATATCAGCTTCTGATGTTCTTTGCTCACTTTGGCGTCCCAGCTCTGTGGCCTGTAAGAAATACTATTCATTTTTGTATATTGACTTTATGTGTTGTGAGTTTACTGAATTCACTTTTTACTTCTAGTAAAAGTTGTTTTCCAGAATATTTAAAATTGTCTATGTATGTGATCTCAGTTGTGAAAAATAAAAATATCTCCAGACATTTGTACTGTGTTATTGAGAGTCTCAAAATAGTGGAAAACTAACATATCTAGAGGCAAATCTAACCTTTTATCTAGAGGCATCTTTCAAGAATACAGTTTTTTATTCCCCAAGATGGTGGATTAGAGGCTTTGTTAGCGTATCTCACCCACTTGGAAATCGCATGTGGAAATTCACACTGTGGATGTGTATCCAAGAAGAAACATGGGAATTCAACAAAAAAGTGAAAGAAATCTCAGATACTTTGAAAGAAGCGGTGGGTAGCAGAAAATTTCGAGTCTTCAGAGCAAGAGATGGGGAGAGGCTGTCTCTGCAATCACATTCCCACTGGGGAGCCACAAAATCCAGGCCCCAGGGGACCTTATTGACCCTACCAAGTGCTGGATCTGACTTGGTGAGGGGTGGGGAATCAGTGAGAAGGAACAGTATCCGGAAGTGCTTTGTGTTCACTCCCAGACCCTGACACTGATAGGAGGAGGACATTAATGATCCTAACTCATAGGAGACCCCATGGAAACCTGTTGGCCAACCTGGGCAGTGGTCACAAATTGGCAGAGGGTTTGACTTGAGTTCTGTGATTTAATCTCCTGAGGGGCTGAGCCCCCATGGCCGGAATTGAGAAAGGAATATGGAGTGGGCTCCTGCTGTGGGCATAGCAGTTGGTCACTGCTCCCTCAGACCAAGAGGGATGTGTCCTAGGAGACACAGTTTCTGTCCGAGGCAGGGAGTCTTCTGTCTTGGGGTGATTTCACAGCCTGAGTACAGACTGCTTGTGACTCAGCTGGCTTTTTCTGGTTGCTTCCAGTTGTGGGCTGTGTGTCGGAGACCCACTGAGTCAAGGGAGTGGGAGCCAAGTGAGTGTCACAAATTGCTCTCTAAGCTATGGTGCCCAGGCTGCCTCATATCCCTGTGCAGGTTCTGTGGCACAGCACAGGTGGCTCTGATCCTCTCTGCAATGTTACTCCAGCAGCCAGAGAACTGTACAGAGACTCCGGTCAGGGCTGCCACTTACATGTCTGCCACTGGGGAGCCTGAACACGGAAATGTATAAATTCCTGGAAACATACAACCTTCTAAGATTGAACAAGGAAGAAATACAAATCCTAAACAGACCAATAATAAGTAATGAGATTGAATAAGTAATGAAAAATCTCCAAATGAAAACAAACGCAAGACCAGATGGATTTACTGCCAAATTCTAGTAGACATACAAGGAAGAACTGGTTCTGATCCTACCAAGACTGATCCAAAAATTCAAGGAGGAAAAAATCCTTAGTAACTCATTCTACAAGCCAGTATCACTCTGATACAAAAGTCAGCCCAGGGCACAACAAAAAATGAATACTACAGACCAATATCCCTGATGAACATAGCTTTTAACACCCTCAGCAAAATATTAAACCTAGCAAACCAAATCTAATAGCATATCAAAAAAGTAATAAACCACAATCAAGTGGCTTTATTCCAGTATGTAAGGATATTTCAACATACACAAATCAATAAACATGATCCACCCCATTAACAGAATTAAAAGCAAAAACCATATGATCATCTCAATAGATGCAGGAAAAGCATTTGATAAAATTCAGCATTCCTTCATAAAAACCCTCAACAAACTACGCATAGAAAAAACATACCTTAGAATAATAAAAGCCATATATGACAAACCCACAGCTTAACATCATATGGAATGAGGAAAAATTGAAAGCATTTTCCCTAAGAACTAGAACAAGACAAGTATGCCCATTTTCGCCACTTCCATTCAACACAGTACTGTAAACCCTAGCCAGAGAAGTCAGCGTAGAGGAAGAAATAAAAGACATACATATATATAATGTTTCCACATTACTCTCTGGAAGGAGGTTAAACATATTCCCACCAACCAGCAGAGGCTATAGCCTATTTCTCAAGAAAATGAGCTTGGAGTACCCTATTCTGGGTCCAGACTTGGATCCCCATCCTTGCCATGCTGGACGAGCTATTGAGAGAGAGCAGTGAAAGAGAGGAGAAAAGAGTGAGAATGGGTGAGAGCGAACCTATGAATGCAGTGACATTATGGTTCAGGGATTGGGGAATGCAGTATTGGATGTTAGCATGGACCTCATGACAGTTGTGAACATGAAGCTTCCGCAGATACCAGCATAAAAATATGCCAGTGAACAGAGATCAAAAAGGTGGTGTTCACTTTAATGTTTTCCATCATGAGTAGATGATGACCAAGGAGTATACCAGTATCTTTCCCTTCATCCGCCCACCCCACATGAACTATTGATGTTAGACCAGGGAGAAAGGGAAGGAAAATAAAATCTCTCTAAGTTGACTGAGTTTAACTGAATTTATTCTGTTTCAGCCATGAGTGGAGGTTTGATATAGAAATTCAGTATAGTTTAGGCAAAATATAGAGGTTGCCTTTTAGCACATTTGTGTCTAGGGCCTGTTAAAGTGTATTTATACTACAATATCATGCATTGCAAAATCTGAAAATATGTGAAAATGTTATTCTTTCTTATTGCAATGGCCTAATGAATTAAAATACTTTTTATTTTCTGCTGAACTCAGAATATGGTGATCAGAACGTGATGAGGCAGCCACTATAAGCTGAATCAGTTCAATAAACCAGAATGGACACTTGAAATAAAATGTATTTAATATCTAATACTGAGACGAATGAATGGACGTTTTCTCAACTAGGCCTCCAGTAAGTAAGTAATGGTGAATTCTAGGTTATAACTCCATTAGAAGCACCTTACACACAAATATCCCAGATTTGATTAGGGGAAAATGTAAATGAATTTAGAATTCTTTTAAAGAATACAGAGAAATTTATTTATTTATTTTTATTTTTTTTTAACAGTGTAAAAAGAGTTTTTTTTTATTATGGCATTAAGCAAAATTAAATTATTTTTTTAAAGTCAATAAATTTTTATTCAAGGAATTTCACATGTGATTCCTTCCACTGTCCATCAAGGCAGCCTTAGTTCCTCAAAGGCTGGTGGTCTTTGAAGATTTACCTTCAAGATGGCCCTTTTTAATAGAACAGATCCTCAATCCATAGTTGTCCTGTCAGCCCAGAAGTTGCTCCCCACAATTCTTTTCTTTTTGTTTTGGCTGCTTTTAATTCCACTTGAAAACTTCAACTCTCCACCAAGAATTTTTGGGATCTAATTTCTTCCAGCAAGTTACTTCAGGGTCATTTTTAAAGTAGATGGATCTGCCTGGTTCTCAATGTGACACCCTCTTGGAAAAATGAATGAGTTCAAATCATGAGTTCCTAAAGCCATCACACTCAAGAATAGTACAGATCAGTGGGATATGCCAATACCTTCAACTCCAGACATCATGTTACAGAGAAATTTAAATCACAAAATTCTTCATCACTTCTATAGATTGAAGAAAACCTTTTAGACTGGGGAATTTCTAAAAGTAGCCATTCATCATAAAAGTATCTCAGGCAAGTGTCCACAGAGTGTCCCAACTGATGTAACCTCCGAGAAAACTTCACTGTCTCCCTGGGAGGTTGTCTGTACCTTAAGGGTTGTCATGTGATGGCAGCTAAATATTAAGTAGTATTGATTAATATTAGTAGGTTCTACTGAGATGACTTTAGTTTTATATTAGTTGATTTGAAGCCATTTTGTTTTGTTAGTAAAGAACAGGGTCAGTTGTGTCATTAATTTATTTCTAATGACTGTAAATAAAACCATTTGAGCTACAAACAAAAGGGCACTAATATTTTCTCCTTCATACTGAAGGAAGGAAATAAGAAAATCTGCTAGGGAATGAGAAAGTGGAATGTATTTATCTAAAATGTGTGCATTTTTAAGGAATGTTTTATAAAAAATTACAAATCTACAAATGATTGTCCTCTAAATAGATACACACTCACACACACACACACACACACACAGACATACACACTAGATTGTACTTGTATTCCTCTGGAATGGACCATTTCCTTTTGGAGGCTACAGAAAAATGCAAGCAAGGATCTGAACCTGTCATTAGACCTGCTTTTACATAGTTTTGAAAGTGGGCATTCGTGTGTGTATGTTTCATTTCATTCTGAAATTTCTTATCAATTGTACTATGTTAAGGGAAATGCTGGCAGCCAGACCCCAAATAGCCTGATGTGCACAAAGTTCAGAGCAATTGAGAAATTTAAATCAAATAGAAATTTAACTGCTGCTGACTTCAAAGAAGACTCATGATGGTTAACCTGGCACCTGGCAAATATTCTTTTAGGGTGAACAAATTAAACATTAATATATAGTCACAGAATACTTTGGAGGTGAACTGTGGGCAAATGTCAAAAGTTTTTATAGAATGCTTCCTGGAAAGAAGTAAGGAAACAATTTCTGAGTCAGCACAGAGCTAAAGGCAGTGTTTGGACTGTGGCATACCCATGGTCATGTCATAGCATTGCAGCTCACCCTTTGTGAGACAGTGAGCAGACCACTTAACTGAGGCTCCATTTCCTCATCAATGACATGGACACCAAATATCTTGTGGTGTGGTAATACAAATTAAATGAGAAAAGACATGAAATAGTGCCTGGCTGAACATCGGTGCTCCATAAATGTTGGTCTCTTTCCCTCTGCTTTCACAGCAAGTTTCTCTTCTTTACGCCCTGCAGAATTTTAAGGCCTAATAGGAAGCTACTGTAATCATTATAGAGTGGTATTAACATAAGGATAGGCAAATAGATCAATAGAATAGAATATAAAGGCAAAGAATAGCCTAAATATTTGTGGTCAATTGATTCTTTATGAAGATGTCCAGGCAATTCAGTGGGGATGGAATAATAGTCTTTTCAACAATCATGCTGATTTTTATTTTTAGACAGTCAAGATGACTTCTTGGTAGACTCAAGAGGTTATAAATTTCTGATGTTATAAGTCAGTGAAATGGTCAGCCTTGCAAAAATAACAGGAAAATGCTTAATCCCACAATTTCCTATAAGCAGTGGTTAAAGATCAATCCTATGAGTTCTCTCATTAACAGTCACTCTGCAGCAGTTCTGTTTTGCTGAACTTCTGAAAAGAGCTGAATGAACAGAAAACAGCTATAAATCTCTATCTTTTAAAATTCTTTTTTGAGAATCTGCTTTTTATTGCCAAAGAGTTCCTGAGTGAACAGCAAGGTGTGAACTCTGACCCTCAACCATATTTCAAGTACAGAGTCACATCTCCTATGATAATCTCTTCTCCAGGGAAAGTCAGGAGAGCCAGCTCTTGGACTGACATCCTGGAAGTTTTTGTTATCTACCTGCCACCAACAAGAAAGAAAGGAGTGGATGCAGCAGTTTCTCAACTGTACCCTGCCATTTTGACAACCCCCTTTAAAAAGCCACAATAGCTGGTTTTCCAGGCCAGCACTTTCTTCCTTTTTCCACCTCCATGCTGGCCCTTTCCCCTTCCCCCAGGGAAAAGTAAGTAACCATTTCTTTCTATCCTAATCTTTGTCTGGAGAAATATTTCCCAAAACCCGTGTGCACCCACATCTCTACCCTAACAGTTAGAAGAAGGGCATTGTTATCTGTGCTTATCTGCCCATGTGCCGCTTTTTGCTCTCAAAATCATTTATCTAGCATAGTTTCCTATTCCGTCTTGTGTATTCTATGAATGAGAGAAAAAAAAACAAAGGGAGCCCTTAAAACAGTGGAGTCATATCCATAAGGGCAATCCACCGGCTTGGAGCTTAAGCTGGGGGACAAAATGCACTAGACTCCATTGTCAAGAGGTGAAGATGATGGGTCAGAGGTAACCCAACTTGATAAAGTACCCCTAAGGCAATACAGGACCAGCATGCTTATCCCCAGCACTGTCAAATAATGTCCTTGGGGACTTGGAGACAGACCAGAAAACAGTCCTAGCACCCCCAGTTCTCAACCAAGAAGCCTGAAGAGAAAGAATCAGCAAAAGAACACCGGAAACATGAAAGATCAGAGAGAAATGTCACCCTCCAAAAGACATCATTAGATCCTCAACAATGGATACCAATTTAAATGAAATGATTAAAATGACAGAGGAAGAATTTTGAATATGGATTGTAAGAAAACTCAATGCAATTGAAGAGAAAATAGAAACCCAACACAAACAAGTCACAAGAACAATACAGTAAATGAATTAAAAATTCTCTAAAGAAATTGAAGTATTATGAAAGGACCAAACAGAAATACTGGAAATGAAAGTGGCATTCGAGGATCTGCAAAACACAGTGGAAAGCCTTAATAGGATGGATCACGCACAGGAAAGAATCTCAGAGCTTGAAGATAATGTCTATGTACTAAACAAATCAGATGAAGGAAAAGAACACAGAAGCAAAAGACATGAATAAAACATACAAGAAATATGGGATTATGTAAAGAAACCAAACATAAGAATTATAGGCATCCCTGAGAGAAAAGAAGAAAATACACAAGGGCTTGATAATCTATTTTTTGGAATAATGGAGGGAAACTTACCTGGCCTGGCCAGAAATCTAGATATCCAGGTACAAGGAGCACACAGAACTCCTGGAAAACTCAATGTGAAAAGGCAGTCACCATGTCACATAGTTATTAGACTTGTCAAAGTAAACAGGAAAGAGGCAATCCTTTTAGAGTTAAGACAAAAACAGCAGATAACCTACAAAGGAAAACCTATCAGACTCACTGCAGACCTCTCAACTGAAACCTTACAAGCCAGAAGGAACTGGGGACCCATCCTCAATCTTCTAAAAGAGAATAATGGCCAACCTAGAATTCTTTATCTGACAAAATTAAGATTCTTGTACAAGGGATAAATAAAGACTTTGCCAGACAAGCAATCAATGATGGAATTTGCAAAGACCAGACCTTCCCTGCAGGAAGTACTCACCACTGCATTATACACTGAAAAGCACAATAGACACCCACCAGTGTAAAATCACTTGAGAGTTAAAGTCTGGAGCCCTGATTCCACAATGGCTTGAGAGGTAAAACAAAACAATAAGAATCTATCCAACAGTATGATCAGAAATCTACCCCAACTATTAATTCTCTCAATAAATGTGAATGGCTTGAATTATCCACTGAAGAGACATAGACTGGCTGAATAGATTCTAAAAAACCACAAGCAAACTATCAGCTGTGTCCATGAAACGCATCTTAACCATAAAGATGCTTTCAGACTCAAGGTGAAGCATTGGAAGACAAACTTCCAGGCAAATGGAAACCAAAAGAAAGTGGGGGTAGCTATTCTTATATCAGATAACATAAACTTTAAAACAGCAAAAGTAAAGAAAAAGATGGTCACTATATAGTGTTGGAGGGAAAAATCCAACAAGAAGACTTATGAATTCTTAATATTTATGCACCCAACACAGGAGCACCCAGATACATAAAGCAAACCTGTTTGATCTAAATAACATGATAAACAGTAATGCCATAGTAGCTGGGGATTTCAACACCCCACTGATTGAACTGGACAGATCTTCCAAGCAGAAAAGAAGCAAATAAACAATGGACTTAAACAGAGCGCTTGAACAAATGGGTCTAACAGACATCTACAGAACATTCCACCAAAATAAAACTGAATATAAATTCTTCTAATTACCTCATGGAACTTTCTCTAAAATTGATCACATCCTAGGCAAGACATCAGATTTAAAAAAATAGAAATTATACCATGTATCTTCTCAGACCACAGTGGAATAAAAATAGAGAGCAATTCCAATAGAAACACTCACCACTTCACAAAGTCATGGAAATTAAATAATCTATTGCTGAATGACTATTGGGTCAAGGAAGAGATCCAGATGGAAATCAAAAGATTCTTTGAACTAAATGATGATAGGGACACAAGTTATCAAAATCTGTGGGATACAGCAAAAGCATTCCTGAGAGGAGAACTAATAGTATTAAATGCTCACATCCAGAAGACAGAAAGTTCACAAATCATATAGCCAAAGCAATCTTAAGCAAAAAGAACTGGGAGGTATCAGTCTCCCAGACTTCAAGCTTTACTACAAGGCTATAGTAACCAAAACAGCATGGTACTGCCACAAGAACAGAGATATAGACCTTTGGAACAGGACTGAGAACCCAGATATGAAATCATCTGCATATTGTCATCTAATCTTTGACAAACCAGACAAAAATATACACTGGAGAAAAGAAAATGTTGTGAAGACTCTTTTAGACATTGTCCTAGGCAAAGAATTTATGAAGAAGACCCCAAAGCATTGACAGCAGCAACAAAAATAAATAAATGGGACCTGATCAAATTAAAAAGCTTCTGCACGGCCAAGAAAACTGTAATATTAAATTAAATTAAATCAAGAGGAAAAAGATCAAACAACCCCATCAATAAATGGGCAAAGGTCATGAACAGAAACTTTTCAAAAGAAGATAGAATAATGGCCAGCAAACATATAAAAAAATGCTCAACATCTCTAATCATTGGGGAAATGCAAATCAAAACCACAATGAGATATCACCTAACTCCAGTGAGAATGGCCTCTATCAAAACGTACCAAAATAACAAATACTGGCATGGATGTGGAGAGATAGGAACACTCTTACACTGCTGGTGGGACTGAAGATTAGTACAACCTCTGTGGAAAATAATTTGGAGATACCTCAAAGAGCTAAAAATAGAAATACCATTTGATCCAGCAACCCCACTGCTAGGCATCTACCCAAAGGAAAAAGAGACATTCTGTAATAAAGACATCTGCACTCAAATGTTTATGGCAGCACAATTCACAATTGCAAGAATGTGGAAACAGCCCAAATGCCCATCAATGCATGAGTGGATTAATAAAATGTGTTCTATGTATACTATGGATTACTACTGAACTACAAAAAACAATGATGACCTAGCACCTCTTATATTATCCTGGATAAAGCAGGAGCCCATCCTTCAAAGTGAAGTATCACAAGCATGGAAAAACAAGCACCACATGCATTCACCATCAAATTGCTACTAACCGATCAACACTAATGTGTTCATATGGTAGTAATATTTATCGGGTGCCAGTCAGGTCATGGGAGGATAGTGGGGGTGGGTAATCTCACAACCGATGGGTGTGGATCACATATTATGGGGGAAGCTCTGGCTTGGGTGAGGCATAGGCATTATCTGTAAATCAAATGTTTGTACCCACATAGAATTCTGAAATTAAAATAAAAATTATAAAAAATAAAAAAATGGAGTTACAGTTTTCCAGATTGTGAATTCCTCTGAAGCTCATTTATTCTGCCATCATTAATGTTTATCATGGTATCTGGCACATAGTAGGGCCTTAACAAATGGTTCATGAATGATTGAGTGCATGAAATGCTTGCAGTTAATTTGTCTAGTCACTCCTCTTTACAAAAGTACAGAGATACTAAAACAGTCATTCAATCAACATATATGCATTGAGTGCATAATATATACGGTATATAGAATGACTTCCAGCTATTTTGTGTTAAGTTATGTCTTGAAGAAAACTTTAGACCAGGGTAGAGACACTTGTATCTTGTATCTGAGGGTCTTAGGATGGTAAAAATATAACATTCCTGAAGGCTAATCTTATCTTTTACTTAGAAGCAACTCACAAGGTAGTTACATGAGTGTAAGATGCAACGTAGAGTTTGATGTCAAATATATGGGGTATAATATTACTATATTTTCTGAAGGGTACAGTTTGAAACCACTCTCCAAGGATGTATGCACGAAGTAACAACCAAGCATGGTACCCAATAAATAGAGTAGACCGAAAACTATGAAGACTGAAATTTTCCTGAAAATGTGACACAATTGCTGTAGTTAGTATTATTGGACAGTGGGCAGCATCCTCGTGATGAACTTCAGAATCTTTGACCCAGTTATTCCAGAAGTAGAAATTAATCTAAAAAAATGATGGAAAAGTAGAAAAAAATCTAAACAGGTATTTAAAGCCACATACACTTAAGCAAGTACTAAACAAAATCCCAATGTCTAGCAGTAAAAGAAGGTAATTTAACATCATCTAGCAGGGTGATGCAACACTAAGGCATTAACATATTACATACAAACATAATATATAATACATGTGGAAGAGTGTTAAAATGAGAAAATATAAGACATAAAACAATTCATACACAGCACGTAAAGTATAAATTTAAAAGAAAACACAAACTACTATGGTAGTGGTCTTATAGTAGAAATTTTTATTGTCTTTTTAAAAAGTATGGAACACTTCACAAATTTCTGTGTCATCCTTGTGCAAGGGATATGCTAATCTTATCTGTATTATTCCAGCACTATCGTTGAAATCTTTAAAGTAAAAATTTGTATATGATTTAAATAAACAATGTGGCCTATATTCTTGTTCTTATTAATCTATTTCCTCTCTGACTTTAGCACAAGTGTTCCATTCACCCACTTATTTTCAGAAAGCACCCAAATCTCCCCTAATTCATGTATAATATTAGCTCAGAGCAGAAACCTCTGAGAATTTCTTATGGTCCTTGACCAACTGCCCTTTATACGGCAAGTGCCAGATATATGTAGTTGAAGTCACTCCTTTTCCTTGAGCATATTTGCCTGTATGTTCTGAGTTCAATACAATGTGTGCATTTTGAGTTGACTCATGTAAGTGGAGGGGGTTTCACAAAGCAATTATTTAAAAACAAATCTTTATTGTGTATATTTAAGGTATAAAAATTATGTTATGGCTACATATAGATAGGAAAAGGCTACTATAGTGAAGCAAATTAACATCTCCATCACCTTACAAAGTTTCCCATTTTTTTATGGCAAGAGCAGCTGAAATCTACTGATGTACTATGAATGCCATACAAAATACAATTTTATCACCTATAGTTCTCATGTTGTGCATTATTAGATCTCTAGAATTGTTCATCATATATATATGCTACTTTGACATGTGTCCTCACCTGAAAAATTTTCTTCACACCAATCTCTGTTGATATACCTAGGAACAAATGATGGATAGCCGTCCAGAAGATGAAATGTCCTCCTGATGCAGTCAGTACAGCAGGATCTTGCAGGGTGAGTTTTGGTGTGTCTCCTCCAGATATTGCTGAGCTGAGGCTTTTAATACGGCCCTTGTCCTACACGGGCAAAAAGTTCTGGTTGTCAGCTCCAGTGGACTCCACCCCTTCCCCTCATAGTTGCATGATGAAGCAGTTAGCTTTGCAAAGTTGGGAGGCTGGCAATGTGCATCCTGAACTTCTCTTCTACCCTGCTGTTTCCACACTGCCCTTTGCCTCACATGTCCTGGAAATTATTGTACAAACCAAGGTTGTGTGAAACCAACAGACCAGATACTGAAAGGAGGGTCAGGTTATGAAGGCAATTCCCTCTTCCTGCCCTTCCCATTCTCAAGTACACTCAAGAGAAGCAAGTTGGAGAGAAAGATGTGGATGAGGTCTGATTTGCAGAATTCAGTCTCTTTTCTTCTGCATATGGAGAAGAGAAAATTACTTGCATGGAGTGATGGAAGCTGTTAGGATCATCCTTTTTAATAGTAAGCTGTGCCCTCTCCCCCTGCTCATTTTGAGGCTTCAGTGAAACATCTGAACAATGATTCAATGTGGGCACTTCCTACTCTCACTTTTATAGAGAAGGAAATTAAGTTCAGCATGGCTGAATTAGCTAGGCATTAATCCCAGAGCCTTTTCACTCCAAAGTCTCCACCACTCCACATTATACTCGGTCTACCATCTTCAGAAAAGAAAGGCAGTTTCATTGCAATGATATTTTCAGGCCCAACTCCATTGTGTGCAAAACATGAAACAAGGGTTGGATCATATTTCTGTTATTTTGTGAATAATTTTTGCATCTAAATTTGTGAGGATTATCGGTCCATATTTTTCTTTTCTTTATCTGGTTTTGTTGTAATAATTATGGTGGCCACAAAATGCAAATTGGGAGAGTGTTTACTCTATTTTCTTAAAAAGTTTGTTCAAAATTAATACATTGTTAATTATTAATATTATTTCTTCACAAATATTTGTTGATGTCAAGGTGATATCATCTGTGATTAGGAAATGTTTACTTTTTTGTGGTGACATTCAAATTTATTAATGATACCTATTAATATATACTTTTTATGGTATATATATAAGGTATACAACTTGATTTTTTGATATTCATAATGAAGTGGTTAGTATAGTCAAGCAAATTAACATTTCTATTGTTACTGAAACTTGGCACTTATCCAAGTGGCTGAATCAGAATAATGAGGACAAGTAGTTTGGGGACGAGGAAAGAGAAGTTTTATTACTTTGCTGGTAAAGGAGGAGAAATAGTAGACTTTTCTGTCTCAAAATTTAAATTTCCTGAACTTAAACAGAACTACAGAACTTTTAAAGCTAGGGCCTCCCAGTTCTAGGTTATTGTGGTTAACTATTCTAATCATCCCATCTCTGCCAAAGACAAAGCCTATGGACTCAAACCCTGGCACTGCCTGAGATGGCTGAGTTATCTTTTAACAAAGGACTTCACCTGCCTCAGGGTTGCAGGCCAGGCTACAGTTCCCAAAAAGAGTGAGGGAAGTTTTAAAGAGACAGAAAACATTTTTTTCTTCAGGCCATTCCCTTTGTTACACTATCATCTCACTTAACTATCCTTTCTGTGTGTTTGTGTGTGTGTGTGCGTTAAGGGACTAAAAATTTATTCTCTTCACATTTGAACCAAATATACAATATTATTAACTATAGTTTTCATGTTGTACATTAGATTTTTAGACTTATTTATTCTACATATCTGTAAATATGTGTCCTTTGACTTACATCTCTCCAGGGAAGTATTTACTTAACAATCAAATGTCTTTGTGGAAATGGTTTAAATTAAAAATCCAGTTTAATCAGTTAATATCTGCTTTCAGATTTTTTCTGTAACTTCTGATTATTTAGGTCCTTAGAAGGATTTATCCATTTCATGTAAGCTGTCCAATTTATGGACAAAGTTGTTAATGATATATTCTTATTATCCTTTTATTATTGGTGAAATCTATAGTAGTGTCTCCTCTCTCAGTCCTGGTACTAGTGATTTATGTCAGCTCTTTTACTTTTGTGATCATTTTAGAGCAGTGTTTCTTAAATTTGCCATTATTTATATTTTGGCCCAGATAATCTTTTGTTGTGGGAGGCTATTCTGTGCCTTGTAGAACATACAGTAACATCCTTGTCCTCTATCTAATAGATGGCAGTAGCTGCACCTCATCTCTCAGTTGTGAAAAACAAAGGTTTCTCCAGATATTTGTCCTACATCCTTGAGAGTCTCAAAATAGTGGCAGGCTAACATTTCTAGAGGCAAATCTAAACTTTTATCTAGAGGCATCTTTCAAGAATGTAGTTTTTTATTCCCTAAGATGGTGGATTAGAGGCTTTGATAGCGTGTCTCACCCACTTGGAAATAGCAAACTAGCATGTAGAAATTCACACCGTGGATGTGTATCCAAGAAGAAACATGGGCACTCAACAAAAAAGTGAAAGAAATCACAGATACTTTGAAAGGAGTGGCAGGTAGTAGCCTATGCTGTTGGTCTGGCAGAAAATTTCGAGTCTTCAGAGCAAGAGATGGGGACAGGCTGTCTGTGCAATGCACATTCCCACTGGGGAGCCAGAAAATCCAGGCCCCAGGGGACCTTCTTGACCCTACCAAGTGCTGGATCTGACTTGGTGAGGGGTCGGGAATCTGTGAGAAGGAACAGCATCAGGAAGTGCTTTGTGTTCACTCCCAGACCCTGACACTGATAGGAGGAGGACATTAATGATCCTAACTCATAGGAGACCTCATGGAAATCTCTTGGCCAGCCTGGGCAGTGGTCACACATTGGGAGAGGCTTTGACCTGAGATTTGTGATTTGATCTCCAGAGAGGATGAGCCCCCATGCCTAGAATTGAGAAAAGAACATGGAGTGGGCTCCTTCTGTGGACATAGGAGTTGGGCACTGCTCCCTCAGACCAAGAGTGATGTGTCCTAGGAGACACAGTTTCTGTCTGAGGCAGGGAGTCTTCTGTCCTGGGGTGATTTCACGATCTGAGTACATACTGCTGGTGACTCAGCTGGCTGTTTTGGCTTGCTGTTAGCAGTGAGCCATGCAAGGGAGACGTGCTGTGACAAGGGTGTGTGAGCCAGGTGAGTCTTCCTGTGAACTAAAATAAAATCTGAATGCTCCCTGAAAGTGGTGGCCTTGCAAAAATAACAGGAAAATATCTAATCCCACAATTTCCCCAGTCACAGTTAAAGATCAATCCTATGAGTTCTCTCACTAACAGGTACACTGTAGGACTTCTGTTTTGCACAACTTCTGAAAAGATATGAAAGGACAGAAAAGAAATGTAAATCTTTCTCTCTAAAATTGCTTTTTGAGAATCTGTTTTTCCAGAGTTCCTGGGTAAACAGCAGAACAAGCTACAGCCTCAACCATATTTCAAGGACAGATTCACATCTTCTGTGACAATCCCTTCTACAAAGAAAGTCGGGAACAAAATTTTAGACTTTGACATTCTTGCAGTTTTTGTTATTTACTCGATGCTGCTTTTCTTAACAACTGTCATCACTATTTTTTTTCTCTTCATCCCCTTAAAATCAGTGAGCTACCTGGCCTTGCTGTTGGCACCCTCTTTTCTTTCTTTGGGATACCACACCGTCTCCCTACTCTCTTCCCCCAACCCTTTCCCCTCTCTTTACCACTCTTCCATTCTCTCTATTCTTCTGAGAATATAAAATAAACTTTTTTGCTTTTATACATCTTAATCTCTGGGTGAGAAATCCTTCCCCATCCACTCCGTGAGCACCTACTAGGCTTTCCACCATAACACTCCCCTCCCCCAGCTGACTAGATGGACCCCCTCTTGGCCAAGGGGATACCCTAAAACTGAGTAGCTGACCATGAGAAGGGAAGTCAGACATGCCTACTCATGCCCCCTCCTTTCTTGGAGATATCCTTTATAACTCATTATAAGGCCTAAGGCTATGCAAGACAAACCTGTAGGTCTTCAATTTACCCAGTAAATCACTGAGTCTGGGAATATGTCCAGTGGCTTGTTAATGATTAATAGACTTCCTTATCTTAATTTAAAACATTCCAAGCCTTTAAGCAAAGTTTCATTTCTTTTACCAATGACAAATCAAAGAGTCTTTAAACTCACCTGTAACCTGTAAGCACCCACTTTGAGATATCCCACCCTTTGGAGCCAAACCTGTGTACACCTTCTATGTATTAATTTATGACTTTATGTGTAATTACTGTCTCCCTGAAATGTATAAAACCAACTGTAACCCAGGCACAGTGAGTCCACTTGCTCAGGGCTTCTTGGGCATGGCTCTGGGCTATGGTCCTTAAAATTCACTCAGAACAATCCTCTTTAAATTATTTTACAGAGTTTGGCTTCTTTTCCATTGACACCACTATTGCCTGTTAAACTGTGGTGTCCAGGCTGCTCCTCTGTCCCTGTACAGCCTCTTTGGCCCAGCAGAGGTGGCTCTGCTCTTCCTTGGAACATGACTCTAACAGCCAGAGTGCTGTTCCCAGACTCTGGTCGGGGCTGCCCCTTGTGTGCCCGCCACTGTGGAGTCTGAACACAGAAATGCATAAATTACTGGCAAAACACAGCCTTCTTAGATTGAATCAGGAAGAAATTCGCTCCCTCTCTCTCTCTCTCTCTCACACACACACACACAAAGAAATCATATTTTAATTACTAATCTAGAATCAATGCTCCAAGATAACTATAAACTGCTTTAATGGAAAGGAAAGTCTATGACGCTAATCATACTCTATACTAGGTAAATATTTAAGATAATGACAATTTGATTTGTGTTGGGTCAGTTAAAAAATACTTTATTCCCACAAATTCTTCAAATATGTTGATGGAGGTTTTGATTATGTGATATAATTGAGTTTTCATAGAGATACGGTTATTTCAAATAGCCATCAAAACTCATCTTCATGGCTAAGTTGTAAAAATATGTTTTTGTCAGTATTTTCCTATTAATAAATATCATAGTTTTTTAATAAGAAAAATAAAATTATAAAGTTTTGATTTATAAAAAGAAATTCTTAACAGACAAGTAATAAATAATGAGATTGAATAAGTAATAAAAAAATCTCCAAACAAAAATAATAACCAGGACAAGATAGATCCACTAACAAATTCTAGTAGACATACAAAGAGAAACTGCTTCCAATCCTACCAAAACTGATCCAAAAATTCAAGGAGGAAATATTCCTTCCTAACTCATTCCACAAGTCAGTATCACCCTGATATCGAAGTCAGGGAAGGGCACAACAAAAAAAGAAAACTACAGACCAATATCCCTGATGAACATAGATATATTAATAAAAATCCTCAACAAAATACAAGCAAACCAAATCCAATAGCACATCAAAAAATAGCAAATCAAAAAAGTAATACCCCACAATGAAATGAGCATCCTGCCTCAGCCTCTCAGAGTGCTAGGATTACAGGCATGAGCCACCATGCCCGGTCACATGATCTTTTACTTTCTTGCACCTGAATTTTCGTATTTTTCTCTACGCTTGGAAATTTCTCTGTTATTATTTCTTTGAATACATTTTTCCACATATCTCTTTCTCTAGTCTCTTTTTATGGCCAATCACTTAGATTTGCCCATTGACACTGTTTTCTAGATTTTTTGAGGATTCTTCATGGTTTTTCATTTTCTTTTTTTCTCCTCTAACTGTATAATTCTAAATAGTCTCTATTCATCCTCATTAATTCTTTCTTCTCATTGATCAACTTTGCTGTTCAGACACTCTTGACACACATTTCCATATTTCAAGTGTATTTTAAGCTCCAGGACTTTTATTTGACTTTTTAAAAATTAGTGTAATGCCTTTGTTAAATTTCTCTGATAAATTTCCAAATTGCTTCTCTTTTTTTCCCTAAGTTCACTGAGATTCTTTAAACCAGCTATTTCAAAAATTCCTCTACCTGAGGTCACATATCTTTGTCACTCCACAATTGATTGCTCATAGTTTATTTTTTTTATCCTTTTGAGGAGGTCATATTTTCCTAAACGTTCTTGATGTTAGGAAGTATTTGTAGCTCTTTGGGCACTGAAGAGTTAGGTTTTTGCTCCTGTCTTTACCCTCTGGCCCTGTTTGTTTTCTGTCCTCTGTTTGCTTTCCAAGAATCCAAAGAAGACAGAAGTTTGAGTTTGCTAAGCCTGTAGTCAGTGCAGCTGTTTCAACACTAACAGGTGACCTAAGACCAGTTACATGCCAACTATCTCTTTCCCTGATGCAGAAGGACCTTGCAACTGGAACTGCACAAGGTGACACCCAAAGCCCATGGCCTCCTACACCAGTGTGGTACCAGAGGTCACCCAAGGCCCACAGCTTCTACTGCCCAACTGCCCCAGATGTTTATTCAAAGCCCAAGGCCACTTTACTAAGCAAGTGGTGAAGGTGGCTGGGACTTGGGTCCATCCTCTCAGGGTGGCAATTTACTTTTGGCCTGGGGTTTGTCTTGAAGTACTGTCCAGGAGCAATGGCCTAGAATTAGGGGCTTCAGGTTTTGATCTGGTGCTGTTTTACTGTGGTGAGGCTTGTACTAGGTTCCAAGGCAAGGTTCTCTGTGCCTTTTCCTGTGTTTTACTAATAGGGATACGTTTCCATGCTTGAATGTCTAAGGATGGACACTGAACAGATTGTCTAGCATCAGCCTGAGCTTGAGCTTGAACTGTAGCATAGGTGCCACTGCCTTGTAACATTTCAATAGTAATTGGTATTCCATGATCTAAATTTTGCAGGGATTCTTGAATCGCTAAGTCATTATATTGCATAAGCCATACCGTATATTCTGCTGATGAAACTAGGACACGAACTAATGTTTTCCAGTGAAAAGGAGTCATTTCATAACTATTTCCCAATGCCTTAACCATGCTGGTGGTAAATGGAGATTGAGGCCATTTTCTCGGATACTCTTTTGTAGCTCCTTAAACACAGTAAAAAGGAGAGTTTCATGTTGTCTCCTATCATTTCTCACCACAACACAGAATGCAGCCATAAAGCATTAGGGTATCCTGATTTTAACCCTTCTTTTAGACAACCCTTGATCAAGGAGGGTCATGGCCCCAATTTAGTTTCTGAAAATACATTAGGTGCGGTGGAAACCATGGAGGTGGTTCATGATAAGTACCTCCTGACAATGGCCCGGGAGGCAGAGGAGGAGGGTAAGCCATAGGGGCAGATGGCTGTGTTTCATCCTGCAGTTTTAATGGCGGTAGAAATGGCAGTTCCTTTCCATTCCACAAGAAGGAATCAGCAAAAGAACTCCAGAAATATGAAGAATCATAGTGAAAGAGCACCCACAAAAGGGAACGTCAGCTCTCTAGCAATACATACCAACAAAAATCAGAATATTGAAATAACAGGTGAAGAATTTTGACCATGGATTGTAAGGAAGGTCAATGAAATACAAGATAAAATGGAAACCCAATATACAGAAACCACAAAAACAAAAACAAAACAGTCCTGCAGGCCAGATCCCGTACACCCAGGTCTTGATCGCATTACCCAGGGGCACAGAAGGGATATTGGTGAACTAGTCTCAGGAGGCATATGAGCCTTCAGGGGCATATCAGAATGCGTCCTAGCTTCACTATGCGGGAGGGGAACCCCTCCTCCCATGGGAGGGACACACTCCCTGCTCAGGCCATGATAATGGGCAGGGAACTTCCCAGCTCACATCACAATCATGGGGAGCTCAACTGGCTTGAGGTCCTGCCTGCAGCAGAGGCCCAGGAGAAACCGCAGAATAGCGGAGGGTGGAAAGGCACAAGGTCTCCTCCAGACAGCCAGACTGCGGGTCTCAGACAGCCCCACCTCCACACGCATACTTTCTGGTTGAGTGGGGCCATTCCAGCCCCTCCCTGGGAGCTTTGTTCAGAGGCAAGGAACAGACCTTTGACCCCTGCTAAAAGCTCTTATGGAGCTTCAGGTCAGGCTCACCCAACCCAGCCCCACGCAGCCTCACTCCCCAGCCCTCCCCCACCACGAGGTGGAGAATAAGGACACACCTGGAAGTCCCAGGGCCCCCATCCACCACATGAGGTGTTAGAGTGCCTCCCCAGAGGAATCAGAGAAAAACAACATTGCAGCCTGCTCCTCCTAGCAAGCGCCACCTACTGACAGGGAGGTCATTTTGCATGCCCTTTAACCACATTTACTGACTCATCATATAGGGTGTGGTTGATTCTCGCTCACAAGCACCACCTACTGGCTCAGAGACTACGGTGGACATGTCATTATCTAAACAAAATTCCAAAGGTAAGAAGCAACAGCTGCTCCAGATGGGAAGGAATCAGTGAAAGAACTCTGGAAGTATGAAGAATCAAACTGAAAGGACACCCCCAAAGGGGAACACAGCTCTCTAGCAATGGATACCAACCAAATTCAGAATATGGAAATGACAACAGAAGAATTTCAAACATGGATTGTAAGAAAACTCAATGATATGCAAGAGAAAATGGATACCCAACACAAGGAAACCACAAAAAAAATCCAGGACTTGGAAGAAAAATTCTCTAATGAAATTGAAATATTAAAGAAAAATCAAACAGAACTTCTGGAAATAAAGAATTTATTCAAGGAATTACAAAACACAGAGGAAAGCCTCAAGAATAGGGTAGATCAAACAAAAGAAAGAATCTCAGAGATTGAAGATAACAACGTTCAATGAAACAAGTCAGTCACAGAGATGGAGCACAGAAATAAGACAAAAAAGGCAAAGCCTAAAAGAAATGTGAGACTATGTGATGAGGACTAACATGAGAATCATAGGCATCCCTGAGAGTGAAGAAGAAAATGTACAAGGGTTGGATAAACTATTTAAGGATATAATGGAGGAAAATTTCCCTGGTCTTCCTAGAAATCTAGATATCCAGGTACAAGAAGCTCAAAGGAGTCCTGGGAGATTCATTGCAAACAGGGAGACACCACGACACATAGTCATCAGACTGGCCAAATACACATGAAAGAGGCCCTTTTTTGAGCTGTAAGGGAAAAGCAGCAGGTAACCTACAAAGAAAAACCCATCAGACTAACTGCAGACTTCTCAACTAAGACCTTACAAGCCAGAAGGCGTGAGAACCCCATTCTCAGTCTTCTCAAACAGAATAATGGCCAGAATTTCATATCCTACAAAACTAATTTTCATAAAAAAATCAAACAACCCTATGAAAAAATTGGCAAAGGACATGAACAGAAACTTTTCAAAAGAAGACAGAACAATGGCCAACAGACATATGAAAAAATGCTCAACATCTCTAATCATCAGGGAAATGCAAATCAAAACCACAATGAGATATATCACTTATCTCCAGTGAGAATGGCCTTTATTAAAAAGTCCCAAAACAATAAATGTTGGCGTGGATGTGGAGAGATAGGAACACTCATACATTGCTGGTGGGACTGCAAACTAGTACAACTGCTGTGGAAAGTAATATGGAGATACGTCAAGGAGCTACAAGTAGAACTACCATTTGGTCCAGCAATACCATTACTGGCCATCTTCCCAAAGGAACAAAAGACATTCTATAAAACAGACATCTTCACTTGAATGTTTATAGTAGCACAATTCACAATTGCAAAGATGTGGAAACAATCCAAGTGCCCATCAATACATCAGTGGAGGCCGGGCGCGATGGCTCACGCCTGTAATCCTAGCACTTGGGAGGCCGAGGAGGGAGGATTGTTTGAGCTCAGGAGTTCGAGAACAGCCTGAGCAAGAGCGAGACCCTGTCTCTACTAAAAATAGAAAGAAATTATCT
>CM052438.1:171702251-171786898 GCA_028533085.1 Varecia variegata
AAAAAAAAAAAAAAATACATCAGTGGATTAAGAAAATGTGGTATATGTATACCATGGAGTTCTACTCAGCCACAGAAAACAATGGTGATCTAGCACCTCTTGTATTATCCTGGATAGAGTTGGAGCCCATTCTACTAAGTGAAGTATCACAAGAATGGAAAAACAAGCACCATATGTACTCACCATCAAATTGGTATTAACTGACTTAACTGACCAACACTTAAGCATACATATAGTAATAACATTCACTGGATGTCGGACAGGTGGGAGGGGGTGTAGGAGATAGGTGTAGTCACACCTAATATGTGCAGTGCCCACTTTCTTGGTGATAGACATGCTTGAAGCTCTGACTCCGGTGGGGCAAAGGCAATATATGTAACCTAAAGATTTGTACCCCTGTAATACACTGAAATAAAAAATATGGAGCACTTCACAAATTTGTGTGTCATCTTTGCACAGGGGCCATGTTAATTTTATCTGTATTGGTCCAATTTTAGTATATGTGCTGCCACTGTGGACACTACATTTGAAATCTTTAAAGTAAAAAAGTTTATATGTTTTAAATAAACAACAAATTTGGTCTCTATTCTTGTTCTTTTTAATCTACTTATTTCATCTCTGACTTTAAGCACAAGTATTCCATTCACCCACTTGCTTTCAGAAAGCACCCAAATCTCTCCTCATTCATTGATAATATTAGTTCAGAGCACAAAACTCTAAGAATTTTTCACAGTCCTTGACAAACTGCCCTTTATATAGTAAGTGCCAGATATATGTAGTTGAAGTCACTCCTCTTCCTTGAGCATATTTGCCTGCATATTCTGAGTGTAACACAATATGGGCATTTTGATTTGATTCACCTAAGGGGAGAGGGTGAGCTTCCCAGACCAATAATCATCTTTTTTTTAAAAAATAAATTTTATTGTGTATACTTAAGGTATACGACATGATGTTATGGGGTACATATAGATAGAAAAAGGCTACCACAGTGAAACAAATTAACATCTCCATCATCTTACATAGTTAACCCATTTTTTTTTATGGCAAGAGCAGCTGGAATCTATTGATTTATCATGAATCCCATGCACAATACAATTTTATCACCTATAGTTCTCATGTTGTGCATTTAGACCTCTAGACTTGTTCATCATACATATCTGTTAGTTTGAGATGAGTCCTCCCCTGAAAAGTTGTGTTCACACCAGTCTCTGTTGATGTCCCTAGCAACAAATGATGGACAGCAGCCTCTGGGAGGTGAAATGTTCTCCTGATGCGATCAGTACAGCAGAGTCTTATAGAGGGAGTTTTGGCATGTCTCCTCCATATATTGCTGAACTAAGGCTTGTAATATGGACCTTGTACTATATTGGAAAAACATTCTGGTTGTCATTGTAGTGGCATCCAACCCTTCCCTTTATGGTCCCATGTTATAGAAGCTGGCTTTGCAAAGTTGGGAGGCTGGCAGTGTGGCCCCTCAACTTCTTTTTTCAAAACACCACACTGCTCTTTGCCCCACAGGTCCTACAATTAAAGTGCAAACCAAAGCTGTGTGAAACCAACACACCCGATACTGGAAGGAGGGTCAGGTTATGGAGGCAATCCCCTCTTCCTGCCCTTCCCATTACCCTCAATAGAAGCAAGGCAGTGAGAAAGATGTGGATGACGTCTGATTTTCAGAATCCAATCTTTTTTTCTCTGCATATGCAGAAGAGCAAATTACTAGTATAGAGGGAAGGAAGCCAGTAGGATCCTCCCTTTTTAGGATAATCTGTGCCCTCCCTCATGCTCATTTTGAGGCATCAGTGAAATATTCCAACAATGATTCAATGTGGGCACTTCTTGGTCTCACTTTTATAGAGAAGGAAGGAAGCTGAGACTCGGCATGTTTGAATCAGATAAGCCTTAAGCCCAGAGCCTTTTCACTCCCAAGTCTCCACTACTACACATTACCCTCGGTCTACCATCCTCAGAAAAGAAAGGAGGGTTCACTGCAAAGATATTTTGGGTCTCAACTCCACCATGTGAAACAAGTAAGAAAGGGAATTTGACATTCTCTACGTCCTTGTCCTCATCACCTTGTTCCTAAGTGAGTCAAAAGCTTCATTTTGCAGGGAAGAAGAGACACTTTAATCAAAGGTACAGGGAGAGAAGAGGCTAGTGTTGAGATAACAGGATAAAAGGCTGGTGTGTTCCTTTGCTCTCTGTGCCAGCACTGTGCAAGTTTATGGGACTTATTTTGCATTTAGGAGTCCTGCCCCTCTTAGAACATTAATTCTGAATCTTTTCTGTTTGGATTGAAGTCATTTTCATCATTAATTCCTCCTCCAAGGCCAAAGTCCACTGAGATTTTTCTGTCACTATTAACATAGTGGAGCCTCTGACCCCAGTGGAATTCATATCTCACAAAAATTGATTGCAACCAAAGAGTGGGGTCCTTTCCTTACCCCAATAGCAGAAACCTGACCCCCCAACCCCCCACTACTTCTCCTTCAGCTCTCACACTCACTCAGCCAGGCAAAAATCCAGGATTCAAGGGTGTCTTCTGCCCTCATATCTTGAACTAGTTTCTTAACCTCTCTATCGTGTTGCCCCAGCTGTAAAAAGTGTGTGTTGTTGGAGATAACCAAAGATTTTTCCTGATCTTAACACTGTGGTTATTATTTTGCAATGCTGTGTGTGATTACAGACGTAAGCCTTTGCACACACTCAGGATCAGTTACAAAGGGAAAGTTTTGGAGCACCAGCATGACTTAGCATTCTAAGTGGTTTTCTCTGAGGTTCTGGCTGAAGGGCTGGCCATGATGATGGCGGAGCACAGCATAGTGCGTTCTGGTCCCAAACTAACAGCGTTTGGATCTTAACTGTACCACTTACCTATTGTGTAACCTTGATCAAATTATTTCATCTTTCCTTACCTCCACTAATGTATAAATAATTAAGTAAATAATAGTACTTACTTTGTAGGGTTTTGAGGAAAAATTAAGGGCTCTTCCTGTGCTCTGCCACAGCTGAGACAATCTGTGTGTCCTTTCTTACCTAAGAAGGGCCTGTCCTTGATCAGGATTCAGGCCACTTGGTTGCCCTATGCCCTTGCCGCCCTACTGAATTTCAGAACATACACTGTTTTGTAGTTTGTCCAGCCTTGTCTCACCATCAGGGTGGGAGCTATAGTTTTTCCAGCTTTAAAAATCCAAAATATAAGCAGAATTGAGATTGCCTTTCTGTAATTTAGGTATACATAGTTATAATTGCTTAGAAAATAATTACTTAGACAAGTTTCTGGTACATGGTAAGCACATAGAAATGTTGTATTAAATAAATAATGATCTAGTGTAGTGCATTATGCACATACAAATGTGTGCATAAAATATTTAGTAGAATAAGTTTTTTTGTAAGGTTCTATGTCTAGTCCCTTTCCATAAGGCTCATACTCATTAGACAATGGAGAGAAAAATTTCTTTAAAAGTTTCCATGTTGTTCTACTGCAGAAATGTGTGTACTCCCTCTCCCACAAAAAAAAAGACTATTATTAAATCCCTTAATTCATTAAATCTTACAAACTCATTTTGGACTTCTCAGACTAGTTTGTCCTATATACCAGTGCATACATACCTACATTACAGTGTTAGATGAAGCTTGGCTCCATCTGGGGTTTCTGCTACCAAAAGATTATACATGGCAAAAATTATCAACATGTAGCCAGACAAGCTGGGCATAGTGGCACATGCCTGTAGTATACCAGTGCATACATACCTACAGTACAATGTTACATGAAGCTTGCCTCCATATAGAGTTTCTACTACCCCAAAATTACACATGGTAAAACGTTATGAAAATACAGCCAGACAAGCTGGGCATCGTGACACAGGCCTGTAGGAGGCTACTCAGGAAGCCGAGGCAGAAGGATCACATGAGCCGGGAGTTTGAGACCAGCCCAAGCAACATAGTGAGACCTTGTTTCTAAAAATAGAAAAAAATATATATATTTATATAGTCAAATGCTAACACATGCTTTGATAACACATAAAAATAATTAAAACAAATAATCTGCATCTTATCTGGAGCTGATTTTGAAGTGTAAGGAAAATATTCCTATTGTATAGGACAGTAATCTAGGTGGAAGTTAAAAGAGATGACAAATCTACACCAGGCATACTTCAAAATGTTCAAAAATGTTTCCCTCCTATGCTGGCGAGAAAGAGTTGTAAATTGTGAAAAGTCTAGGAAAGATGTCCCAGGCCCCATATGCCTGAGAGGTGGAGCTTTCTCAGCATCCCTCTTTCTCACCTCCATGACAGCCAACCTCAGCCTTGTCTCTGTGGCTGACATTACATCCCAAAATGTTCTTTACCTGTTTACCCAATGTCTGTGCAATTATTGTATCTTAGACATAGATAACTTGTTTTTGTTCTCACAGGATGATAGCTGGAAAGAATTTGCCTTGAATTTCAGATGAAGCTTTGGACTTCTGACTTTTGAGTTGGTGCTGAAACAAGTTAGGACTTTTGGGGACTACTGGGATGGAATGATTGTGTTTTGCAATGTGAGATGGACATGAGATTTGGGGGGCAGTGCAGGGATGAAATGCTACAGATTACATGTAGTTTGTCCCCTCCAAATCTCCTGTTGAAATGTGGTCCCAGGTGTTGGCGGGGGGGTGCCTGGTAGGAGGTGTTTGGATTGTGAAGGCAGATCCCTAGTGAATGGCTTGCTGCGGTCTTTGCAGTAATGGTTTTTCCTCTTCTAGTTCCCTGGAGAAGTGATTGTTGAAAAGAGTCTGGCACCTCCCTCCCCTCACTCTGGTCCTCTCTTTCATCATGTGATCTCTACACGCCAGCTTCTCTTTGCCTTGTGCCATGAGTGGAAGCAGTCTGAGGCCCTCCTCAGAAGCAGCTGCGGCACCATGCTCTTGCGCAGCCTGCAGAACCGTGACCGAATAAACCCCTCTTCTTTGTAAATTGCTCAACCTCAGGGATTCCTTTATAGAAAGACAAATGGACTAAAACACTACCACCCTCCGTGGTAGCACACACCTCCTAGTGTGTGAATAGAATCCTGAGCTCAGAACAATATCCTGTCCTTATCCAGGAGTAGCGGGCTTTAGTTTATTTGACCCTTCCCCAGCAACTGTGAGTCTTTACCTGTGTGTTGAGATTGGTAGGTTTTATTGCTCCTCCACCAGCAGCTTAGGGTTTTAATTTATAGAGGAGAATCCAGGCAGCTGATGTGCTTCATACTTTTCCCACAGTGACATTCCCTACAAAACCAAGGCAGGCACTGTCTGGTTTTTCTGTTTGCCCCCAGTCTTTACTTTTAGCACCTGGAGAAGCCCCTGGGCAGAGTCTGAGTACTTGAAGCTCCTCTTGTGTCTGCAGCTCCCAGAGATTTTCTATTGCCGTGCTAGCTCACATTCAGCCTTCAGCAATTCAATAAAATTTTAACTGAGTTCTATTTATCTGCTTGTATGGAAGCTGCCATTCTTCCCCTACTCTGCCACAGGTGAGGAAGTTACTATATCCTTTTGGAATTCAGGCTATTTGGTTGTCCTGCGCCCTTGGATCCTGAATGAGTTCCAGAACGTGCATGATTTTACAGTTTATCTAGCCTTTTCTCATTGTTAAGGTCGGGTGGGAGCAATGATTTTTTTTCCAGTTTTTTAAATTCTAGGCAGAACAGAATTAAGGTTCTAGTTTCTTCACTGAGATATTCATCTTCCAAAAGAAATTAAGTCTGTTCCATTACCCATAACTACTTGGACTATATAATTTAAACTGATTGGTTTTGGCTGTAAGGGGCAGGTTATGGTCTGAGTTTATTTATTTTGTCAACTAAATTAAAGAATAAATATGACATGACTGTCTTACATGACCATTTCTTATAGGTAGGATTACCCACTGTCATAAATCTACTCCACCTGAAGTGGAGTAGACTTATGCATTATAATACATTCCTGAAGGTTGTTTGCTTCAGCTTCTCTGTAAGGAGAAAAAATCCAGTGAGGATACTAAAGAGCCGAATATTTGGAGAAGTCTGAGAGGCCCAGAAGACAAGTAGTCTTTATCCTTGATTGGTATGGAAGAGCCAGACTCCCATGAGTATAAAGAACCCACACGCTTCATCTTGAGTGGAGCTGCAAGTTTATTTTCTCTGGGTTTTGACATGACAAGCAGTCTCAGTTATATCCCAAGAATATTTGTATGCCATCTTCCAGCACAAGGATACTTGCTTGACTTATAATTTGTTTACAAAAGGAGCATTGTTGATAAGATTAGTGTGATATGCCATTGTCTTAGTCTGTTCAGGCTGATATAATAAAAATACTATAAGATGGGTGGTTTAGACAACAAATATTTGTTTATCACAGTTCTGGAGCCAGTAGGATTATATCTGGTACCCTCCCACCATAATCTGTCCTCTTATCATAGCACCACATGATCTGGAGGAAGGCCCAAACTCCCGGGCTTCTCTTTGGAGAGGAAAGGAGAGCACTGGCCTATATGCCCAAAAGTCTAACTTTTGGGGGCAAAAGTCTAACTTTTGGGGGATGTTTTGCCTGAGGATTGGTTTTTGTCCTACTAGAGTCTGGGTGCTAACAGGAACGGAACCTGAGCCGGGAGTCACTGAGAAAAAAGGTGACAGTTTGGACTAGTGCATACTCACTGGCAATATTCCAATTTAATACAAAGGATAAAACCCTTAAAAATGTTTTTAAAAATCCAACTCTGTGCTATTTACAAGAGACTCACTTTTGATTTAAAGGCACACATAGGCTGAAAGGAAAGAAATGGAAAAAGATATTATAGGTATGTAGTAACCAAAATAGAGCAAGTGTGGTCATATTTGTATCAGAAAAAATTAGAATTCAATTAAATTAAATTTTTAATTTTAATTTTAAATTAAAAAATTGTCCAAGGAGGCTAAAAGAAAATTATACAATGATAAAGTGGTCAATTTACCAAGAAGATATAAAATTTGCGCGCGCGCGCGCGCGCACAAACACACACACACACACACACACACACACACATACATATAAACCCAACATCAGAGCACCCAAATAAATGAAGTAAACATTGATGGAACTGAAGGAAAAAATGAACAGCAATACAATAATAGTCAGGGAATTAAATATTCCACTTTTCATAATTGATAAAACACCCAACCAAAGATTAATAAGAAAAAAGGAAACTTCTGAGGACTCTTGGTTCCAGAATGGTGGCATAGAGGCAAGCTGGCTTCTCTCCACACATTAAAAATAAAACAAAAACATAAACACATACATAGCACCAAGAGCTACACCAGCCACAATCCAGAGCTCAAGTCTTAGGATGAGAGTTCATGGGGCCACAGAGAAGAGGAAAAGCTCTGAGCAGACAGTAAGAGAATGGGACTTCCACAGTTACAATGTTCCTGCCACCGATGCTGCCACACACCAGGTGCACAAAGAATCTCCTTGCAACTCACAGTTTCTATACTGAAAAAAGTGAAAATGAGGTGGTCAACCAGCTTCCCCACCTTCTTGGATTCTCTAGCAGGAGACATGGCCTCTCATTAACCATGAGTAGCACTGTGACTGCCTGAAGGGAGAAATATTCCTGAGGATAGGCAGAGACAATCAGAAACCATCTCATCCCCAGAAACTCTGCAATGGAACCCAGCCAAAGGAGATGCCAAATCAGAGTAGCTGCAGAAAGTTTGTTCCACAGGTGCCCTGGGCACAAAACCCTAGTGAGCCTTCCTACACAGCAGGGGTAATCCCTTTGGAACCTCCCCCATTTGGGACAGGCAGTGTCTTGACCATTTACTAGAGTTGGGGCAAACCTAGGTTAAACGTGCCACCTAGTTTAGAATGTTTATAGCAGCGCAATTCACAATTGCAAAGATGTGGAAACAACCCAAGTGCCCATCAATACATGAGTGGATTAACAAAATGTGGTATATGTATACCATGGAGTTCTACTCAGCCACAAAAAACAATGGTGATCCAGCACCTTTTGCATTACCTGGATGGAGCTGGAGCTGGAGCTGGAGCCCATTCTTCTAAGTAAAGTAGCACAAAAATGGAAAAATGTACTCACAATTAAATTGATACTAACTAATCAACACTAATGTGCACATATGAGAAGTCAGGGTGTTGGGCAGGTGGGAGGGGGAGGAGGGGATGGTTAAATCCACACCTAACAGATGTGGTGCATGCTATCTGGAGGATGGGCACACTTGTCAGGCGGTGCAAAGGCAATTTAGGTAACCAAAGCATTTGCATCCCATAATAGTCTGAAATAAATAATTAAAAAAAAAGAAGATGTTGAGCAGTAGTGCTAGTGGTGACTGGTAGAGATGGAGGATATGCCCTGAATGTGGAGCCACAGAAGACAGAGAGGGAAGTGTCACCCTGGATAAAATGATATTTCATACAGAATTTTAAATAGCCGTGATGAATGTCCATGCCAGGCATTTCTTAGAATTCAGAAGTCTGTGGGGTTTTTTGTTATTATATATAGTACCTGAAAGTATTCGATGCCTTGTTAAAAACCACTTCAACATTTTATATTCAGCATATTTCATAAAAAACATGGAAAGGTGTAGTTAGTGTTTGCTTCCTTGGTAATCCAACGGAGGAATTTCAACGGGTGTCCCTACTGGGACTCCAGCCAATAGAAATGTATGCTTCCTTTTGCTGCCACTGGCATTTCTGACTCAAGGGTCACAGAACATATACAGGTAGTAGGTGCCAACTTGGTACAAGATTTGAATCTAATTAGAAAATTATAATCTGGAAATCTTACAGATTAGTCTGAACTTGCTAACCACTTCTTGCCCTCCTCACAGATACACTATGGAATAACAATCATATTGAACCTGTCCTAGTGTTTAATAACAAAAAGTATAACTAACATTTTTGGAGTATTTAATATGTGCCAGCCATTGTTCTTTTTTACACCTATATTTTCTCACTCATTGGATCCTCTCAGTAAATAATACTTCATTGCACAGATGAGGAAGTTATGGAAACAGAGAGGTTAAATAATTTTCCCAACTTTCTAGTTGATTAAAGGCAGATCTGGGATTTTCATCTGAGGAGTCCAGCTCCACACTAGTCCCTACCCTCTACTGCCCCATCTTCAGTGTTTATATAATATTATTGATATGTTTTATTTTATATGAATAGGTGATCACCTATTAGAATATAAGCCCCACAAGGGATTTATGTTTTGCTCAGTATTTGTCCAACATGTCTAGAGCAGTGGCTGACACACAGTAAGCAATCAGTTACTATCTATTGCTGCTGGGGAAATGAGGAAATGATTGAGAATCAGGTAGATCTGTTTGGATAAAGGGCATGAAAATTTCATGCTAATAAGCAGGACAATTTCATCTCATTTTGATGTCACTAACTTCAGTCCCTAGAATTTTCCTCAAGAAAATGCATTTTTAAAAAGAAAAGAAGAAAGGAATAAAAAAAAGAAAGAAAATAAACATTAGTATTATACTTAACAATAATTTACCATATATTTCAAAATATCTAGATGAGAAAAATTATAGCATTCCCAACACAAAGAAAAGATAAATGCTTGAGGTGCTGGCTACTCTAAATTACCCTGATCTGATCATTACACACTGTATGCATGTATCACAATATCACATGTACCCCAAAACATATATGACAATGATATACCAATAAAAAAATTCAGTGACCTTAAGTAAAGGTTATATAAATGTGCTTTATTGGTGTAATTGAATATTTGTCACTATTGATCTGTCTTTTTATCTTTTCCAACTACCCCCTCTCCATGTCCTATGACTGATGGATCTTCTATCTTAACTTCTGCAATCAAACATAAAATTTCTTTATGGTAGGGTACTTATTAAAATTTCTTTATGGTAGGGTACTTATGACGATGGAAATTAACCCAACCTTGGGAAGATAATGCTGTTCTCCCTTTCTTTGAGTGGCAGTGAGGAAAAATGCTACCATCAGTTCGTCTTCCCCTTATTAACTCTCCCAGGTTTCATCTACACCCAGTATCACAAAATTGTGGGTAATATGTTAATATGGTTATTAAATTGCGATCAAAGGGCTATCCCTGAAAGAATCACCTCAAAATACCTACAAAAGAGATAGGACACACTTTGGCCACTAAATAAAGAGGATATAGAAAAAGATAGGGAAAAGTTATGCTAACCAGGAGATAGTGTCACATCCTGGCAAAACTGGCAAGACTTGTCCACAGGCAACAATCCATATGTGAGGTTCAGGATTTCCAGGAGGAGCACTAGGGCAGCACGAAGTTGAATAAAAAGTGTCACTGAGATCTAGGTGTGTAGGAAATTGAGCAAAGCCAGGGGTCATACTATAGGAAGATCTGACCATACCAGGTCTGCTAGCCTGGAAGGACAGTGTGAGCATAAACCTGTTGGCCATTCACACTTTTTTTCCAGAGTCTGAACAGCACTCCCTCCTTTCCTGCTGATTACAATTTGTTCTTTCTCTCCGTCCACCACCCACTCCTCCAGCCACATGCACAGCCCACCCAACATTGACTTATATTCAGGGCTGGTTTCACAGAGGTGTACAGTTCCACTGGTTCCAGTCACATGGCATGAGGATATGTTGCAGAGTGTGACTCATTTTCTGTATGAGTTTATTGGCTCTGTCTGTATGCATATACATGGGGAAGCCAAGGTTTTCCAGAGCCTGGGCCTGGAAATAGTTGATATTGGAGACAAGGCCTTGGCCCCGGTACTCAGGCAGGGTGGCGCCCATCCGCATCTCTCCAGTGTGGTCTATTAGGCCCCAGGACACAGGGGTCCCTTCAGGCCCCAGCAGACATCTGGTGGGGAAGGTCCGGATACAGCGCTCGATGAATCTCTGGCTCCTCTCATTACCACCATAATGCCAGAATTTATTTACCAAGGCAGCATGGGTGATTTCCAGAGATGAGAGTTTAAACATCTCTTGGTCACTGTTGATAAAAAGGGAAAAGAAACAGCCCATAATATCATACATACTGTGAAGTATTATATTGTTTTTGCCCAAATTGTCTTGAGAGGCAAACAGGAGCACGGGTAAGGGTATGGTCTCAGCAGCTAGACTGCCTGGGTTCATAAACTGACTAGCTGTGCCATCTCGGGCAAGTAACTTAATATCTTTCTGCCTCCATTTCTTCTCATATAAAAGGAGGATATTATGAATAGCACCTCTATTAAAGGACAGATATGAATATTATAATAACTCTTGTATGAAAGGTACCTAGGACAGCACCACACTAACAATAAAAGGTTCACAAAAACTAAGTATTGTTCAGCTGGGAGCAGTGGCTCAAGCCTGTAATCCTAGACTCTGGGAGGCAGAGGCAGGAGGATTGCTTGAGCTCAGGAGTTTGAGACCAGCCTGAGCAAGAGCCAGACCCTATCTCTGCTAAAAATAGAAATATTAGCCAGGCATGGTGGTACATGCCTGGAGTCCCGCCACTTGGGAAGCTGGGGCAGGAGGATCGCTTGAGCCTGAGAGTTTCAGGCTGCGGTGAGCTACAATGATGCCACTGTACTCTACCCAGGGAGACAGAGTCAGACTCTATCTCAAGAAGAAAACAATTAAGTATTGTTCTTCTCAATATTGTTGTGACTTTCCATGTAAGATGAGGCAGGTGATATCACCCCCATTTTATAGATGAGAAAAATGAGTAAACAGAAAATAAATGAGTGCCCCAAAGCACATTCTAGCCGGCTGTAAAGCCAGAGCTTCAAATCATGGAATCTTAGAATGTTGGTGTCCAAGGGTCCTTGGCCACTATGTTGAACAAATAGCAATATGGAGTGCAGATGACCACCGTTACAGAGGACTGAGGTCTGAAGCCTCCTGCAATGGTGTAAAGGGGCTGCAACAGGCATCCTGCAAAGAGCCCAGGATGTGGAACTGGAAGATCTAGACTCAAGCCCTTGACCAGGCACATGGTGATCAAGCCACTTCATCAGAGCCAGCTTTCTGCCAGGAAATGGGGAGAACGTCTTCTTCCCTGTCACATAGGATGGACAAGAGGATCCATGAAATTCTAGATATGGAGGCACTTTTTAGGTTGAAAGTGTTTTACAACGTGAATAAAGCTCTTCTGGATATATTAGAGCACAGAGGACCAAGGGATTGAGCATCTCTACATCAAATCCTCATCATCGGTTTTCAATTCTACTCAATAGTAGACTACAAATGAATGGGGGGAAATATAATTTGTTTAAATTCTTTTTATTGCAAAACCTCTGCTCTGTGAAGTGAATTCATTAAATGCTATTTATTAAGCACCTACCAGATGCCAGGTACTGTGTTCTATCTATTGAGGGTCTGTCAGGGAACAATACAAAGAGCACCCCTGCTCCCGTGGGATGTGAAATATTGTGGGGAAGGATTCAAACAGGCAAGTGGATAAATATGCAAATAAGCCAATTTTGGATAATGATAAGTGCAATAAAGAAAATAAATCTTGTGTTTTATAATGAAGAATTATAGGAGAAGGTGGTTTTAGATAGGATGCTTTGGAAAGAACTGTCAAAGGAAACAATATTGGAGAGTATGAATGGCAAACAGGGAAAAGTATGTGAAGATCAAAGGGAAGAAGTTTTTAGGCAGATGGAAAACAAATGCAATGACCCAGAGGTATGTGTGAGTGTATGAGAATCACGTATCATAAATGCCAGAGCTGCTGGTGGGAGTGAGCAGGAGGGATAAGGTGAAGTTTAAGAGGTGACGGGTGCAGGTCATGTACAGCCTTTGAGGACTTTGGATTTTATTCAAGTTCAGCTGAGAAACATTAGTGGCTTATAAGCAGGAGAATGACATAATCCACATTATGTACTAACAGTATCACCCTGGAAATGGATTTTAGGGAGGCAAGAGTGAATGTAGGGAGAGAATGGGGGAGGCTATTTCAGCAGGAAAAGATGTAAGTAGTAAGAGTATCTTTCACCAAACTCACATAGCCTTGGGTCTGCCAGATTCAGGACATAAGTTCTTGTTCTCCAGGAGGAAAGGAACCAGTTTCCTTGCTGTCTTAGGCATCATATAGAGAAGGCACTGCGTTCTCTTGACCCCAACGAATTTGGCAGCTGCAAGACTTTGTATCACCTCATCCAGGCTGGACTGTGAACCTGGATGAGAGTAAAGAAAGGAGAGAAGTAATTGCCCATTTATAAGCTACAAGAAGTTGCCCAGTGAAAATATGTAGGGCTTAGAGTCAGACAATCTTTCTAGAGGTGTTGGCACTAACTCTGTCACCATGGGAAAGTCACTGAGAATGTTTTCTTAGGTAAAATAGAGATAATACTAGAAATCTTTAGTGTATTACTGTGAAATCAAAGGAGAAGTGGTATTTTAAAATAGTAGCCAATCTTGATTGTGCACATACTACATTCCTAGGTATTGATCTGATACTTCGGTTAATCTTTATATTGAACCTATGCTTTAGGGTCTTTTACTATCATTTTTATATATGAGGACACTGAGTAATAGTTAAGACGCTTGTACAAGAACACAAAGCAAGTAATGGGCAGAGAAAGGATGCCACCCTGGGGAGTCTGACTCAAGAGGCCAGCCGTGCTCATAACTGCAGCTACTGTTGTCCTTGGTGACCTGGGAGGTGCTCTGTGGCACAATGAGCTGCCTTTGTTATTTCAGGAATGAAAGGCCGGGGAAGAAGCTCTACTCTCACATGCAACCATCCTAAAAGATCCTGAATATGTCTGAAAAATGTATCATGAATCCTCAGCTAACAAGAAATTACATTACTCACAGTTCTTTGTATCAACCCCATAGTTTGTAATACTTGAATTCTGCTCCCCTGAAGAGGTGATGACAGCTAGTGCAATAAATGAACATCAAGCTGAGAGTCTAGAATTTGGTAGAAAGACATAATAAAGGTTGTAGAGGAATGTGCTCCAGATGAAAAGTGACCCTACAATGTAGACACAGGTGGCCCCAACAGCCAGCCTATATTCTAGTCTCCTTACTTTGGATTTGCAAATGTTGTTTCCAGTTGATGACATCTGATGTGCCAAGACATTCTTGACAGTTCTTGGGATCTTTAGAATAGACTAGGTAGGTGTTGGTGTAGTGATCAAAGTCATCTGTCATCTCCTGTTTGGTTGGACAACATGGGATAAATCAACTGGTTTATAACAAGAGATAGCAATATTTGTGTTTAGTATTTCATTATACTATGCTATTTTACAAAATTAAATATCAATTTTTGATGTATTATAATTATTCTTGAATCATATACATCATGAAACCAAGTCAGAGACTCAGTCAACTTACGATTAAAAAAAAACACTGCTGAACCAGCTATTTATATGTTGCATTACAACTTTGAGTTAACTAAACATGCATTGGTTTAAAAAGGATTCTTCCATAATTCTGTAATCTTCAGGAGAAAGAAAAGTATTATGGTCAAAGACAAGCTTCTGTTTCGAAAGTAAAACTTACTGTATTTCAAAGAGTTTCACAACAAATGTACTATTAACATGACAATATTAAAACTTCTATCTACACATGATGAAGCTATATAAAAATGAAGACATGGAATGTCTTTAAAATGTAAACCATAATGTGCTATTTTGTTAAAAAAAATAATTTGCCTTCCCAGCAAAATTGAAAGATATTTGGTCAAAAAATCATCTCAAAGTTAACAAATATAAAGTGGGATTATTTGAAGATGAAGGAAGAATCAAAAAACAACTACCCAGCTAGGGTAGAATAGCTGAAAAATTTTGCACAGATATGCACTCATAACTCAGCAATAATGTAAGTAACAATCAGTATTTTTAAGATCACATTACAAAAGCAAATATTATTCCATTTTTAGATTTTCATAATTTAAATTCATTCATTTTTATGTTCTGTTTAGTTTTTCTAAAATAAATTTTGTCATGTACATTTAAGGTATATAACATGATGTTATGGGATACATATAGATAGTAAAATGTTTACTATAGTGAAGGAAATTAACATATCCATCATCTTGCATAATTGCTCTTTTGTTTCATTTTTGTGACAAGAGCAGCTAAAATCTACTCATTCAGCAGGAATCCCAAATATAGCACAATTTTATTACATATAGTCCTCATGTTTTGCATTAGTTCTCTAGATTTATTTATCCTACATAACTGCTACTTTGTACTTCTGACCTACATCTCCTGATGAACACATACATCACGGTTTCTTTATTTATTCATCTGTTGAACACTTAGGTTGTCTCTATATTGTCACTATTGTAAATAATTCTGTAATGAATATGGGAATACAGATATCTCTACAAGATGATGATTTCATCTCTTTTGCATACACACCCAGAAGAGGGATTGCTGTACCCAGAAGAGGATTTGCTGGGTTATGTGGTAGTTCTATTTTTAATTTCTTTAGAAGCCTCCATACTGTTTTCCATAATGGCTATACTAATTTACATTCCCTCCAACAGTGTACAAGGGTTCCCTTGTCTATACACTCTTGCTAATGTTTATCTTTTGGCCTTTTGATAATAACTACCTTAACAGATATGAAGTGGTATCTCATAGGAGTTTTGATTTTCATTTCCCTGATGATTAATGATGGTGCACAACTTTTCACGTAACTGTTGGTCATTTTTGTGTTTTCTTTGGAGAAATGTCTGTTCAGGTTTTTGTCCATATTTAAATTGAGTTGTTTTTGTATTATTCTGTTGTATGAGTTGTTTATAAATTTTGAATATTAACTCTTTATCAGATATATAGTTTGCACATATTTTCCCAGTCCATAGGCTGGTGTTTCATTTTAATGATTGTCTCCCTTGCTGTGCAGAAGCTTTTAAATTTGATATAGCCCCATTTATTTATTTTTTCTTTTTAACCTAAGCTTTTAGTGTGATATCCAAAAAAGTCTTTGCTGAGAGACCAAAAAATGACTCAGACAGGACCAGCTTGATGAATTAGACCAGTTTATTAGAGGTTACTTACTAGGGCACTTGTCCCTGGGCAGCACAGGAATTTCTTCCACAGGAGCTTTCTTGCATGCAAAACCCACATCTCTCCACCCTGCTGTGTTGCTTTAGATGCCTTCCCAATGAGTAGTACAAAGTTTTTACATTTTATCTGTGCTTGTTCACAGGGAAACATACCACACAGGCACGGTACCACCATCTTATGCTGTCATGCAGCCCATGTTATGTTAGCGATATTATAATTTCCACTAGGTAGGGATTTTAGTATTAACAATTAGCTAAAGCTCACTGTAAGACAGCCAAAGTAGTTCTAAGGAGTCAGGGCTCCTTCTGAACAGGCTATTTCAGGGCAAGAAAGTGCTGAGGCACCCAGGACAGTGCTGGGCACTTTTCCCAGCCCCAGTGTGTACCTTGGTACCTTCCTGTCTAGTTTGTAACCATTTTGCGAGCACTCCAGGTCAGCACACTGATTCTGTTATGTGGTGGGGAGCCTGTATTTTTACCTCAGTCATCCACAAATAGAGATAATTTTTAGGTCTTCCATTCTGATTTCTATGCCTTTTATTTCTTTTTCTTGTTTGATTGCTCTTGCTAGTACTTTCAGTACTATGTTGAATATAAGTGGTGAGAATGGGTATCCTTGCCTTGTACCACATCTTAGTGGAAAAGCTTTCAGTATTTCTCCATTGATCATAATGTTATCTGTGTGTTTTCCATGAATGGTCTTTATGGTGTTGAGAAACTTTCATTCTATATTTAAACTATTGAGAGTTTTTTTTTTTTATCAAAAAAAGATGTTGGCTGGCCCAGGCAACTTGTGAGACTGTCTTAAAAAAAGGAAAAGACAGGAAGAAAGAAAGAGAGAGAGAGGAAGGAAGGAAGGAAGGAAGGGAGGGAGGGAGGGTGGGAGGGAAGGATATTGGACTTTGACAAATGTTTTTCTGCATCAATTGAGACGATCATGTGGTTTTTATCTTTCATTCTGTCAATGTGATATCTCACACTGAGTGGTTTGCATGTGTTAAAATGGCCTTGCATGCCAAGGATAAATCCCGCTTGGTCATGATGTATAATCTTTTTTTGCTGCATTGTTAAATTCAGTTTGCTAATGTTTTGTTGAAGATTTTGGCATCAATGTTCATCACTACAGAACTTGGCCTGTAGTGTTGTTTTTCTGTAATGCCTTTGTGTGCCTTAGGTATTAAAGTTATGCCAGCCCCAGAAAACATGTTTGTGAATATTCCTTCTAGCTCTGTTGTTTGGAAGAGTTAATTCTTCTGGAATGTTTGCTAGAATTCAGTCATGATATCTTCTGGTCCTGGGCTTTTCTTTGTTGGGAGATTTTTGATTACTTCTTTAATATTTTAATTTATTATTGGTCTGTTCAGGCTAGTTCTTCCTGATTCAGTTTTGGTAGGTTGTATATTCCTAGGAATTTATCCATTTTCTCTAGGTCTTTGAATTTGTTGGCATATAATTATTTGTAATAGTCCTTCATGACCATTTTTATTTCTGAGATGTCAGTTGTAATGTTTTCAATTTCATGTTTTATTTAATTTATTTGAGTTTTCTCTATTTTCTTCTCTACGTAAGGATTTGCTGATTTTATTTTTTCCAAAAAACCAACTCAGTTTGAATGATAATTTCTATGGTTTTTATACTTCCTATTTATTTTATTTCTGTTCTAGCCTTTATTATTTTGTTTTTTCTGCTAACTTTAGGTTTAGTTTGTTCCTTTTCTATTTCTTTGAGGCATGATGTTAGACTATTTACTTGGAATCTTTCTTCTCTTTTAATACAGACATTTACTGCTGAAAAATTCCCTCTTAGAACTGTTTCTGCTGTATCTCATAGGTGTTGGTATGTTGTGTTTCCATTGTTATTTTTCTTAAAATAGTTTCAAATTTTCCTTTTCATTCCTTCTTTGATCTATAGGTTGTTCAGGAGCATATTCTCTAATTTCCACATCTTTGTGAATGTTACAAGAGTACTGTTATTGATTTCTAATTTCACACTTTTGTGGGCTGAAATGATACTAGATATGATTTAATATTCTTATATTTGTTAAGACTTATTTTGTGGCCTAACATATGGCCTACCCTGTAGAATTTTCCATGTGTGCTAGAGAAAATTGTGCATTTCCGTTATGTTGCTGCTGAATAGCTGAATATGTCTGTTAAGTCCCTTTGGTCTAAAGTAAAATTCAAGTCCAGTTTTTCCGCATTAATTTTCTGTCTCATTTATCTATCCATTGTTGAAAGTGGGATATTGAAGTCCCTTACTATTATTATATTGCTATCTATTTCTCCCTTCACTTTCATTAATATTTACTTTATGTATTTAGGTGCCTAATTGTTGGATGCTCATATATTAAGAATTGTTATGTCCTCTTGATGAATTGACCCTTTCATCATTAAGTAATGACCTTCTTTGTCTGTTATGACAGTTTTGAACTTGAAGTCTATTTTATCAGTGTAGCCATCCCACTCTCTTTTAGTTAATATTTACATAAAATATCTTCTTCCATCCTTTTACTTTCAGCTGATGTGTGATCTAAAAGCTAAAGTTGGTCTCTTGTAGGCAGAATATAGATACATATTGATTTTTTAATCCACTCATCAGCCATTCTGTTTCTTTCTATTGGGGAATTGAATTCATTGACATTCAAGGTCATTATTGATAGGTAAGGACTTATTACTGCCATTTTGTTATTTTCTGTTTATTTTGTAGACCCCTTGTTTCTTTTATACTCTAGTGTGGTCTGCCTTTGTAATTTGGTAATTTTCTGCAGTGCTAAGCTTTGATTCTGATTCCTTTCTCTTTCTAATTTTTATATCTGCTGTAGTGTTTCATTTTGTGGTTACCATGAGGCTTACATAAAACATCTTATAGTCACTATGGGCTATTTTTAGCTGATAACAACTTAACTTCTGTCACATATAAAAACAATTTGTGTTTTTGATGTTACAATTTATATTTTTTCATATTGTGGATTCCTTGACAACTTACTGTAGCTTTAGTTATTTTTGACTAGTTTGCCTTTTAACCTTCATACTAGAGATATGTATGATTTGCACACCACCATATAATATTGAAGTATTCTGGGTTTGTATTTACCTCTACCAGTGAGTTTTATACTTTCATATGAATTCATGAAAGTAATTATTGTCCCTGCTTTTCTGCTTAAAAAGCAATATACACTTATATTTCATTTCTCAATAATTTATATGAAAATGATACTATATCAATAACATTGATATTATTGCATGCTTGGATTTGGATTTTTACTTTACATTTTTAATGTGCTTCAAACATAGTCATATTTGAAATGTATTAATTAACCACTTTGTTTGAGTTATTTTTTAAAGTCTGGTATTGAAAATATATTCCCAAATACAGACATTGTAACTTGTTCCTTATATTTTCCTAACATTCTTCACATATACCTTCATATATATTTAGGTGTTAGTTTCTCACCTTAGATTGTACCCCTAGCCCTTGTGAGCTATAAAAGTCTATTTACCTTCAAAATCCAGTTTTAGTAAAATGTCTACCAGGAAGGTTCTCTGGTCCTCTCCTCACAACCCCTGGCATCTCTAGTTTTAATCATCTCTCTGCCAGTGCTACTTCTGTATCTTAAAGCATAATCTTAAATAAAGAGCATAAATATTCTTTAAACAAGAACATTTCTTAAAACAAAAATATAAATTTCTTGTATGTTCTTGTCCATTTTCACATCATGTTGAAATTTATCTACTTCTCTGGGATTTCCTCAGGCTATGAGATTCTTGAGAACAGGGATTTTTTGACCATGACTATGATTAATTTCTGTTTCTCTGGGGTCTACCATATTGCCAGGCACATGGTAAGCACACAGAAAATATAAACATAGAGGTATATTTATTCCACATCTGGAAACTTACCTGCTCCTGAGGGCGGACAACCACTGTGCTAAAATCAGGCCACTTGTCCACCAGGGCCTTTAGATTGAATGGGTTTCCCTGGTTCATATGGAAGACGGTTCCATAAACCTACAGCATTCAACAAAGTGGGAGGGTCAGCACATTTCAAAGGAATAGTAAGTAAAGTGTCTTGTGTTTGACCAGGACAAGGCTTATTTCTATGAAATTATGGTAAATTACTGGTAGGACATCTAGTTTAAACAATCTTCAGGTTCTATTTTATTAAGCCAAATGGAAATAAATTCAGGGTTCAAACCATGAGAATATTTTATAAATATAGTTAAAAGGTAAATAAAATGAATAAATAAAAAATCATACAGTCTCATATTGTAGAATTTAGTGTTTTATTTTTCCATTTTCTTCCATTTATTTATGTATACACACTATTTTATAAATAATATATTATAAACATTTTATTAACAATATATTACTGCATATATATTTAACATCTATTTTTCACACATACACTCTACTATGGGCATATTTCCATGTCAATAAGCACAAGTCTACATTACTATATTTAATGACTTCTTCATGTCCATTATATGGAAGGATATATATTCAATATATTCACTATTCCTACTTTCTATTGTTGGTCATTTCAGTTTTCTCTGATTGTTTAGATTAATTTAATTTTTCAATGAATACTCTTTGCATAAATCTTTGCAAATGTGTCTGTTATTACAAATTTAGAAGGAGAATTTCTGTCAACTACCATTTAAATATTTTTCCTTTTACATATATATCTAAATTACTTTCTGGGAAGGTTAAATGCGCTTCCACCTATTTAATAGATAGAGTCAGAGCATAGTGTTAAGAGCACAAGCTTTAGTGACCGAAGTTCAAGAATATTATGTATGGTGCTATCTATTTAACCTTTCCTACAAGCATTTTTTCAAACATCAGTGCCCTCAAGAAGAACATTGAAGAAGTTGAGAAAGAGAGAGCCTCCGAAGTGGAGGTGGCCTTGGGGTTGTGGGGAGAGGAGATACAGCAGTGCATAGCAAAGTGGTCCTTGGGGCCTACGTGCAGTTGGGAACATAATGCCTCAGCAGACAGGGTAGAAAGATGCCAAAGACCCAGGACCAATGGAATAAATTAACATTTCAGTGACCACAGACCACACCTCACCCTGTGCTTCCAAATTCTTGTCTTGAAATATGTATATGTCAGACTGAGGAGAAAGAAAGAGAGGCAAATTTTGACTTTACTGAGTTTATATGAAATTATTAAATTTTCTTCCATCTGTGGGGCTCAATATAGAAATTAAATGCAGTTTAGGAAAAATAAAGAAGTTACTTTTATTAAATATTGGAATTTAGAATCAGTGGCATTCATAAGCACTAGACAAAAATTAAGTGTAATCGCTCCACCTTCCTATGGCCATGGTAGCATTGCTAAGCCAGAGCATGCTGCTCCAGGCAGCCACTACAAATTGAATGAGTTCGAGTTGGCATATCAGATAAAACTATTCGGTGTCCACTATTTGGAGATACAGATGGGCTCTCGTTCAGGTCACAGTACACAAAACTATCTGAGACATTAATGAGTATTGAATGGGAATCTCTACGGAAAGTATTGGTATATTACTCATTTAACATGCGAGAATACTGACAACTGGTTGTTTAACTTTCACAATGTTATGCAGTGAATTTTTTGGGTCAAAGAAGTTTGACTCCAGACTCTGCCCCCTTGACTGCTGCTTTTCCTACCTCAGTCAGAGGGATCAGTGCCTTGGAGTTACACTAAGCCCCTGTGGTTTAGTCCATATGCCATTCCTACCAGATTTCTCATCAACATGATCAGTGTAATAACTATACTAAACGCATTAGTATTGTTGCCCTGAGGAGTCCAGGTATATAATACATTAACAAAAGAAAATGTAAGCTGACAGCGGTCTATAGATGAGGTCATTTGGGGGGAGGTGCTATTGTATATGGTACTGATTTTTAGTTTTGAATTCCAGATGTTTATTGCTAGTATATATGAATACAAATGTTTTTGTAATTTGCATATTTACCTTGAATCCTGTGACCTTGTCACACTTACTTCTTTTATCTAGAAGTTTTTTTTTTTTCCTGATTCCTTAGGGTTTTCTACGTTAGACTATCATGTCATCTGTAAATAGATGCTATTTTCTATTTTTGTTTCCAGTACATATTCCTTTTATTTCTTTTTATTGTGTCTTGTACTGGTTAGGACATCTAGTACGATATTGAATAAGAGTGGTGAAAGCAGGTATCTTTGCCTTGTTACCAATCTTAGGGGGAATACTCAGTCTTTCATTATTTAGTCTCATATTAGGTATAGATTTTTCCTATATGCTTTTTATCAGATTGAAGAAATGTCCCTCTATTTCTAGCTTGCTGCTATACTTTAAATGTGTTTCCCAAAAGTTAATGTGTTGGAAAGTTAATCCCCAGTGCAACAATATTGGGAGGCAGGGTCTAGTAAGAGGTGATTGGGTCATAACGGCGGAACCCTCACGAATGGGTTAATGTTATTATCACTTGCTTGCCCTTCCTCCTTCTGCCGTTCTGCCAAGAGATAATGCAGCCCGAAGGCCCTCGCCAAATACCGGCTTCTTGATACTGAACTTCCCAGTCTCCAGAGCCATGAGCTAAATACATTTCTGTTCATTACAAATTTCCCAGTCTGTGGTATTCTGTTATAACAATACAAAGCTAAGACATTTGCTGAGAGGCTTGTTTATGAGGAATATTAAATTTTGTCAAACACTTTTTTGGTACCTATTAAGAAAAAAATCGTATGTTCTTTTTTCTTCTTTAGTCTGTTTAATTGAATTACATTGATTAATTTTGAATGTTGAACCTGCCTTTCTCAGGATTAATCCCTCTTGGTTGTAATGTATTATTCTTTTTATACATTCCTGGATTGTACTTAATAGAATTTTGTTGAGTTTTTGCTCCTATGTTCATGATGGATACCGTTCTGTAGTTTTCTTGTAATATCTATTTCTGGTTTTGGCATAAGGGTAATTCTTGCCTCATAAAATGAGTTTGGAAGTGTTCCCTCCTCTGTTGTATTTTTAAAGAGTGTGGAATGGGTATTATTTCTTCCTTACATGTGTTGTAGAAATTGCCAGTGAAACCATCTGTGCATGGAGTTGTTTTGTTGAAAAAAATAATTTTCACTAGTAGATAAAGGACAGCATAGGCTGTATATTCTTCAGCGACCTTTGGTAGATAGTGCTTTTCACAGAATAAATTGTGAAATTTATGTGTACTGTGATAATATTATAACCTATTTATGCTTACAATGCTATTGGGTTTATAGCAATGTCCCTCATTTCATTCTTGATATGGGTAATCTGTGTCTTCTCTCTTTATTCCTTGGTCAGTTTGATTAGAGGTTTCTTAACATTATAGATCTTTTCAACGAACCAGGTTATAGACTCTGATTTTCTTCATTATTTTTCTCCACTCACATTCATTGATTTCTACTTTTTAAAAACATAACTGCCTTTATTCTGCTTCCTTTGGGGTTAATTTGCTCTTTTCCTAGTTTTTAAGGTGAAACCTTAAAACACTGATTTGAGATCATTCTTCTTTTCTAGTATAAGAATTTAATGCTATAGATTTCCCACTGCTTTAGTTACATCCCACAAATTTGGATATGTTGTACTTTCGTTTTCATCCAATTAAATATTTTCTAATTTTCCTGGTGACTTTGAAGCATGGTTAATTTAGGAGTGTGTTTGTATAATTTCTAGAAATTTGGGAAATTTACAGATACTTTATTTTTTTAACATTATGTTTAATTTCATTATTGTTTAAGAACATACTTTGTATGATTTCAGTTTATTAAAATTTCTAAAAAGTATGGTAAATGCTCTGTGAACACTTAAAAGGAATATGTATTCTTCTGTTGGTGAGGGAAGCATTCTGTAAATGTCAGCTAGTTCAAGTTGGTTTATAGTTTTGTTCAGTTCTTCTATATACTTGTGTATTTTTCTGCTTATTCTGTGCAGTACTGAGAGAAGAGTGATGTTAGGTTTGTTCCAGGTGGGAACCCGAAAACTATGTATAGGACAGAATGTGGTTAATACAAAACTTAGGTTTGTAAAACAATAGCAGCAGGAGTCTGGAGAGTCCTCGGACTTTGTAAATCTAACAGACAGCTACAGCCAGCATTCCTTCCCCCTCCCTCCCTGATAGAGACAAAGTTTATCCCTCTCTAGTCTCCTGATAAGGATGACACCAGAGCTGAAGGATGCTGTGACTGGGGCAGGGGTCTCAGGAGTTGGTTGTTTGCAAAAGAATTAATTACAAACTGCTGTCTGGCCCACTTACTTACTCCCCACCCGTCCCCCTCAAAAAGCCCTCTATAAAACCCAAGGCTCTCTCCTTTTCTCTTGTGGATGCTTTTTGTCCACCACCCATCTGCACCCAGATGCTCAAAATAAACAGAATTTTGCTACACATGAGGCTTCATGTGTGTGTGTCTCTCTTGGCTCTGGACCTAACAAGTGATAAAGTCTTTCATTTTATTGTGTGGATTTATCTATTTTTTCTTTCAGTTTTTTAAGTTTTTATCTCATGTATTTTGAGCCTCTGTTGTTAGATGTATAAATTTCAGCATTTTTTTATGTCTTCTTGGTGATTTGACATCTTTATCATTATACAAAAGCACTCTTTATCCCTGGTAACACTCTAGTTCTTTTGCAAGATATACTGTTCTGGAAAAAAAATCTTCCATGGTACAAGATCATTGATCCATTTCTAAAACAAAATTTCTGTCTCATGAAAAATAATACATAATCCTTTGGAGTCTGATAAAATAATAATTGATTTATTAATAGTTTCATTTAGTTAACCACATCAGGCAAATAATTATTTCAGAATAACAAACTAAACATTAATGTGTTAGTTTCAGTCAATGTTGCAACTTTGGGAAAACTTCCAGTGTTATATAACACAGTACTTGGAAGGGTACAAAGAAATATTTTTGAGTCATCACACAGCAAAGAACATACTGGATTCAAATCATAGCAACGCAACTCACTATTGGTGTTATTTTGGTCAAGGTATACAACTGAGCCTCACCAATTACATGGGTAATATACCTGCCTTGCATCAAGGTGATGTTACTAAACAAGATGCTACACAAGTGAGTGCCTGACACAAAATAAGTGCTCAGTGAATCCTTGTTCTCTTTCTCAGCTCTTTTATAGGCAGTTCCTAGTCCTTTTTTCTCTGAGAATGTTCCACTCTCACCTTTAAGGACTCAGGGAGACTCTTCCTCAAGGATTTCTCTAGCATATGCAGCATCTGTGGATTCTGCAAACGGAACATCTTGGCAGGTAGCTTAGCCTACAGAGAGGATCAAGAAACACCAAGTAATGAGAAGAGCCGGAAGACATAGGCACAATATATAGTTCTGAGTGGTCTGGTCTCCATTCTGCTGTTTCATTGGTTCCCCATTTACTAAACTTCTCACTAACATCAAAGAAGAATTAGACTGGTGGAAAGTACAGGTATCTCTTTCTGACGTTATTTCGAATGCCATTTTTTCAACTTCTAAAAATATTTCTGAAATTTTCATTTTCCTTTTTACACCACTCAGAATTCCAGGAATGAAAGATGCACTGAGAGTAACAAATCTATTCTCTAAGCATGTGTAAGCATCTTTTAAGATTCGGTTTCCATCCTTGACAAACCTGACTGTGCCACTCAGAAGCTGTATGACATCGGGCAAGTCATTAATACTTATTTCCTCAGTTCCTTAGTTTCCTAATTTATAAATGGCTATGACTGTAGTACCTGTTCCATAGAGCAGTTGAGAAAAATTAAATCAATCAGTATGCATAAAGTTCTTGGAAGAGTGTCTGGGACATAGTAAGCACTCAATGCGTGATTATAACTATTATTGCTCTTTTTATTATTGTCATCACCACAAGCAAGAGTCAACCCACACTTCCATCCAAAAAAGTCCATTGGGTGGCTTTTCTTATACACAACAACTTGGTGTCAATTTGAAACAAAGTGAAAAGGATTAAATGGGGGTAATCCATGTAATCTGGCACATGGTAAATGAGCTAAGTTTCAAGTCTTTAGTAGAGAGCCTAGCTTGAGCAGAACTTAATATATTTCAGTCATTTTAGTTACTGCTAGCATGATTATTTATTCATTTTTATTTATTTTTATTTCAGAATATTACGGGGGCACAAACATTTTGGTTACATGCGATGCCTTTGCCTTGCCCAAGGCAGGGCTAGAAAGCATGCCCTTCCCACATACTGTGCTCTCTGCCTCTATTAGTTGTGAGTTTACTCCCCCCCACCTGACAGGCACCTAGTGACCATTACTACCATGTGAGCACCTTAGTGTTGATCAGTTAGTATCAATTTGATGGTAAGTATATGTGGTGGTTATTTTTCCATTCTTGTGATACCTCACTTTGAAGGATGGGCTCAAGCTCTACCCAGGATAAATATAACAGATGCTGGATCACCATTGTTTTTTGTAGGTGAGTAGTAGTCCATGGTATACATATACAACATTTTCTTAATCCACTCATGTATTGATGGGCACGTGGGTTGTTTCCACATCTTTGCAATTCTGAATTGTGCTGCCATAAACATTTGAGTGCAGATGTCTTTATTATAGGATGTCTTTTTTCCCTTTGGGTAGATGCCTAGTAGTAGGATTCCTGGATCAAATGGTGTTTCTATTTTTAACTCTTTGAAGTATCTCCAAATTACTTTCCATAGGTAAAATTTGGGTGTGAACCCATCTGGTCCCCGACTTTTTCTTGTTGGAAGGTTTTTAATTGCTGCTCCAATTTCTGTGCTTGATATTGGTCTATTCAGGAATTCTATTTCCTCCTGATTGAGCTTAGGGAGGTTGTATGTTTCCAAGAATTTGTCCATTTCCTCCACATTTTGTATTTTTTGGGCATATAGATTTTTATAGTGTTTTCTATTTCCGTGATGTCTGTAGTGACCTCTCCTTTTTCATTTCTAATTGAGTTTATCAGAGTCCTTTCCTTTCTAGTTCTTGTCAATCTAGCAAGAGGGCTGTCAATTTTGTTTATCTTCTAGAAAAACAAACATTTGGTTTTATTGATCTTCTGTGTAGTTCCTTTGTTCTCAATTTTGTTTAGTTCTTCTCTGATCTTAGTTATTTCTTTTCTTCTGCTAGGTTTAGAATTAATTTGCTCTTCCTTTTCCAGTTCCTTGAGACAGCTTATTAGTTTGTTAATTTTTGAGCTTTCTGTCTTTTGGATGTGAGCATGTAATGCTATTAGTTTTCTTCTCAGGAATGCTTTTGTTGTATCCCACAGATTTTGATAACTTGTGTCCCCATTATCATTTAGTTCAAAGAATCTTTGATTTCCATCTGGATCTACTCCTTGACCCAATAGTCTTTCAGCAATAGATTGTTTAATGTCCATGACTTTGTGAAGTGGTGAGGGTTTCTGTTGCAATTAAACTCTAATTTTATACCACTGTGGTCTAAGAAGATACATGTATAATTTCTATTATTTTAAATTTGTTGAGGTCTGATTTGTGGCCTAGGATGTGATTGATTTTTGAGAAGGCTCCATGAGTTTGTGAGAAGAATGTATATTCGGCTTTATTTGGGTGGAATATTCTGTAGATGTCTGTTAGATCCATTTGTTCTAGAGCTCTGTTTAAGTCCATTGTTTCTTTGCTTCTTTTCTGCTTGGAGGCTCTGTCCAGTTCAATCAGTGGGGTGTTTAAATCCCGAGATACTATGGCATTACTGTTTATCATGCTATTTAGATCAAACAGGTTTGCTTTATGTAACTGGGTGCTCCTGTGTTGGGTGCATAAATGTTAAGAATTGTTAAGTCTTCTTGTTGGATTTTTCCTTTCACCATTCTTTAGTTACCATCTTTGTCTTTCTTTTGCTATTTTAAAGTTTATGTTATCTGAAATAAGTATAGTTATCCCGCTTTCTTTTGGTTTCCATTTTCCTGGAAGTTTTTTTTTTTTTTTTCCAACCCTTGACCTTGAGTCTGAAAGCGTCTTTGTAAGTTAGATGCATTTCCTGGAGACAGCAGATACTTGGCTTATGAATTTTTATCCACTGAGCCAGTCTATGTCTCTTCAGAGGACAATTCACGCCATTCACATTTATTCAGAGAATTGATATTTGGGGTAGATTTCTGTTCATATTGTTGGATAAGTTCTTATTGTTTTGTTTTACCTCTCGAGCCAATGTGGAATCCAGGTTCTGGACTTTAACTCTTGAGTGATTTTACTTTGGTGGGTGTCTATTATGCTGTTCAGTGTATAATGCAGGTCTGGTCTTCACAAATTCCATGAGTGATTGCTTGTCTGGAAAAGTCTTTATTTCTGCCTCATAGATGAAGCTTAGTTTTGCAGAAGAATTCTAGGTTGGCCATTATTCTATTTTAGAAGATTGAGGCCAGGTGCCCACCCAGTCCCGTCTGGCTTGTAAGGTTTTGGTTGAGAAGTCTGCAGTTAGTCTGATAGATTTTTCTTTGTATGTTACCTGCTGTTTTCATCTTACTGCTTGAAGATTTGCTTCTTTCATGCTTACGTTGGCAAGTCTAATAACTGTGTGACGTGGTGATGGCCTTTTCCACATTAAGTCTCCCGGGAGTTCTATGTGCTTCTTGTATCTAGATATCCAGATTTCTGGCCAGGACAGGTATATTTTCCTCCAGTGTTTCAAGAAATAGATTTTCCATCCCTTGTGTATTTTCTTCTCTCTCCGGGATGACTATAATTCTTATGTTTGGTTTCTTTACATAATCCCACGTTTCTTGTATATTTTGTTCTTGTCTCTTGCTTCTGTGTTCTTTTTCTTCATCTGATTTGTTTGGCACATAGACATTATCTTCAGGCTCTGAGATTCTTTCCTCTGCATGATCCATTCTATTCTTAAGGCTTTCCACTGTGTTTTGTAGTTCCTTAAATGCTTCTTTCATTTCCAGTGTTTCTGTTTGGTTCTTTTGTAATATTTCAATTTCTTTAGAGAAATTTTCATTCATTTCCTTATTGGTTTTGAGGCTTCTTTGTGTTGGGTTTGTATTTTCTCTTCAATTCCATTGAGTTTTCTTACAATCCATATTTGAAATTCTTCCTCCAACATTTTAATCATTTCATTTAAATTGGTATACATTGTTGAGGGTCTAATGATTTCTTTTGGGAGTGACTTTTCTCTCTGACCTTTCATGTTTCCTGTGTTCTTTCACAGATTCTTTCTCAACAGGCTACTTGGTCAAGAACTGGGGATGCTAGGACTGGTTTATGGCCCTAACTCCAAGTTCCCAAAGGGACGTTCCTTGACAGTGCTGGGAAGAGGCACGCGGGTCCTGTATTGCCTAAAAGGTATTTTAGCAAGTTTGGGTACCTCTGACCTGTTGTCTTCACCTCTTGCCAATGGAGATTAGTGAGTTTGGTTCCCTCAGCTTAAGCCCCCAGGTGGTGGATCGCACGTGTGTGTATGACTCCACTGCCCTCTAATAGCATGAGATGGAAGGCACTGTGTTAAGCTATGGGATTACCCTCCCTGTTGTTGATTGTAGTTTGCATGGAGGAGCCAGTTCTCCAGGTAATCTGATGCCTCTGTGTTGGGCTCTGGTCCCCCAGATGGGGCATATGAATGCCCTGATCTTTGGGAAGGGTCTTGTCACTCCCGAGGGTTACTTGAACCCTATTCCCCATTTAAGTGGCAATAAGGGCAAGATAGACCATAACTGGTACCTGCAAGCCTGAGTGTGTATGCTTTTATGGTTCCTTGATCTGCTGCTAGGGGAAGCCACTAATATGTTTTTCAGGACACTTTCGCCACACTTGAGAGGCTGCTCCTGATGGGCAGGGTCCCTTGTGCAATTGCTGAGGTCTCTGGCCAGGATTGTCCTTCCCAGTCCACAAACCCCAAAGCTGGCAGCCACCCAGATGCAGAAAGTGAGCCCTAGAGTTATGCTCTTATGAGAGGATCTAAGCCAGTCTGGTGGGCGGAATCAACAGGAGGTCCCTATTGCTTAGCACCAAGGCCCTGCAGATTCACACCAGTCACACAGGGAAAGCACCTTTTCTTCTTTCTCCCTGCCTCCAAGAGCAGAGCCCGACACACCTGGTGAGAAAGGATCCCACAGATGGCAGCCTTCCACCCTTGGAGCACCAGTGTTGGGGACACGCTCAAGCTTCACCCTCCAATACGGTCCGGGCTAGCCCAATTGACAGATCGAGAACTACTTTTTAGCACCCAAGTCCTGCGGATTCATACCAGCTGCACAGAGAAAGCGGCTCCTCTGGCTTCTCCCCACCTCCTAGGGTGGAGCCCGCCATGCGTTGTGCGAAAGTCTCTGGGATGAGGGAGGGGTGCTACCCAAAACCACATCACAGGGCAGCATCTCCAGGCTGTGGACCCCATAAATGGCGGGCACCCACCCACAGAGAGCCAGCGCTGGGAACGACTCCTCAGAGGTCTGCAGATGGCTGTTGAGCGGGCTGAATCAACCAGCCGCCAGCTGCCCCCACTGCATCATTGTCCCACTGTCTCACATCTGTGCAGTAGAGGGTGCTGCTCTCTCTGTCCCGCCCCCAGCCCGCGGAATCTTTGGCAATTTCCAGGGGCAGCGACCCACTTTCAGCGTTCAACTCCTTTGTTCTGATCTCCTCTATATTCCTTTGAGGGAATGTGAAATTAATAGGATTATTTACTATGTATCTTTTGGGGACAGCTTTCTTTCTTTCAGCAAATCCAAGCAGTAGTGTTTTTCAATAGTGCATTCTTGTTTATTTCTCAATGGTATTTTATTGCGTGGATATATCAGAGTTTATCTGCTAACCTGTTGAAGGACATTTGGGGTTGTTTCTAGTTTTTCAAGATTATGAATACAGTTGCTATACACATTTGTGTACAAATCTTTGTGTAGGTAGATGATTTTATTTCTCTTGGAGTGCATTTCCAAGGTGATAAGGTAAGTGTTTGTGTGACTTTATAAGAAACTGCCTGTTCTCCAAAACAGCAGCACCATTTTACATACTCATCGGTGTGTATGAGGCTTCCATGCACTCCACATTATTTCTAGCAGACATATTTCAGCCATATCCAGGAGTCACTGACACAGTAGGCAGAATCCTCAACAATACCCTTCAAATCAATATGGAAAGAAGACTCATGGAGCTAATTCTCAAGGCAGGCCAAAAGGTTAAGGTCATAGTGCTTTTCAGTAGATCCAATTCTAGGAGGAACTGACAATGCTGAACTTCACCCAAGACCTATGATTCTGAGAAACAACAATGGTTGGTTAAAAAAAAAAAAAATCCCTTCATCCTCCCTTTGCGTTCTGGAAAAGGCCAACTGGAAGGACTCATACTTCCCCAAATGACTTACACAGGACTCTGAGATGTCCTCCTTGTTTACCTATGACAAGGCCAAACACGGACTCTACAAAGCCTCATACTTTGCCTCACAAATGATTAACTGAACTGCTCATCTCCACTGATAAACGAGAAGAAAATACTTATTAGTCAAACTTTGGCCAGTTTTCTCTCTGTCCCCCAGGCTGAGTGAGCACACAACCCCCTCCTTAATAGCCCCCACCAAGAATAGGCTGAACTCAGATAAAATATTGGTCCCACTTCCCCACACTGGGTTCTTCCTCACCCTGTTTATTCCTCCCTCGTAAATGGTTAACTAAACTGTTCATCTTCACTGCTCCATCAGAACAAAGTTCTTGTTGGCTAACTTGACCAAACTTTAGTTAAGCTTCTCTCCAATCCAACAGGACTCTGACCTTTGACCTACCATCAGCCTGAGCTGACACTGGCATACAGGAAAATTCTCCTTACTGTGAAAAAAGACATTGCATAAACCTTATTTATTCTTCCTATGTTTGTGGATCTTAGGATCTGAGGGTTCTCCCTATTGCAACACTTGTTCCTCCTCTTGCAACACTCTCTTAAATAAAATTTGTCCTTACCTAAGATTGGAGGTGTTTTTTTATTTATAAATACTTTGGCACAGTTTCAATATAAGTTAAATTGACTTTTGTGGCTAGACTGGAAAACCTGAGTATCAGTCTATTCATTCATTCATGCATCCATCCATTAATTCATTCATTCAAAAAATCTAGATTGAGAACTTATTGTAGTGGCTTTGTAAGGTATCACCTTGTCTAAGCAGAAAACCATTTCCTGAAATTTCCTTCCCTGCACATTTCCCATTAGGATGGGCCACCAGAGAGATTTTTACAGGAGATTTGGAAGGCAGAATTGAAGCAGCAGCCATTTTTTAACTCATGTCTTGACACAAGGCACTGGCTGGGCTGGAAAGTTCTCCACTGTCCCCAGGATCCCCTTTCAGCTTCTTTGTCACCTGAGACAAGTATGTGTGTTCAACTGCATAAATGGAGAAACCTGGGAGGACACCCATATTACCAAGGACAGAGTCAACAAGAACTCATAAGGTTTCATACTGTCCCTGTGAGCTCCAGCTTGTGCTGTGGATTTCAGCTTATTCTTTCTCTCTTCCACTTAAAATTTATTTTCCCTTCCTAACAGCCTTCTCCGTGTACTTTAATCTTTAGTAGTATCACAGTGGAAGTAACATCCTTGTAGAAACTGCTTAACTAGCGCACATAATTGCATAAGATTGAGTCCCTATAACAAATCTCTTACTTCTACTTCTCTGTTTGGACCTTGACGGATACACTTACTCTGATTAACTTTTTGACCAACTGTGAGCTTTGAATAAACTATCATAAACATGTTTCCTACTGTCTAAGAACCCATAATCTAGTAAGGAAAATAAAGCATGCACATAACTAAAAATACTACTTAGAAATAACTTAATTATTTTATATATGTGCAAAACAGTGCTGTAGATTTCATGACATTTTGAAGCAGTTTTGTTGATGTGAAACACTTTCATGTGGTCTAAATTATGTCATTATTCTTTTCACTTTTATTATCAAGTGATACGTAAAACTTATTCACTCACCCTATCCCCAATTGTGACCTCTTCTTGAACCTTGCCCCATTCCTAAATCTAAGGGTCTAACATGTATAGTGTATGTTACTAAGTAATATAAAGTTGCATTTCTACATTTAGACTTACTGTGTTCAATCAAAATTTTCAAAATGATTGAATCATAACATGCTGACTAAAAATGGTGGACAACATGCTGTAGCAAATAACCACATTGAATGTTCTGCCTAAGCTCTATGAGATTTCACAAGAGGGAGATCTTACTTCTAAGTGGAGGCGTTAACAGGGTTCTTAAAGGAGATTGAACCCTAACTGGCCAATGACAAGAGGATGGTATCAGAGGATAGGTTAGTTGCTATGGTCCAGGGAAGCACTGGCTAACTCTTTGTGTTAGGGACTATGGAGAAAGTTCTTGTTATAATAGATTCAAACATTGATTAAACTCAGCTTTGGAATTTGCAAAATCCTATCTATGTCATGATAAAGTTACTGTTGTTGAAATTCATTTACCTCCCTACTACTTCTTACTTTCCTGGTCATTAGTTTAAATGATCTCTGATCCATTTCTGATGTCAATGTACTTAGTTTATAAATACTAGGAAACTAAATCTGGCTAGCTGCTTCTCTGCTAGAATTTTATATATTGAAATTCTAATCCCTAAGATGATGCTACTAAGGGGTGGGACTTTTGGGGATTTGGTTATGAAGGCACCCTTTCTACCACATGAGGACACAACAAGAAGGTATCATCTGTGAATCAGGAAACAAGCCTTCACCACACATCAAATGTGCTGGCACCTTGATCTTAGACTTGCCTTATTCCGTAAGTCAGAAATAAATTTGTGCTGTTCATAATCCACCCAGTTTATGGTATTTTCTTATAGCAGCCCAACTGGACTAAGACAAAGTTCCTATTGAAGGGCAAATATATGCTGGGCATAAGAATTCATACCAATTGCTGTTTTGAATAAAGCCCCAGATCAGAAGAAAGGCACATGTGCCAAGTCTCACAAAATCTTGAAACAGCAGAAGTATAACATTGCTGAAAGCTAATTTGACATTTTAGCTAAAGGCATCTCAGAAGATTATATGAAAATAAGAAGGAAACAGTTTAATGCCAGATTATCGTGGATGCAATAATAACATATTTCCAGGGACATTGGGTACAACCTTCTGTGCACCTACACAAACACCTTGAAAGCACAAACATGATATTCAACAAGTGTAGTTAACTCTAAACTGAGGAGACCCAAGCGAGCTAGTGTACTTTGATGGATTTCCTGCATTGAGAATGAATTAGCAATGTCCTGTAAAGGGGACTTCAAAGCCTATGACACAGCGATTCCAGTAATTGGAATTTATCCAAAGAGAAAAATTTTAAGGAAGAAAAATGCCCTATGAAAAATTTTGTAAAGCAACATTAACTTATGGGTAAGTGCTGGACACAATCTCAGTGTCTCTGTATAAGATCATTTACACAAATAGTGGTTTTACTACTCTAAAACCCATTAACATGAATGCTATGATATATATGATGACATATGGGAGAGTATTAAAATAAATATGAAAAGGTAAAAAAAGTGCATAAATTTTAATTAGATGTGTAGTAATCTTTTTTGTGTACATTTTTATATAGTACATATATAAAGAGAACATTTGGAAGGAAACACCAAATAATATTATGGAAGTATTACAAGATGAGATTTTTCAATTGCATTTATATTTTATGGTTTTAAATTAATAATTCATCCCCTCTGAATTCTAGCCCTTTGTGACTTCATGCAGGGCACTTAATTGCCCTGGCTGTCACTTATCCAAGGAAACTTTATTTAACTTTGGGTTAAATAAATGCCACCTGAGCCAGCATACTCCCTTCCAGCTACTGTTACATTTTCTGCCACCCACTAACAAATGGCAAGCTCCCAAGTCTCTCCATTTTTATTTATCAATTCAAAACAAAACAGGGCTTTATCCAGTCAGGAATTTCTCACAGATCTAGGATATTTCCCTGTATACGGTAAATGCCTGATAGAAGTTTTTCAAATGGAAGAGCTTCCTTTTCACCTAGTATCATTCTCAGCATGAATGAGCTCAGAAGTTCTTATCCACATCCAACAGAGTATTTTGATTCATTCCACTCCAGTGGGGAAGTAAAAGGAGATAGGGGGTCCCAGATCAACAATTCTCCTCTGTTCTCACCTGCAAAGCTGTCTTCTCATTCAGTCTCTGCAGAGATCCAAAGATAAGAAAAGAGGCAGCAGATTATTCCAGAGGGTGAAATGCACTCTTTGAGTATGGTGACCTTAAAGGATATCCTTTGAGACAGCTGAGCTGACGTTTTTAATAGAAAACATGCGCCAAGCTGTGTAAACTTTGAGTAACTGGGATTGAGATCAAGCACCTCCCTCCATGTGCTCTGTTCAGGGACATAGCTCTATAACGCTGCCAGATTGGCAGTGTGCATTCTGAAGCTCCTAGTGCAGAAGACTGAACTGCTTTAGGCTCCCAAACATGCTGCCTTTAGCCAGCAACTCTCGCCTGTGAAATCAGCTGGCCAAGAAGAGCTGGGATGTAGACAGGTCTCTATAAGCAATACCCCTTTTTTCCTTCTCCTTCGAAGTACGTGCAGCAGAACAAGAGCCAGCTATTGTTCAGATTTGATGTTTAAAATTTGATGTTTTCTTAACCATACTTATTTAGAGAGACTAGAGAGTTTATGATCCTACCCTTTTATGTAGTTTTGTTTTGTTTTAATTATTTTACTGCAGATTTAGAGGGTACAAGTTTTTTTGCTATGTGGATGAATTGTATAATGCTGAAATGAGGGCTTTCAGTATCCCAGTCTCCAGAACTGTGTACACTGTATCAAATAGATAGATTTTTATCCCTCATCCCCCTCCCAACCTCCCCATGTCTTAGTTTTAATTTCCATTACACCACTTTATGATGATATATATCCCTCATTTAGCTCCCACTTATTAGTGAAAACGTGGTATTTGTTTCTCCATTCCTGAGATACTTTACTTAGGAGAATGATCTACAGTTTCATCCAACTTCCTGCAAATGATATTATTTCATTCTTTTTTAGGAATGAAATACACACACAGAGAGACACACACACACAGAAACACACACCACACACATTTTCTTTATTCACTTCTCAGTTGATAAACAGCCAGGTTCATTCCATATCTTTGTAATTGTGAATTGTGCTGCGGGAAATATTCATGTGCAGGTGGGTTTTGTTTGTTTGTTTGTTTTTTGGTTTGGTTTTGTTTGTTTTTTTTTTCCTTAGAAAATGACTTCTTTTAGATAGATACTCAGTAGTGGGATGCCTGAATTTAATGATAGACTGACTTTTAGTTCTTTGAGGAATCTTCACACTGTTTTCCATAGAGGTTTTACTAGTTTACATTCTCACCCCCAGTACGTAAGTGTACCCTTTTCACCATATCCATGCCAAAATCCATTGTTTTTTTAAACTTTGTAATAATGGCCATTCTGACAGGAGTAAGATGGTATCTCACTGAGGTTTTAATTTGCATTTCCCTGATGATTAGTGATTTTGAGCATTTTTTATGTTTGTTGTCCACTTATCTGTCTTCTTTTGAAAAAAAATGATTCATGTCTTTTGTTCCATTTGACTTGGGATTATTTGGTTTTTTTCTTGCTGATTTGTTTGTATTCCTTGTAGATTCTGGATGTGAACTTTTTGTCAAATGTAGAATTTGTGAATATTTTCTCCCATTCTGCAGGTTGTCTATTTACTCTGTTGATTATTTTCTTCGCTGTGCAGAACTATTTTAGTTTAATTAAGTCTCTTTTTATTATTCTTGCCGTATAGCTTTTGATGTCTTACATATAAATTCTTTGCCTAATTTTAATGTCCAGAAGAGTTTTCCTTACGTTTATTCCAGAATTTTTATGGTTTCAAGTCTTACACCTAAGCATTTAATCCATCTTCAGTTAATTTTTATATATAGTAAGACATAGGGATCCAGTTTCATTCTTCTGCATGTAGCTACCCAGTTTTCCCAACACCATTTATTAATAGGGAATCATTTCTCCAGGTATGTTTTTGTCTGCTTTGTCAAAAATTAATTGGTTATAACTAGATGGATTTATTACTGGGTTCTCTCTATTCTATTCCATTGATCTATGTGTCTACATTTATGCCAGTACCACGCTGTTTTGGTTTCTATGGCCTTGTAGTATAATGTGAAGTCAGTGTAATGTGATGACTCCAGGTTTGTTCTTTTGCTTATGTAATGTGATGACTCCAGATTGCTTTGACTATTCAGGTTCTTTCTTGATTAAATATGAAGTTTAGGATTATTTTTTTTTTATCTGAGGAAAATGACATTGGTATGTTGATGGGAAACTGTGAAGAATTTGTAAATCACTTTAGGCAGTATGGACATTTTAACAATATTGATTCTTCCAATTCATGAGCATGGGCTGGATGCTTTTCCTTTGGTTTGTGTCATGTATGATTTCTTTCATCACTGTTTTATACATCTCTTTGTAGGCATCTTTCACCTCTTTGGTTAAGTATATTCCCTGGTATTTTCTTTTCTTTTCAGCTATTGAAATGGTGTTGAGTTCTTGATTTGATTCTCAGCTGGACTGTTACTGGTTTGTAGAAATGCTACTGACATGTGTACATTAATTTTGTAACCTAAGACTTTATTGAATTTATTTATAAATTCTGGGAATCTTTTGGTAGAATCTTTAGGGTTTTCTACACATAAGATTATGTAGTAGGCAAATAGGGACAGTTTGCCCTCCTCTTTCCTGATTTGGATGTCCTTTATTCCTTTTTCTTGCCTGATTCTCTGGCTATGACTTCCAGTATTATATTGAATAGAAGTGGTGACAGTGAGCATCCTTGTCGTGTTCCATTTTTGAAGGGTAATGTTTTCAAATTTTCCCCAATCAGTACAATTTTGCCTGTGGATTTGTCATATATGGCTTTTATTATTTTGAGTTATGTTGCTTCTATGCTTTGTTGAGGGTTTTTATCATCAAAGGGTACTGGATTTTACTGAATGCTTTCTCTGCATCTATTCAGATGATCATGTGGCTTTTGTTTTTAATTCTGTTTACGTGGTGAATCACACTAATTGATTTTTATATTTTGAACCATCCTTGCATTCCTGGGATAAAACCCACTTGATCATGCCGAATTATCTTGGTGTGCTGTAATTCAGTTTGCTAGTATTTTGTTAAGGATTTTGCATCTATGTTAAGGAGGAATATTGGTCTGTAATTTTCTTCTTTGTTATTGTTGTTGTTATTGTGTCATTTCCTGGCTTTCTTATCAGGGTGACACTGGCTTCACAGAATGAGTTATGGAGCAGTTTCAGTATGATAAGTACCAGTTCTTCTTTGTAGGTCTGGCTGAATTTGGCTGTAGTATTTCAATGTTACTACTGATATTTGAGATGCTGTTCTGGTCATCATGTTGATTGCCATCTAGTTGCCTTGTTTTCTCCCTGTGTTACTGTTTTATAAAAGCTATGAGTTTTAGCTTTTGAGTGTTTTTATAGTGATGTGTATTGATTGTTCTGTTCCACTTACAGAGCACTAGTAAGTATTTCCTGTTGGGCAGATCTGGAGGTGAAAAAATTCCCTTAGTGTTTGCTTATCTAGGAAAGATTTCATTTCTCCTTCACTGTGAAACTCAGTATTGTAGGATTCAAAATTCTTGGCTGACAGTTATTCTGTTTAGGAAGACAAAAATGGAACCCAAGTCCCTGCTGCTTGAAAGGTTTTTGCTTAGAAGTCTTCCCTGAGTCTGGTGGTTTTCCATTGTAAGTTATCTGATGCTTTCATTTTACAGCCTTCAGTACTTTCTTCTTCATTTTGACTTTGGCCAGACTGATGACCAAGTGCCTTGGTGATGTCCTATCTGCATGAATCTTGCAGGTGTTGGATGATATCCTTTGTATCTGGATGTCTAAAGCTCTAGTGACACCAGGGAAGTTTGCTTCAATTATGCCCTCAAATTGGTTTTCCATGCTTTTTTGCTTATTCTTATTCTCCCTCAGGAATACCTATGATTCTTATATTTATTCACTTTACACAGTCCCATATTTCTCAGAGGGATGGTTCATTCTTCTTGATTCTTTTTTGTACATTTTTGAAGGGGCTAGTTAGAGGGCATTGTCTTCAAGCTCTGAAATTCTTCTGCTTGGTCTAGTCTGTGGTTAAAGCTTTCCACTGTATTTTGAATTTCCATGAATGACTCTCATTTCTGGATCTGTCATATTTTTTCTTATATCATCTATCACTTCAGTGAATTTTTCATTCATGTCCCAAATTTATTTTCAGTTTCCTTGATTGGCTTTCAACTTTCTCATCAATCTCATTGATCTTACTTGCCATTCATATTCTGAATTCCACAGGTGACATTTCAGCAATTTCCTATTGGTTGGAATGTGTTGATGGAGAACTATTGTGATCCTTTTGGGGTGTCAAAACAGCCTGTTTATTCATAGTGCCAGAGTTTTTATGCTCATTCCTTCTCATCTGAAACCTCTTCTCTCAGCTCAAGACAGACAGCTTTGCAGTATACCTGTTCTCCTCTACTGCATCTCTGCCCCTCAGTGGGGAGAGAGAGAGAGAGAGAGGGAGAGAGAGAACACCCTACATGGGCCACTCAAACCCCACTCTGGAAACTAGGCAGGAGAGGGGCAAATGAACTGTGAGCCTTTAACACTGCTGCTCCCTGCATCTTCCTATTCCTCTGTGGTTGTCATGGGCAGTAGGCATGTGGTGGGCATGTGGCAGGCAGCGAACATGTGCAGCATTAGCATTTGCCTTGTCCAGGTCTGGTGGTGATGGGATTTGTCAGTGCATTATGGCATGAGCACTCACCCCAGCCAGGTCCAGTGGTGACAGTAGGCAGTAGGTATGTGGGTAGAGGGGATGTGGGTGTTTGCCCCACCTAGGTTTCTTTGGTGGCAGCATGGAAAGGGGGCTTACAACAACCTGAGCACTTGCCCCACCCTGGTCTGTCAGTGGCACTGCTACCCAGATGACACACTAGGCAACAGGGGCCACAGGCACTCTCTCCCTCCATGTGCCACAGCAGCTTTAGCTGGATGGGATGGCTGGGTGGCAGCAGGAGGTACTGGGTCTGTGGATGTCTGCTCTGCCCATGTCCCCCAGTGGTAGTAGTGTCCCACAGCACCCACCCATGGGGTGCATGGGGGTGTGCTGCTCCCTTCCTGGCCCAGCATGGGTAATGGAGAGTCAGCAGCAATGGATCTGACCTCTAGGTAGATGCAGCACTCTAGGGCTGGGACCTCAAAATGGCCCCAGCCATAGCACCCAGGGTTCGTAAGCCAGCAGGAACCCCTGCACCTTCTCTACAGAGCAGTGCTGCTGCACAGTCTCCAGTCAGCTCCCTGTGTCCCTCCAGTGGCTGCTGCAGTGGACAGGCCCTCCTACAGCTCCAATTGCAATGTCTGCATGGAAAGTATAGAGCTCTTCTCTTTCTCTTCCCCAGTGTAGACGCCTTCCTCATGTACATTGGATCCTGCCACACAGGTCACCCCACTTCCCTCCCCTTCATTTTGGGAGCATCTTGTCACTTCTTTGTTAATTCCCTATGTTCTCTCTTAGATAATCAATCTCAAGGTGAAGATCTACTTGCCCCTTTAGCTCTTCTCCATAAGAGTGGCACTGCAGGCTACTTCTAATCTGCTCTTTGGGCCCCTCTCCTCAGCATCCTACCCTTTTAGAATAAGCTCAGTGAACTCCAAGCAGGATAAACAGAATGAAAGCCACACCCAGACACATTGTAATTAAACTACTGAAAACTGAATATAAAGAAAAATTTTAAAGCCACCAGCAGAAAAAAGATGCATTACAGAGGGAAAAATAACACAAGTAATGGCTGACTTTTAGAAGATATATAATAAAGTCCGGAAGACAATAGAATGGCATTTTCAAATGCTGAATAAAATTCTCTTGACCTAAAATTCCATATCAAAAAAAATTCTTTCAAAAGAAAGACAAAATGTAAATATTTTCAGATAAATATTTTCATACTTTGTCTGCAAGAGGAAAAATTATGGACCAAAAGGAAATTTTTAGAGCTACAATTAGGATGGGAGAGCATTGAAAATATTAAACAGTTTAAAAAACTTTTTATTTTGTGAAATTCCTTGAAGACAATGGACTATTTAATTCAGATATAATAACTGTATATTATATAGTTATAGCATATGTAGAAGTAAATTATTTAACAATACCTAAAGGGAGAAATTAAATTGTATTGTTGTTTGGTTTTTATGTGTGATTTGACATTAATTCAAAGTAAAATGTGATAAGTTAAAAGTGCATGTTGCAATTATTACATTAACTTTAAAAACAAATATGAAGAGGAATAACTTAAAACCAATACAAGAGATAGAATGTATCAAGTACTCCAAAAAGGGACAGGAAAAGAGGAACAAAGGAGCAAAGAACAAATAGAGAACAAACAGTAAAAAGATATACTAAAACTCACTCATGATAATAATGTCAATGAGTATAAACGGGCCAAACCTTCCTAATAAATTAATAAGATTTTGAATGGTGTATTGGGTGTTCCATGAAGTGGAGGCTAAGAAGGGCCATACCATCAGTCATCCCACAGCTCTTGACCTAGAATATGGACTTAGCAAAATGAACTTTTTCTCAGAAATTTATAAGACACAAAACATCCTATTTATTATTTTTTTAGTTTCTTTGTGTTGGTTTTCAGGAGTGGTGAATCCAGCCTCTGGGCAGATCCAGCACTCTGGGGCTGGAATCTCTGAATGGCGCCAGGTGCAGCACATAGGGCCCGGGTGCCTGTGGTACCCTGCTGTGCTCCCTCCCCAGAGCAATGCCATTGTCAAGTTTCCAGGCCACTCCTCACATCAGTCAGAAGGCCCGAAAGGGTGGAAAGGCACTCTCACACCTTGGATTTCAACGTCCACAGGGAGAGTGTGGGGCACTGGAGGTCTCTCACCTATCAGGACCAGTTGCTATGATTGCCACTGGGGTCCTTTTTGTAAATTCTTTGCCTAGGCTGATAGCTAGAAGAGTTTTTTCTACATTTTCCTCTAGAATCCTTATGATTTAATGCCTTAGATCTAAGTCTTTTATTAACCAATGAACACACATGTGCACAGAGGGAAGTAAAGCTCAGTGGAAAGCAACAGGGAGGGAAGGGCAAGGAATAAACCAACCTCACGGGCACTATGAACACTATTTGGGTGACAGGAACACCTACACCAAGGACTCCAGTGTTACAAAAATGGTCCATGTAATGAAACATTTGTGCCCCCTTAATATTTTGAAATAAATTAAAAAATTAATTGAATTTTTAAAAAGGGGAAAAATAGTAGATATTCACACTTTGAATAGATAGTGTAAGAGAGAAGACTGAAACATAACAGAAAAGCAACAGGAATCAGGGAAGCAGAAAGGAGTGAAGCCAGACACCCTGATCAGCCGGCATTGGCGGGAAGATGGGAGAAGCACCTTGATGTGGGAAAAGCATGAGTGAGAGATTGCTGGGATTCCACACTCCTGACAGGGACTTTTAAAATCCTAGCTAGAGGACAGCACCCTAGGCCCTTGAGGGCCCCCATACTAAGGCAAGGGGCTACATAGGAGATGTACTGAAGCATTGTTTGAACTCAAGTGAAGGCCCACAAACTTTTGAGCCCTGAGCGGCTGCAGAGAAGCCCATAGGCTTTTGGGTCCAGGCCCATTCAGACAGCACAGTCCTCAGAGGTCTCTTGTCCTGCTCAGAGGCTGCCACTTACGCCACTGCTGCCATAGTCATAAGGCCACTAAAGGAGAAGAGAGGGGAGGTGGGCATTTTTGTGCCCCCCAAACACAGAAACTACTGCAGCTGCTGAGATAAGGTGGGGTGAGAACTTCTCATACCCAACTGCCTGCCTTTACTGCGAGGAATCTCCCTTCTCTGGAGGCAAGCCTATGGCACAAATACCCCTCCCACATTTGAACAATCCAGCTGCAGTGGGAGAGCTCAGCTCCCAGTGACTTGAGCTGCCTCCACCACTTTAGTTACCGCAAGGCCAAGAGGGAGCTGGGAATCTGAGGGTTTTTGTGCCTCTGAGGAACAGAGACCACTGTCAATGTTAAGGGAGAAAAGTGCAAGCACCACACAGCTGCCTGCCTCTGCCAACCATGCCAAGAGGGACGTGCCCTGCCTGGTGGCAGGCTCCCAGTGCACCCACATTTTCCCTGCTTGGACATTCTGCCAGACAAGGGGATCAGCCTGCCTTTCCCCAGCATCTGAACCCACAGAGGCCTGAAGATAAGTTACCAGACCAGTTCAGTCTCATTTCCCGAAGACTCAAGCATGTCATACAGGGACCAGCGGACTGGGATTACCTAATTTAGTTCACCACTGCTTGCAGCTTAACACTCTCATAGGAGTCTAAGGTCCTGCTCAGCAACAACACTACAGTGCATATTAACCTATGTGTGGTGAGAGACAGTGCACCTCTCCCTCTCTACACAGAGCAGCAGTGTTCCCTACACAGGAGAAGAGATGAGACGCAAAGTTATCTGTCTGGGGGCAAGGGAAGAGATTCTACTTCAAAATCATTCAGGCAAAGAGCTATGGGAAACGTGTTTTCTGCAGCAATCAGTGACATTGTGGCCTGGAGATAGATGACAGGGTTTGACTGCACTGAGTCATGAGCCTCAGTAAAGGAGCATGATATAGGGAGGCAGATTGCTTTTTGACCACATTCTAGTCTGTCACCTGTGACAACAGAGAATGCCTCATGGTAAATAAAGTTCAAAGATCTATCCATCAGCTTCTGCTACAACTGGCTCTAAGCTTTAAGTGCCACCTAGTGGCCCTGGAAGTTGAAATACACAACCCAGTTTAATACCTGCTGTCAGGTATTAAACAGAATGGTGCTAGAGATCAAGAAAAGCTTCCTGAGACCTCAGCAATTCTAGTCCTCCAGAAGGTAGCGAGCCTATTCACCTGCCCAGTACATCTATACTACAGTCAGTATCTGGGAAAGCCACTGTACACATGCTATATATAACCAAGGAACTCATACAGAGTCTTGGTCCCCTGAAAGCACTCAAAATCACAGTCAAACAGCCAATCACAATGTACAGTATACTCATTCCCTCAAGGGAGAAAAATGAAATGAATAAAAAAACAAAAAAGAAAAAGTCCCATCCAAACAAAAGTAAATTCAAAAATAAGAGGTGACATCTTCAGATGACAAGTTACACCCCAAAAGGATCACATTAGCTCTGCAGCAATGGATTCCCCCAAAAAGATAAATTTGAGGCCGGGCGCGGTGGCTCACGCCTGTAATCCTAGCACTCTGGGAGGCCGAGGCGGGTGGATTGCTCGAGGTCAGGAGTTCGAGACCAGCCTGAGCAAGAGCGAGACCCCGTCTCTACTAAAAATAGAAAGAAATTATCTGGCCAACTAAAATATATATATATACAAAAAATTAGCCGGGCATGGTGGTGCATGCCTGTAGTCCTAGCTACTCAGGAGGCTGAGGCAGTAGGATTGCTTAAGCTCAGGAGTTTGAATACCACCAAAGAAATATTGGACTTAATCTGCACTGCTGACCAAATGGACCTAACAGACATTTACAGATCATTTCATCCAACAACTGTAGAAAATACATTCTTCTCATCAGCATAGGGAATACTCTTCAGGATAGACCATATGTTAGGCCACGAAACAAGTCTCAACAAATTTTTAAAAATCAAGGTCATTTCAAGTATCTTCTGAGACTGCAAAGGAATAAAATTAGAAATCAATAACAAGAGGAACTTTGGAAATTATACAAGTACATGGAAAGTAAACAACATGCTCCTGAATGACCATTTGGTCAATGAAGAAATTAAGATAGAAATCAAAAAAATTCTTACAACAAAGGAAAATAGAAAAACAAGATACCAAAAACTTGAGATACAGTAGAAGCATTGCTAAGAGGAAAATTTATACCATTAAACATCTACATCAAAAATGTAGAAAGACTTCAAATAAATAACTAAGGATGCAGCTTAAATAACTAACCAAACTCAAAATTAATAGAATAAAATAAATAATAAAAACCAAAGAAAAACAAATACATTTGAGACTTAACCAATACAAAAGATCAATAAAACAAAAAAATTCTTTTTTGAAAAGATAAGCAAAATGACAAACCTTTAACTAGACTAATTGCAAAAAAAGAGAGAACACCTAAATAAAATCAGAGATAAAACAGGAGACATTACAACTGACACCACAGAAATACAAATGATCATTAGAGACTACTATGAACAAATATATGCCCTAAATAGTGAGAAACCTAGAGGAAACGGATAAATTTCTGGACATAGACAACTACCATGATTAAACCATGAAGAAATAGAAAACATGAATACATCAATAATGAATAATGAGATAAGAGTAGTAATAAAAAGTCTCTTATCAACGAAAAGCCAAGTACCTGATGGCTTCACTGATAAATTCTACCAAACATTTAAAGAAAAATTAATACCAATTCTAATCAAATTATACCCCAAAATTGAAGAGGAGCAAATATTTATGAAATCATCCTACAATGTCAGCATTAACCTGATACCAAAACCAGAAAAAGACACATCAAAAAAAGAAAACTACAGGTCAATACCCTGATGAACACATATGAAAAAATCATCCACAAAATACTAGAGAATTAAATTCAGCAGCACGTTAAAATGATCATTCAGGGGGGAGCAAGATGGAGGACCAGAGACACGACCAGCCAGAGTGTCTCCATAACAAGGAGAAGCTTTAGATGAAAGAGAAAAAAAAAAAACAGACAAACAGATCAGATGAGGGTGTGAAGGAACAGTGCCAGAACCTACAGGAGACTCCACCAGAGGAGATTGCAGAGCAAAACTGGAAGGAGAAAGGCATTGGCTGAAAATACCCTCAAGAAGCTCAGAGAGCAATGACAAGGGTAGGTGGAGCAGTTCATTTCTCCCTCCCATCTTGGACTGTTGGTGGGCTCCCGAGTTGCTGGAAAGACCTTCTGCCCACATGAGCCCAGAGACTGCTCCTGCCAGTGAGCTGGGAGCTTCTTGTATATATGGCACCAGGCTCTCAGCCTCCCTTGGGTGCCTCCCACCCCACAGACCTAAGCCAAATGGCAGGTGCCATGTTGCTTCTCTACCCACCATGTGCCTTTGTCCTCCCCATGGGGCTTCAACTCCTGAGGTTCTGTCTTGCTCATCCCCACACAGACATTTCCCAACTCTGGCCCACACTGCAGGAGCCACAGGAGTACAGTGGGTCCCAGGTGATCTGCATGGTCAGGGATCCTGGAATGGTCAGGGATTGATCTCCAGGGCCCTGGGGATGGGCTTACAGGCCAGATCTCATACCTTCAGATCTCAGTTGTGTTGTGTAGGGGCACAGAGGAAATATCTGTGAATTAGTCTTGGGAGATGTGGGTGCCAGCAGGGGTAGAACAAAGGGGAGAGGGCACTGTGGGTTCTAGCTGCAGCATGCTCATGGGGCACCCTTCCTCCTATGGGAGGGCCACACTAACAGCTCAGGATGGCATCCTGAGCAGGGAACCTCCTGGCCTGCAACACGGATGTAGGGAACTCGGCTGGACTGAGGTCCTGCCTGCCAGCGGAGGCCCAGGGAAAACTGTGGAATAGGGGATGGTGGGAAGGAGGGAGGCCTGCTATGGACAGCTGGATTGTGGGTCTCATACAGCCCCACCTACACACACAGAATTTCTGGTTGAGTGCAGCCACTTCAGCCCCTCCCTGGAAGCTGTACCCAGGGGTGGGGAATGGATCTTTGACCCCTGCACATGCCAGCATTTGTGGAGCTTGAGGGCAGGCTCACTCAACCCAGTCCTGACCAGCCCTTTCCCCACCCACCTATGAGGCAGTGGAGAATAGAGGACACACCTGGAAGTTCCAGGGCCCCACCCACCACCTGGGGCATTAGAATACTTCTCCTGAAGAACTAGAACCAGTCCAGGACCCAAAAACAACATTGCAGCTTGTTTCTTCTGGCAAGCACCACCTACTGACAGGGAGGTCAATCTGCACACTGTTTACAGCATTTACTGACTAAATCATACAGGGTGTGATTGATTCTTACCCACAAGCACCACCTACTGGCTCAGAGATTAAACTGGGCATGTCATTATCTAAATGAAAAAATCCAAAAGTAAGAAGCAACAGCTCCTCCAGATGAGAAGGAACCAGTGAAAGAACTCTAGAAGTACGAAGAATCCGAGCAAAAGGACACTGCCAAAAGGGAACACCAACTTCCTATCAATAGATGCCAGCCAAAATCAGAATATTGAAATACCAGATGAGAAGGAACCAGTGAAAGAACTCTAGAAGTACGAAGAATCCGAGCAAAAGGACACTGCCAAAAGGGAACACCAACTTCCTATCAATAGATGCCAGCCAAAATCAGAATATTGAAATACCAGATGAAGAATTTTGAAAACAGATTGTTAGGAAGCTCAATGAAATACAATTTAAATGGAAACCCAACACAAAGAAACCACAAACATAATGCAGGAAAATGAATGAAAAATTCACTAAAGGAATTGAATTAGTAAAGAAAAGTCAAGCAAAACTCTCTGCCTGTACTGTCTGCAGCACAGGAGTAATCACTGGTCAGCTAATAAAGACTCCTCATTTGGCTCAATTCGGTCTTTAGGTGGTCATTTCTCGTGTCTCAGACCATAACACTTTTCCCTGGGGATAAAATCTGCATCTTTATATTTGTTATTTATTCTTGCATAAATAAAACATTTTGGTCTTGCTCAGAGTAGCCCAAGTTGATCATTGTTACTTGACCTTAAACTAATCAACTTTGATAAATTTTTGGCGAATTTTGGCAACTCATCTTTTCTTAATAAATATTAACTAGAGGCCAGAGGCCAAAGACAATAAATAAAGACAAAGAAATTTCCACATTGTGCTTACCTCATATTCCCTAGAGGAGCAAAGTTTTAATCATCTTTTAGTTTTAGCCTTCCATGAGATTATAGCACTAAAATGATCCCACAGAAGCAGAAATAACTACAAGGACTACCTGTAGGTTGAACATTTGGTGTTGATATCCTCTTAAGTGAAGTCATCCAGCCAACAAAAATCTAGCAAGTATCCTGAGACATTGAGGTGAGTACTTGAGACCTGTGGAAGAATCCCTAGAGCTAATTTTATCTCTGGGAACCATCAGAATTGATTAATTAAAGAGGTATAAACTATGACTCTGTGGAGTTTTTCCTTATTGATTGGAAGGATTCTGGTCCAGAATCACTTGATGGATCACCGTCAACAAGAGAATGCTATCGTTTAGGGTCTGGTGTTGCTATACTGTAATTATTCCATATTTTAGCTCATTTGTTAATGTTTATTAAGCCTTAGCCTGTCATACATTATGTCCCAGAGGTTAAGAGTGCTAGCTTGGGAGCTGTACTAAAATTTGGTTCAGTTCCTGAATTGACCACTTACTAGTGGGGTGGCCTACAACCAAGGATGTAAATGTTCCCTAGTGTGAGTTTTTCTTCTGTGATAACCATCCCTTCTAACCTCTCGGGATGGCTGTGAGTACTCAATTAGTTAAAATGTGTGAAGCACTTGGAACGCTGCCTGGAACCTATTAAGCACTATTATTGTTGTGTGGCCATTTCTCCCTCATTTTGTTGTGTCTCTGTGATTCCTTTATTACTGACTTGAATCAGAGCTTTCTATTTTAAGTTACACAGCCAAGGTGTGTTAATGGCTACCAGAGAGTTTGATCACAGGACTAAGTCCTGGAAAATAAATTAGGGTAGGAAGAATGGGGTCTGGAAAGGTACTACATTCCTAAGGGGCTGCCTCGATGTACGGTCAGCATGCCTGGGAGCCCCTCTCTCTTCAAAGAATGACCATGGAGTCACAGGGCTCTCAAGGCCATGGTCTACTGTTAAGGGTTGACTGTATCATCCCTTCTGGCCTAGGTGGGCATGTATCTTCAAGCACCAAGGATATCAAGAATATTTTGAAGATGAAGATGTTGATTCTATTTTACCTAAATTTAACTAAACATTATCTATGGTGCCCTCTCCCCCAAGTCCCTTATATGAATGTGCTCTGACTACCAATTTTTATAAATTATCTTTACCCTTAATTCATAGTTGATAGGATTGGACATAGACAAAGTCTCAAGCTAGAGTAAGTTCTCTCTTTCACGAATTTGTACTTGGAATATAGAAACTTGGGCAGGGCAAAGGCAATATATGTAACGTAAACATCTGTACCCCCGTAATATGCCAAAAAAAAAAAAAAAGAAATTCTAGTCAGTCTTGGACTGAGAACATGTAAATTCTGAAAGTATGAGGTGACTTGGCTCATGAAGAAACATCCACTTGTTATTCATATATTGTAGGCTGAATAATGTCCCCCAAAGATATCTAAGTCCTAATCCCTAGAAGCTCTGAGTGTTGTGTGGCAAAAGGGACTTTATAGATGTGACTAAGGTAAGGATCTTGAGAGAGGGAAATTATCCTGAATTATCCAGGTGGGCCCTCAGAATAATCACAGGTGTGCTTATAAGCGGGAAGCAGAGGGAGATTTGACTACGGAAGAGAAGGGGATGTGAGATGAAAGCAGAGAGAGAAAAAGGTGATGTGATGCAGAACCTCGGGTCAAGGAGTGAGGACAGCCTCTAGGAGCTGGAAAAGACAAGGAAATTGGTTCACTCTTAGAGCCTCCAGAAGGAACTGGCCCAGCTGACACCTTGGTTTTAGCCCCACGGGACCCATTTTGCACTTCTAACTGCCATAAATATAAGAAAATAAATTGAGTTGCCTTAAGTCACTAAATTTGTAGTAATTCGTTATCACAGCAATTGGAAACTAATACATCATAGGTATAAAAATCATATTGAAAATTGGAAGTTAAGCCACAAAACTGGACCTAGCACCACCTTGTGATAAAAAGCTAGTCAGAAAACAAAACTTTTGCTGATGACCACATAATTTAATTTAGTATAGGATCTCAGAATGCCTTAAAGGGTGCTATTAATCAAAAGCAATGACGCTGAGGGCTTCTGAGAGGTCCTTTGGAAAACTTTGCAGAAAGAACGGAAGAATATCAAAGGAGACAATTTTTAAAGCAGACTTTTTATTTTTAAACACAAAAGCATAAAAAATCAGGATTTTTTCATGAAAGAAGTCTTCAAGTAAGATAGAATTATTTTTAAAGGGTTATCTTGAACTAATGATTACATTAGGTGATTCTAATTCTAAGACACCAAAAGGGTTCATACTAATATTCTGTAAGAATATGGAAGAGGAGGAGGACAAAGATGTTACTATAAGGGTGGGCTTAAGTAATACATAGATCTCAGGTAATTGAATGCCTTTGTGCTAATGTAGATCACTGTGTTTGTGTTTGTATTAATGTTTTTCCACTGATAAGAAGGTTTGAAATGGGCAAGACTACCAATCAACAATATTTCTTGGGGGTGCATTTCCACTGATGCCAGCCACAAGCACTAAGCTTAAACCCAAAACTTCTCAGTGTCTGTTGGATTTTCTCTTTATCACCTGCCACATGTAAATAAAATGGAACGTTTTTCTGATAAAGATACTCTGCAAGGCTATAACCAATTTGCCACATGTTGCCTTGGCCGCGGTATTTGGGGACAGTGTAACCCATCCTCAACTCACAGGACTGTTCCATCACAATCCAAGAGATAGGCTGCCCCTCTGGATCCAGCACACCAAATCCTGGAAAATTCTGGAGGCAGCGTTCAATATATTTCAAGCTCCTCTCATTTTTTCCAAAGTCCCACTGTTCATTTATAAGACCTGCATGCGAGGCATCCAAGAAAATGAGTGGAAAGTTTCTTTCCCTGTCAAGAAAAAAAAAAACTGTGTATTTATTCAGCCAATATTTACCAAATACTGGAATTGCAGAAAATAAATGTAACACCATCCTTTTCCTTGGGGATCCTACAGCCTACAGGAGAAAACAGATGCATAAAAAAGCTACTATTTCTATGTTTGCTTCAAAATGTTCCTAAATAATGGAGGGAGGAGGGACACTATATGCTTTACAACTGTAGTCCCCAAACCCCCAGCCAGGGACTGGTATCTGTCTGTGGCCTATTATTAATAGGAGTGGGGCCACACAGCAGGAGGTGAGCGCCTGTGAGCAACCGAAGCTTCATCTGTATTTACAGCCGCTCCCCATCACTGGCGTCACCACCTGGGCTCCGCCCCCTGTCAGATCAGCAGTGGCATTAGATTCTCAGAGGAGCACGAACCCTACAGTAAACTGCACAGGTAAGGGATCTAGGTTGCGCGCTCCTTCTGAGACTCCAAAGCCTGGGGGTCTGAGGTGGCGCTGAGGCGGTGATGCTACTAGTGCTGGGGAGGCAAATGTAATAAATACAATGTGCTTGAATCATCCCGAAACCGTCCCCACCCTGGTCTGTGGGAAAATTGTCTTCCATGAAACCGGTCCCTGGTGCCAAAAAGGTTGGAGACCGCTGCTTTACAATACATCCTGATTCTCTTATTGGACAAGTTATCTGAGACTCGGTTTTCTCATCTGTGAAAACACAATAGCATGCTCTGTAGGTATGAGGGCAGGGAAGAGGGGAAGATCTCTGTACACCCCTCTGCAAGGAGGAAGAAGTTTTGGGAAAATTTGTCAGTTTCAAAGTCACTCCATGTGTGCCAGTGGGTGGATCACCAGGCACTAAATTTTCTACACATGGGTGAGGCTTTGTTGTTGTTTTCTTCCATGCCTGACCTGAGCCTGAGCCTGTTTCCCCAGAGATCCCTCACTACTCTCCCTCCTGTGGGTAGCCAAAGCTAGAATGCCATGATATCAAGACACACACTTGAGCCTAGAGGAAAGAATTGCCTTAGGGCAGGTGTTTTATTCCAGGTCTCTGGACTTATATTACTAAATATTATTTAATCCCCATTTACCATGTTTCCTCTTAAGATTCTCATGGGAACATAGCAAGGCTGAAACAGGATTTGAATATTACTGACTCTCCTAGCTAAATCTATCGTATAGGTATGTTTAGATTTTATTGACTTTTTGAATTAGTAATGCAGTTATAAAGCATGTATAAATTATTAGATGGAAGTAGATCTCTCTTCTTTCTTTGATTTCCTACTTCCCAGTTGTCCTCTCTAGAGGCATCCACAAATGCCAGTCAGCATATTTCGTGTAACTTTTCTCTGTACCTTTGTATTCTATGAAATTTTATATGTGTACATACATTTGTTTATTTATGTAATAGCATAACATATACACTGTTCTGTCCACCTTATTTTTTTCACTTCGCAATATATTTTGGAATTCTTCCCTAATCAGTTCTGTAGAGCTGCTTCATTCTTTTTAATGGCTGAACAATATTCCAATGTATGCATGTATCATAATAAATGTACCTTTTCCCCTATTAATGGGTGTTTAGGTTGCTTCATATGTTCTGTTATCACATATTAAATTCATGAAATTTTCACCATCCAATTTGGCAACATATTTCATTTAAAATGCAAATTCTTTGATACAACAATTTCAATTCTAGGAATCTATCAATCAGAAATATTTATACAACTGTGTGATGATCTATTCATGAAGATATTCCTTGCATAAGTTGCAGTAAAGTATGTACATATGTTGTAAAAAAAAAAAAAGAATAAGAAAAAGAACAACTCACATACACAGAGTACTAAAAGCACACATACCAGTGTTAAGAATATTTACACCTAGCAGGAAGATTGTGGGGAACCCAAATGGAAAGACCTTTATTTTTTACTTTATATACTTATATGCTTTCTATACCATGTAATATTCTTGTAAAAAATAAATAGTTTCAATAAACATTTTTCAATGCAACATTATGTCTCTTACTTTCTCAGAAAGACTCTTGTGAGGTCTAAGGGAGATAATATATGCAAAAGACCTAATCTAATGAAGGCTTTGCCCATGCTCAGCAAACATTTGCTAACGTGACTCCTTTCCTTTATCCATGCAATTGTGTATCCCATCATAATTTAATCTCAAATCCTACATTTCTAAGTATTTCCTTTTTGGCACCTCAATAATTCTATGAGGAATTTGGGGAGTAAAAGGTAAAGTCTCACTTGTTATCTTCATCCACTTTATGCATTTTAAACAACTCCAGCAATTCCATCTTGTCATCACTTGAAGTCTGGCCTTTCACTAGTGTTTGTAAGGTAAAAAGCATGGTATTTATGTAATCCACCTGTACAGATTTTGAAGCTGCAACCTTTCTTATCGCTTGGTCCACGCTCTCCTGGCAACCTGGAGAGAGGAGAAATAGAGGTACAGCTTTATCCCTCCCATATCTGCTACAAATGGACTGTGGGTCTTTGCCTTTTAACTTAGACTAGTTACCTTGGATCTGGAAGATTTGTTCCCAATTAATAACCTGGGGGCATGCCAGGACCTCCTCTAAATTGTCAGGAGCTTTGGTGAAGATGTGGTAAGTGTTGGTGTAATGATCCAGGTCATCCTCCATCTCCTGACATAAGAAATATCAATCATAGTTATATAACACTACGACTTAGAAAAAAGTTCTTGCATAGGTATAGAGTGCTAGAGATTTGATTGTTTGATACCCTCTGTTTTTCTGAGAGAGCTGTAGAAAGTGGCCTGGGAATCCCTTGCAGAATAATTCACTATAAATACACTGAAAGTGGTTCCTTTCTGATAGTGCACTGAAGTCAGCTGCCCCTGGGAGGGTGATAAGTAGCTCCACTGTCTGGAATGGGAAGTGTACCAAAAACGTGTATGTTAAGCATGTAAAAGAGGGTGCCTAAGGTATGGAGAGAAGTGGAGGGAACAGGGTTGGCAAGGCTCTGAGTCTTTGGTGAGGAGAAACCTGAGCTAATTCTGACCGAGTACTCTGAGGCTGACCCAGTGATTGGCTCTTAGCATGCATGGGAATAGATAGAGTGGACTTTTGGAAAGAACCATCATGCCAGATCTCACGCCAATGCCAGAGTACTACCTGGAATAGAGGGCCCAGTCTGCTTCCACCTGCCTGCTTACTCTCTGCTGCTGACACTTCCCCTCAGTAGTCCTGGCAGGTAAAAACATTTCTTAACCATTTCTAGCCATAGAAGCTGATGCTGAGATGTATGCCTATGATCAGAGTATTGATGGAGAAGACTGACTAGATGGGATCCTACAGTTACTTACAAATCCTGGATTATTGACCATCGGATCTAACTTCAAGTCTTACCTTACTCTCCTACCCTCTCTCCCAAACAAGCCCCCTAGCAGCCCTTCCAGAAACTATATGCATCCAGGGTGCCAAGGTTCTTCTCCCCATCCCTCCGCTTCAAATCCCTCATTGCCACACAGAGAACAACCTGAGAGTGACTGCCCTGGTGTTCAGTAGCTATTGCTCCTACCTCTCTCCGAGGCCGAGTAATGACCAGCTGATAATCTGGCCAGGCATCCACCAGCACCTCCATGTTGAATGGGTTTTTATTTCTAATGTTGAAAATGGTGCCATATACCTGAAGAGCAACAGAACAAAACAGGAGAGGATGAAGTCTCTGAGATAGGGTCTTCGCTATAGAGTGGGAAATAAAGCAAGAGTTTTAGGAGGACTTGACAGGATGGAGCCAGTGCTTCCAAGCTGGATCATTGGATCATACTCATTGAAAGGTATGCTATGACAGGGCCCAATAAGATTCCACAAAACTCCAAGTTAATAGCTGAATCATTAGGAATTGGCTCCCCTGACATTGATTCATTCATTCATTTTTTAAATCCATGCCATTTTTTTCTCACTTTTTTTTTGTTTCATAACTTACCATTTATTTGGCATCTGTGATATATCAGATCTGTGTTAAGTATAGGAAATTTAAAGATGAATATGATATGGCCACTGCCTTTAAGTTAAATTTAGGATGATAGAGAGATACATCATTCAATCATAATAGGACACATGTTCTGATAGATGTATGCACATGGTGGTGTGGGATCCCGTAAATGCGCTACTAGTCTAGAAAGTGGTGGGGAAATTTATAGAAGGAGCATTAAACAATATTTGAACTGGGTCTTAATGGATAGTAAAGTCTTTTCCTGGCAAAATAAGGAGAGAATGGGGACATGTTATTGCAGGTAGGAGAAAAAGCATGAGTGAAATGCTTGAGGGTGTGGCAGAGTATATCAGACCTGCTGAACTGTGCGTGGTTCCAGGGTGGTAGCATGTGGTATGTGGCAGGAGAACACTGGGAGATGGAAGAGAAAAGTCTGGGCATTTTGTGATAAACCCTGTAACCCAATTAAAGAGTGTGGACTATGTGCCTTGGGGATGGACTGCAAATTGTAAAATAAGGGTGTGATATGATCCTATTTGTGTCAGACAGATGAATCCATCACCAAGTTGCAGGTGGGCTGGTAAGATGGAGATAAAGAGATATTGCAGTTACGTAGAAGGGATAAGGAAATCCAGCAGAGAGAGCTGTAGGATGGGTTCAAAAGATGTGAGGTCACAGAAAGAAACAAAGTAGGTGATTGACTGGATTTAGATATTAATATCATCCCTGCAGATAGGTTCTGACTTCAGACTTATATTTCCATCTGTCCAGGAAGGTTTTGACCCCAAATCTATCATCCTCACACCTCAGCCCTCTCTCCTCAGATGTCCCCTATTCCCTTACCTTCAAGGATTCAGGGATGTTCTTTTCCAAGGATTCATACAGCATCTGTAGCTTCTCGGATTCATGAAGCACAAACATCTTACGTAGCATTTCAGCCTCCTTCCCTCAGGAAGATGATCTGAAAAAACAAACACACAAACAAAAACACCTGGAGAGGTAAGACAGGTGTCCAGAAAGAGGAGGAAGGAGAAGTCACCCAGGATACCACACATTATTAGTGGTAATGGGCTTTAGATCCTCAAAGCCCCAGGCATTGAAATACTTGCTCTAATGTTGCCATAGTATGGGTAGTATTTTCAGCCATTATGAATGAAATCATCTGAAAAAAAAAAAAATCCCATGGCCTATATTGTGGGCAGTCCTTTTTTCCTGAGAAACAAAAAAAGAATTGTTGATTAGCAGTGATACCAGCGAAGTACAAATTGGCAAAATCTAGGAACTGGGACTGTATCTTAGCAACCTGAAAAATAGAACAAACCCTTTTATTCAATAATTCCACATCTAGAAACTCATCCCAAGGAAATAATAGATATGTATGAAGATGTAAACATAAGGAAGTTTATTGTAATATTATGATATTACATATTTACATATAATATTTACATATAATATAAAACCCCTTATGAAGAAATGATTAAGTTAACCCAAATAATGGATTATCAGGCAAATTATGTCTTTGAAGAGTGTTTAATGACACAGAAAAATGTCAATGTTATAAAGTCAAGAAAATATATGATATAATACCAAATTAATAATATAAAGATGGATAGGTAAATGGGTTCCATATATGTGTACATGTGTGTACAGTCACCTAAAATTTTTTCTGAAATAAAGTAGTATATAAATAAGATATATACATGAACTTTTGAACTTTCTTCCAGCTTTATACACATGGATATCTGACTCTCTCTAAGTATATAATTATATATTTTTACATTATATATACTTGACCTCTCGTATGATACTTAAAGGCATTCTATGAGAGTAGCCACATTTTCTAAAAACCAACAAATACAAGAATTTCTAAGCCATTGTGATGGCTTACAAGGGAGATGTCAATAGTTTTTTCAATTATAACAATCCTGGAAAATTCAACCCCTATGATATGTATGTGTGTGTATATATGTGTGTGTGTGTATGTACATACACACATATTAATACATGTATCCAGAATCAAGGCAAAAGGAAAAACAGTGGTTAATAATATTGTCTTTGGAATCAAACAAACCAAGATTCCAACACTGGGTCCTCTTCTTTCTCTCTGGGTCACTTTAAGTAAGTCAAATCACTTGAGCCTCTGTCTCACTTTCTTTATCTATAAAACGGGCATAGTAATACGTACTTTTAGGTTGTCATGAGGATTTCATTAAGTCACAAAGTATGTGAAGTGTTTCATGTGGTGGTAGATGGTGTATATATGAGATTCTGAGGGAAATTTTGAAGAACTTTAAATCCAGAGAAAGTGAACATTCCATAGGACAAGCACATAATTGAAGAAAACTGCAACTTCAAAGATGGTGCTATATATAACTTGCTTGAAGAAATCTATTAACATAAAATAGACATTTCGAGGCAATCCACGGCTCTAGAATAAGCCAGTGTGTTTGTTTCACTGTCTAGGGGGACGGGCGCACTAACCAAATGGCACAGAATTCTACCCATTCTGCAGGCCTTTCACAGCATATTTCCCCAGGGGAGAGTGATCATCTTAGAAAGTGGGACCATGTCTTCTTCTTCCTTGTGGCTCAGGGATCAAGCACAGCACATGGCAATAGTGTAAACACTAATGAATTTTGTTCAGTGAAGAAATGAATGGAATCAGTGAGGAATAGAAATGGAGTCTTTGGAATACTTTCCCTTGAAGAGTAAGCATCAACTCTCCTTGTTCTAGGCACAGTCAAGTTTCTGAGTAAAATTTGACTATTAACAGAAACTTTCAAATAAAAAGGAAAGTGCCCAGTAGCAGGTATTTTTGAGCATGTAAACTTAGATATGTAACATGTGGGCGATGCATGAAAAGGAGGTAGATAAAAGGTTATGCACAGCCATTGTCCCCTCTTTCCACTGTCCATAGCACAGGCTCTCCCACCCTCTATCACGTTGCAGTCAGCTTCCCTCCATGTCAAGACCCTGACTCAACTCAGACCAATGGGAGACATCTATTTCCAACTTGTCCCTGCTCTGAAGCAGAAGAACCTTTCTGGCTCAACTTGATCCAATGGTCACTCTGTTATAATCATCCATTAAAATATATTGAAGAATACAGATGTTTAACAAGATCAGAGAGGAAGAGGGGCCAGTAAAGGAGATGGGAAAGGTGACCAAGGAAGAGTCTGAAAATCAAGAGATGTATCTTGGAAGCCAAAGTAAGAGAAACTTTCAAGGAGAGAGTGACCAGATGAGTCAAAGGCTGCTGAGAACCTAAAAGAGAGCAGTACTAAAAATGCCACTGCATTTTGAAGTTAGGATTTTATTACTGACTTGCTAAGAGACGTGTCATGGAATGATGGGGGAAGAAACCAGTGTAAGTGGGTTGAGGACTAAATGAAATGTGAGGAGGTGAAGATAATTCTTTTAAAGAGCTTGACCAGGAAAGAAAGGAGAACATGAGAGTATCGAGGAGGGAAGAAAGGTGCAAGACATAAAGGGAAGATATTTCTGTTATTAGATGAAAAAGTTAAGCATATTCATGCTAACTACAGAGAGGATATAAGATGGGGGTAATCAATAAGCCAATGGATATATTATAATAGGACACAGACAGGTGAAAGAAAAATTCATTGACCTCTTTACAAAGTGCCAGCCACTGTTTCAAATCCTTTATGTTGATCAATTCATTTAATCACCAACCATAATTCTAAGTGCAGGTGCAGGTGTTAAACGTAATTTTGGACAGGGAGAATTACCTCTTCCAGTGAGATGTCAGAGAAAGTTTTTAGGATGGGTGTGGATGGAGGAGTATGTGTGGAAGTATACAGCAGATCCTCAAATATCATTTCATTCAATGTCATTTCGTTACAATGTTGATGAGAAAAAAATCAATTCCCGCTGGGGCTGCTGTCTTTGTGGAGTTTGCACATTTTTCCATGTTTATGTGGGTTTTCTCCGGGTACTTGTTTTCCTCCCACATCCCAAAGATTTGCATGTTAAGTGAATGGGGTGTATAAATGGTCCCCAGTTTAGTGTGTGTGTGTGTGTGCATGTGTGTGTGTGTGTGTGTGTGTGTGTGTGCCCTGCAACAGAATGGAGTCCCTTCCAGGATGGGTTCCTACCTTTCACTCTGAGCTGCCAGGACAGGCTGGCCACCCTCGACTCTGAACTGGAATAAGCAGGTAGGAAAATGAACAAATACAAATTATTTTAAAATAAAAACCTATGATAATCATATAAATGCTTGACAATAAACACTGTGCAAAAGCACTCAACAAGCCTACCATGATTGTAATTGTTTTTGAACTGCACAGTGGTAGAAGGTGCTCCTTACAATTTTTTCTTTGCAAACGTTTATTCTTTGATTTAACCCACCACCACTATGACCACTATCACTCACTGATTCATCAAAAATTGGATAAATAAGTATATTATTTGTTTTTACTAATTTTCCTTAAACATATGTATAGCTCACATTTATTTCAATGTTTAATATTAGAATTGTTTAAAGTCTTTATTTAGAACTTTGGTGAGTTTTGTGACCAGAATTATGCCATAGGAACTTAATTCTTGTTTATATCAATTAGCTTATGGTAAAACTGGTTTCATTATTTGTCATTTCATTTAAAGTCATAGTTTCCAAGAACCTATCAAGATGTTAAGTGAGGACTTACTGTATATGTAAATACTCAGGGTTAGAAAAAAGGAGCAGGAAGTTGACAAGTTATCTTTGAATGTCTATTTCCTGGAAGAAACAGAATTTCTTCCCTTTCCAAAAGTCACTTTTTGGAACTGAACAGGGTGAAGGAGGGTGCTAGGAAAGCATAGAGAAAAAGTAGGGTTTTATAGGAAATGGCTGCGGTTCGAATGGCTTTTGATGTTAGTGGGAGAAAGAGTGGATGCGGGGTAGAGGGATTGGCAGGCATTGCTTAGGATCATGTAAAGATAGAAACCATCGTTTGGATGTGATACACTTGTATAAGCTCAGCACTCTGAGAGTAGAAGCAGAGAAGACAAATCAAACAAAGAAGGGTTGGATTTTTCTAGGCAGGAGGAGCCAGAAAGATAGGGGGCAAGGTATTTGACAATATAGGAATGGGAAAATCAAACTGCCAAGTGTGGGATCTAGGAGAGAGAGGGAAAGAAGTAAAGTAGGTTGGAGACGAATAAATAGGAAAAGGTAGAAAAAGCAAAGGATGAAAGTACTTTATGAATTCAAAGAATAGCCATGGTGACAGACAGGGGGGATGTATTCAGGCAATTTGAGGTTAGAATTTCAGAGGTAGATCAGTTTGGGATGTACTGCTATTGGCATCAATTCCAAATCAATAGAGAAGGAGCCAATAAGGCACTTGGAGTTTCAGGTGTCATAAACATTCCCAGGATGTAGCAGAAGTTTGATGGAGAGAAATGTTTGGAAGCCAGGTGCCAAATGTGTCAATGAATGGAGAGAAACTTGACAGAGAGCAACAGGAAAAGATAAAGTTTTATTTTAGCCACATGACACAGACTCAACGAAGGAAGGCTTTTCTATGCAAATAAACAAGTAAGACTTTTAGAAGCATGAATTGAAGGCCAGGAGAATCTGATTCTTTTCTTTACTTGCAGTGTTACTATGGGGAACTGAAGGATGTCAGGGAAAGGTACAGGTATATATTGATAATTTGTAGTTTAAGGAAAGCATTTGGACAAGTTCAAAATGATGCACACTGGCTTTGATGATTTCTAAAGTATTTTCCAGTTCCAGAGACATAAAAGTTGTTGAAGAATTGCTTCTCAACATTGGGACTGGTGAGTGCTCCTTCCAAGGGTTTGCAGGGGGAAAAAAAATGAATTAACAAATACAAATTGTTTAGAATAAGGATTCTACTTAACTGAAAGGCTGAAGAAAAGAAACACTTTCCCTGTCCAAAACAATTCTGCTTACCTGAAGTTTCTTTGTAGATCTGTATACACACCACCTTCTGCAGTTGTTCGGTGTGGCAATGGAGAAGCTTGTGTAGCCACCTCTCTATAGTCTCACCCACCTAAAATATAACTGACTCAAGTTGTCACTGTTTAGCATAAAGCTCCAAGAAGTTGTGGTGGGTTCCTATAGAGCAGACTAGACGTTCTCCATTGATATGAAGTCAGAGGCTTTGTGGACCAGAGGAAGATTGGAAATACGTGCTGTATGGAGTGCCTTCTACAACTATAAAAAGTTTTACACTGGAATCTTCTGATTTATACATTACCATTTGTAGCTGATTGGCTATTCTAAAGCAATAATAATAAGGCAATTTTACATAGTTGACGGAAATGGCCCAGCTGCAGCATTATTTAAATAATGTCATTAGAGCAAACAAAACAGTTGGAAAATTTGGCTTCATCGCAAAATGCCTGGCTTAATAGCTTTAACCATTTGTGACCTGGAAAAAGCCAAGAATGCCTCAGAGAAGTTACTGTAAGCATGAGAAGTGAGCCTCATATACCTTGTCCTCTGGTCCTCTAAAGTGGAAAATGGCAGGGGAAGAAAAAGCAGTTACTGGACGAAATTTTAGGAGGGATTGGAATTCACTTTGGAAAGTAGTGGTAAAACTGGTTTCTTGATGTGTCCTCCTCACACCCTCCACTGCAAAATCAACTGGGCTTGTTAAAAACACAAAAACCTCCCCAGATCAAGTGAACCAAAGTCTCCCAGAGTGCCTGGGAATCTGTGTTTGATACAATCTACATGAAACAGTCTGATCTATGTTAACACTTTGGAGACATTGAGATTGAGGAAAGGGAAAATAAAAGTTATAAAATATTTACTCACATTCTGAAACTGTATGGAGCAACTTCACATATTTTAATCGTTTATGAAATAACTTTTATGTCTCTGGGACTGGAAAATACTTTAGAAATCATCAAAGCCAGTGTCTTCCTCATTTTTACACAAATAAGGAAGACAATGCTGAGAAAGAATGAATGTCTTCCCCAAGGCCACAAAACTAGCCAGTGGCAATGTCTGGATCTAAGGCCAAGCCCTAGGTTATTTTAATGACACCACAATTCCTCAGAATGATTCCCTACCCTTGGGCAGTTTATATCTTCTTACAAACCTATTTCATTTACTTCAGATGACATACTAAAAATTATCAATGAAGATTTAACACTAAATATGTGCTTGCTAGGTAAGGCATTAAGTCTTACAGTTTCAGTGACTGTTTTTTGAGCCAAAAGTGGTTTACACAATCTGTCAAAGAATTGTTACATATTTATAATTTTATATGGTTAATTTGTTAAAGCTATAACATTCAATTGTATAGAATTATACCACTAATTAATTTGTCATCCTTTTAAAAAATGTTGGTCTGTGTCCACTAGCCAAAACCTTTTTTTTTTACATGATTGAGATCACACTGTGGATAATTGAAAACACACAATTATTATTCTACACTGAATGTTACATAAGTAATTTCTCAAGCCATTAAACATTTTATAAATATAGTTAGTAACAGTTGTACAATTGAATTGGCCATCTTAGAAAGAATGTATTACATGACATTTGGACTCTCCTATAAATTTCAGACATGTAGAGGGCCTTAATAGCTAATGTATGATTCCTGGTTGCAACCTTTCTTGCCTCCATAGAACTAGAGAAGTAAATAGGTGGCAGGTGGGAAGAGACACCTACATCTCTGGATTGATCTACAAAGCATTAATAATCTTAATTATTTGAACGGAAATAATATGTAAAGTAGTAACTTATTTTACTTGAAGTCTTCATTATATTTTAGTGAATATAAAGCCATTGGCTCTCTATATTTATGAATGTACTTTTTTTTAATTTCAGAATTTTACAGGAATGCACATGTTTTGGTCACGTAATTAGCTTTCATACAGTTTGAGATATGACATAGACGTGCGTGTGTATGTGTGTGTGTACCCCCGTTTTGACAGGGCTTTCATCAGCTCACTTCTTCTAAGCTCAGCCCCCCTGACCCTCTTTCCATGAGATCATATGTTTCTCAATAACAAATTCTCCAATAGGGGTTATTAGATGTCCAGCCCCATCTCCACTCTCCCTTCATGTTTCATGAGGGAGAATTTGCGGTTTACCAGAGAAGTCTTTTAAATAAAATCTGCTTATGGACATTCGATGAAAGGACAATAAAAGAACAAACAAAAACAAAAACAAAAAAAATGTTATAGAATTTCCCCCCCCCAAAAAAGAAAAAAAATTTAAAGGACGGTGAGAATGTAACTAACAGAAATTCAAAGGTGTTCTTTAGTTGGCTGACTATAGGTTTTGAATAATAATGGCTAACATTTATTGAGAAATTAATGATATGCCAGGCACATTCTAACGGATTAACATATTGTTTCATTTGATCCTCCCAACAGCCCTATGAGGTAGGCATTACTCTTATCCACATTTTATAGAGAAGAAAATCGAGATACAGAGCAGTTAAGTAGCTTGCTCGAAATTACACAAAATGAACATAGCTGAGCCAAGGCTCAGATCTAGGTTGCCTGGCTCTAGAGACAAAGGCCCTGGAACCTTTGCCAAAGGCCTCCAAGTGAGAGTGGAGACAAATACACACTTCCGCTTCTGATAGCCATCTGTTATTTGAGACCATATGATCTGCCAGTTTCCTCGTTGACACAAAAGCCTCATTTAGCTTTAATTTCCTTCCTAAAGGCCCTGTCTCCAAATGTAGTCACATAACAGGTTAAGCCTTCAATCCTGCATCAAGCATGTTGTTGGAAAAATGGTGCTGTTAGACTTGCTTGATGCAGGATTGACATAAACCTTCAATTTGTTTAAAAAAAAAAAAACAATATCTGCAAAGCACAATAAAGTGAAGTACAATAAAACAAGGTATACCTGTATTGATTTCATCTCTTTTGAATATATACTCAATAGTGGGATTGCTGGATCATATGGTAGTTCTAGTTTTAATTTTTTGAGGACCTTCTGTACTGTTTTTCATAATGGCTGTACTAATTTACATTCCCACTAATGGGGCACAAAGATCCCTACATCCTCTCCACCAATTAGCTTTCATCTTCTTGATAATTGCAATTCTAACAGGTATAAGATGATATTGTGGTTTTAATTTGTATTTTCTTGGTACTTAGTGATGTTGGGCATTTTTTTCATTTGCCCATTGGCCATTTGTATGTCTTCTTTTGAGAAATGTCTATTCAGGCCCTTTGCCAATTTTTTAATCAGCTTATTTGTTTCTTACCAGTGAGTTAAGTTTCTTATTATTTTGGATATTAACTCCTTAGATGTATGGTTTGAAAACATTTTCTTCCATTCCATAATTTGCCTCTTCACTCTGTTGATTGTTTCTTTTGCTGCACAGAAACTTTTTAATTTGATGTAACACCATGTGTCTAATTTTGCTTTCCTTGTCTGTGCTGTGGGGTTCTAGCAAAAAAAAAAATCATTGCCCAGACCAATGCCATGGAGCTTTTCTCTCACGTTTTATTCTAGTAATTTTGCAGTTTCAGGTCTTACATTTAAGTGTTTAAACAATTTTGTGTTGATTTTTATACATGGTTTGAGATAAGAATTTGATTTCAGTCTTCTGCACATGGATATCCAGCTTTCTCAACACCATTTATTGAAGAGACTACTGGCCTTTCCCCATTCTGTGTTCTCAGCACCTTCATCAATGTCAGTTGAGCTTAAATGCATGGGTTTATTTCTGAACTCCTTATTCTGTTCCATTGGTCCATGTTTCTGTGTATGTACTATAAGTTGTTGGTTTGTAGTTACTGTGAGGCTTGCTTAAAATATTGTACAGTTGCAACAAGCTATTTTAAGCTGGTAACAACTAAACTTTTATCACATTAAAGAAACTAAACTTTTACTCTATCCCACCCACATTTTATGATTTTTTTATCACATTTTATGTTTTTGATGTCACAGTTTACATCTTTTCATATTGTGTAAACCTTAACAAATTATTGTAGCTATTATTGGTTTTGATAGTTTTGTCTCTTAATTTTCATAATAAAGATATGTGATTTAAACATCACCATTACATTATAAGAGTATTCAGAATTTGACCGTGTACTTAGTTTTACCAGTGAGTTTTATACTTTCACATGTTTTCATGTTACTCATTAGTGTCATTTTCTTTCAGCTCGAAGAGATTTCTTTAGCATTTCCTATAAGACAAGTCTGGTGATGATAAATTCCCTCAGCTTTTGTTAGTCTGGGAAAGTCTGTATCTCTCCTTTATTTGTGAAAGATAGCTTTTCCTGGGAGTAGTATTCTTGGTTTGCCATTTTTTTTCCTGATAGTACATTCAATATATCATCCCATTCTCTCTTGGCCTGTAAGGTTTCTGCTTAGAAATCTGTTATTAGCCTCATTGGAACTCCCTCATATGTTATTTGCTTCTTTTCTCTTTTTGCTTTCAAGATTCTGTCTGTTACTTTGATTTTTGAGAGTTTAATTAACATATATCTTTGTGTAGGCTGTTTTGAATTAAATCTTATCGAAGACTTTTAACCTTACTATACCTGGATATTTATATCTTTCCTGAGATTTGGAAAGTATTCTTCTATTATTTCTTTAAACAAGCTTTCTTCTTTTATCTGTTTTCTCTCTTTCTAGAAAACACATAATGCATATATTGGTTCTTTTAATGGTGTCCCATAATTCTTATAGGATTTCTTCACTTTTTTTCATTTCTTTTTCTTTTTGTTCTTCTGACTGGGTAATTTCAAATGGCTGTCTTTGAGCTCATTGATTCTTCCTTCTGCTTGATCAAGTCTGCTTTTGAAGACCTCTATGGAAATTTTCAGTTCAATCATTGTGTTCTCTACCTCCAGACTTTTTGTTTGGTTCTTCTTTATGATTTCTATCTCTTTATTGAACTTGTAATTTTGCTCAGATATCATTTTTCTGATTTGTTTAGTTGTCTATCTGCATTCTCTTGTAGCTTACTGAGCTTTTTTAAGACAATTATTTTAAATTCATTGTTGGGAAGTTCATAAATCTCTGTTTCTTTAGGGCCAGTTATTGGTTATTCATTTTGTTCCTTTGGTGGTATCCTTTTTCCCTGATCTTGCTCCTTTAGGTAATGTATTAGTGTCTTCACATTTGAAGAAGTAAAAACTGATTCTAGTCTTTGCATACTGGCTTTGTCTGGGAAAATCCTTCACCAATCACCCCATCCAGAGATTCTTGGCAGGCCATCTGGTGTGGTCTGTGGGTGGACTTGCTCCTAGAGTCCTTAGTCCAGCTGCCTTGGTGCCTGGGTTAGTTGGCTTTAGGCCTGGTGCCTGGATCTGCAGGGTTGAGTCTGAAGCCTGGATCCACTGGGGTAGACCTGTTGATTGGATCTGTGGAGACGGGGATGGAGCCTAAGTCTGTGAAGGCAGGCCTGGAGCCTGTATCAGTAGAGGCTGCACTGAAGCCTGGGTCCACAGAGGCTGACATGGCTCTGGGGTGGGCATTGAACTTCTGTCTTCAGGGATCGACTAGGTTCTGGGATGGGCCTAGCGTCTGGGTCCACTGGGATAGGTCTGGAGCCTGAATACATGGGGGCTAGCCTGGTTCTGGGGTGGGATTAGAGCCTAAGTCTGTGGAAATGAGCTGGGGTCTTGGGGTTGACAGGCGCTGGCCTGGAGCCTGGGTTTTTGAGGATAGTCCTGAAGCCAGACTACATGATAGCTAACCTAGCACTGGGGTCCACTGAGGTGGGCCTTACCTTGGGTCTGCTAGAGTATGGCTAGGCCCTGAATCTATTGAATCTTAGGGCCACAGAAACCAGCCTGGGGCATGGGGCTGGCCTGGGGCTGAAGCAAGCATGGAGCCATTCTAGAACCTGAGACCATGGGTGCTAGACTGGTCCCTGGAACCATGGGGGCTGACCTGGAGCCTGAGGCTGTGGGGACTGGCCTGGAGGCTGGGTGTGTGAGTGTTGGTCTGGAGCCCAGGTCCACAAGGGCTGGCCTGGGTTCTAGGGCTGTGGGGACTATACTGGAACCTGAGTCTACAGTGGCAGTTCTGGATACTGAGTCTGTGGGAATCAGCTTAATGCCGGAGTCTACTGTGATGAGCCTGGCCCCTGGGTCTGCTGGAGCATGGGGCCACAGGAACTGGCCTGCAGGGTGGGGCTGCAGGAACTAGCTTGGTACTGGGCAGGCCTGAAGCCTGTGTCTGCAGATACTGACCAGGTGCCTGAGGGTAGAGGTGCCAACCTAGCACTGGAGTGGGCCTGACACCTGGGATTGTGAGGGCTAACGTGTTTCTGGGATGGTCTGGAGCCTAGGGTAGGACCACAAGAGCTGGCCAGGTGCTGGGCAGGCTTGGAGCCTGTACCTACAGGGGCCAGTCTGGAGGTTGGATCTGTGGGTGCTAGCCTTGTGACTAGGGGTACAGGAGTCAGCCTGTTGCTGGGGCTGGCCTGACGTCTGGAGCTATGGGGGTCAGCCTAGTCCTGGGGGCAGTCTGGAGCCTAGAGTAGCCGGTACCAAGGCTAGTCTAGTATATAGTGCACTGTGGTGGGCCTAACACTGGGGTTATATCCAGAGACCAAACCCACTAGGAAAGCCTGGAGCTTGGGCTATGGGATCTAGTCTGGCTCAGTCTGCAGGTATAGGCCTGGAGTTTAGGACCATAAGGGCATACCTCCCACTGGGTTTTACTGAAGCAAACTTGGTGTTAGGGTTCAAGGTAAAGTCTGGTGCTCACTTCCCTTTACTTTCACCACACAAAGGGTATCTCTTTCCACACTGTGCTGCCTGAGGTTGGGGGGAGAGTAACACAGGTAATGTAAAATTGTCCTTCCTATGCTCTTGAATCCATCTTTTCTTATTTCTATGCTATATCCAGATTCTGTAATCTCTCACCTGGTTTCCTTAGCTCTTGCGAAGGCATTTTTGTGCATGGATAGTTGTTTAAATTGATATTTCTGTGGGGGGATAAGTGCTAGAAAGTCCCATTCCACCATTTGCTTATGTCCAGTCTCACTGTGCCCAGTCAGACTGCTACATAATGATTTACAAAGTGCCTCAGTGACATGGGAGACAAGGCTTCTGCCGATTCAGAAAGAAAGATGGTCGATCATTTGTTAAATGTTCTTGCTAAACACAAATACATAAATACACAATAATAATAACAATAATAATAATAATACAGAGAGAAGGCAGGAGGTAACTTTTGGATATGGCATAGAGTGTGGTAATGGTTGCATAAGCATTTACCTCCATACTCATCAAGGTTTATACTTTAAACAAATAAAGCTTTTTGTATGTCAATCGTACCTCGATAAAGTGGTTTTTAAAAAAAGTTAAACACAATGGAGGAAAATGCATTTGGACTCTTTTTCCATGAAGTATGGATGTATCTTAGATCTCTGGTGGTTACTGAACCTTCTAGATTTTCTGATGATAGCTATAATAAAGAAAATAATGTCTTGAGCACATATTTGAAGACGAATTAATCAAACTTCCCCTTGATGTAATAGGAGGACTCGTTATTCAAGTTATTCAAGTTATTCAAGCCAAGACCAGGCTAGAGGAAGAGAAAAAAGTTTCCAGCTCAAATAATTATGTGGACTAATTCAACTAATGAGGAAGAGGAATTATGATGAGATGTTGAAGGTGTTTCTTGAAACCACAACGTGCAAAATGCATTACAAAGTGGGAGCCAGCATCTTGCAAAACAAAGAAGAGAGGACAAGAATTATGATGAGATGTTGAAGATGTTTCTTAAAACCACAAAGTGCAAAATGCATTACAAAGTGGGAACCAGCATCTTGCAGAACAAAGAACAGTGGCTTGGGATTCAGGATGTCTGGGTTCTGGTCTCAGTTTTGCACATTTAATCATGTGTTCACTTTCTGGGACTTAGTTTCTTCAAGTGCAAATGGGACATTGAGACTAGGCTATCTCTAATAAACCTCCTTTCTGATTTTTCTCTCTTACAGGAAAGATATGCAGGGGCTGAAATCAGGTCATTGGTCACAAAGGATGACGGTGGAAAGCATTGGGTATCTGTCTTACCCACAGTTTTAGGGTGCAGATTTAGAGAATGTATGGGTTGCCCATTGCAGGGGCCAGACAAATAATGAAAGCTGAGTTTGGGGTAGAAAATTGGGGAACAAGAGACAAAAGAATTAGGGAAGAAAATATTTAGGAGCAATCTGTAGGGTCCCCTATTGCTTTGTAGTACAGCCAATAATGTTTTTGCTTTTCTCTTCTTTAGATTCTAAGAGGACTAGAACACATCAGAGAGCCATATAGCTCTAAAATGTTCTTGGATGCCCCAAGGCAAGAAAACATGTCCTATAGAGCCCATATCTTCCCAAATCCCTGATCTATCCAAGACTATATCTCATTTCCCTATGTCTCAGGAGTCATTGAAATTTCATCACCTCCACGGAGCAATTTGACATGAGATTTCCTCTTCATAAAGTCCCCAGATGCCCCTTTTCTTCCCCGGTGAAGGCTTTAGAATTCCACTTTGGTGTCTTAAGTTTTTCTATAGTGGCAGGTTATTGTTTGTCTCAAACTCCAGAAATTTCCATCCTCTTCTGGGACACATTCTTATTGGTGCTATCAGTCTTTTTGACCCGAAGTACCTTAGTTTCCTTGGCCCTTCTATGCCTTGTCACCAGCCACCAGTCAGTTAGAACAGCTTTCTTCTGCTACAGAGAGGTGCAACAACATCTAAAGCCACTGTCAGTTCAAGGTCCTAGGACTGGCTGAACAACACCTCCCTGAGCATCCTGAAGTGCAGAATTTGCTCAATCACCAAAGCTCCTGAATTAAGAGTTAGGATGCTCCTGTGGACCATCAAGAGGAACCTCTTTAGGAATTCTGAGACAAAGCAGACATTTCAGGAGAACCCTTGGCCCATGTGTCCTCCTGTCATCTCAGAAGCCAGCAGAGGTGACCTTGACCCTAGAAAGACCCTCAATGTAAAAAACTATCCCCAGATTTGAGAGTAGGAGGATCTCTTGGTGAGTTCCCTGATGAATGGAAACAGGAATATACTACCATGCAGAAAAGGTGGGTTGTGCCAGCATCTAGTCATTGCCTCAAGGTAACTTTTAAAGAATTGATTTTAACCAAGGGGGACAGAATGATCCTTTGACCTTTAGGTCTCTTCAAAGTCCTCCAAAAGGTCTTGCAAAGGCAAGTTGTCTCACAATCCCTAAGCAGCTTCCAGATTCTATGGACAGATACTGACTGCCATCAGATGGGCAGCCCTCTCCCGGAGGCAGCTGCTACATCCTAGTTTCACATTGCTAAGAGTAAAGGAAAGACATTGATATGAAAGAAGCATCCCAGAGACCCTTGACGCATTGTGAGAGAATGCAGAGGGTGGGCCTGCACCAGCTTCTACAGTCACCCAGCCCTGTGGTCCCAACACCTGACATAAGCAAGAGTTTCAGGACTTCACAGAGGTTCAAAGATGCCCAGCTCATGGCCACTCTTTTACTCTTTTTGGTATGAGGTACATTAAAAAATAAAGACAGACCAAAACATAGACAAAGACTATAATAGATTTAAAATGTGTATATTTTATAAATTTATGCTTGTAACAACAACAAAAGAAGTGCCGTGCAATACAATTGTTCTACTCACAAGATAAGCACAGGAATTATAAAGCATTAATTCAGAGTGGTCTCTTGGCAGTATATAATTTATGGTGGATGCTTTCTTTCAGTTCTGTCAGAATCCTGCACATATCACCTCATTGGGAGATAACACCCGAAGCTCAAGTTTGGGACCCTTTGTGAAAGCAGGGCCATGCCCAAATGGCTCTCCTAGTCCTCTACTGCACCATCATCCCATGCTGGGCCTGCGGAACCCCAGGGGATAGAAGGACATTCAGGGCTAGCCACCTGTGTGGGACCCAGAATCAGAAAAGAATGGGGGCTCCTTGAAATGCAGCTTGAAGAGCCCAAGGCTGATTAGCATGAACTCAGAACCTGTGAGCCCAGAATTCATTGCTGCCATTTAGAGAGTCCACATTCCTACCAGAGTCCAGGCTACCATGAGTGTTTCAGGAAGATACCTTGTAACTAAAACTGACTATGGTGGGACTGGTATCAGAAGTGAGCTGAACCAGAGAGCCCTAAGGCACTGACATAAGAACAGACCTTTCTATTTTGATCCATAGATTAGATGCATCAGGGAAGTTGACTTGGAGAAGCCCCTGCTGGAGTCCTGCAGAGTGATCACTCTCTGTCAGATGGCAGATGTTTCTGAGAAAGGAGGCACAGGGGTCTGAGTCCAGCCCTGGCCCTCTGCACTCCTTGAGCCTGGGCTGAGCTCTAGAGAGACTCCAGAGCTGATCCTAAAAGCTAAGGCAAAGGAGTCTGCTCTGGAACTGACAAGCCTTTAAAGGGACTGGCACACTCAGTAGCCCTACAGATAGGAAAGGAGCCCACAGGGAAGCTGTTCTGGCCAAGGTCCTGACACAGAGTTTGCCAGAAACCGAGGCAGTCTTGAGGCAGATTGGGGCTAGCACTGGAACTAGAATCAGACAAGGAGGTGTAGATCCTGCGTCTGCCACTGGCCTAGCTTAATGACTTTGAATAAATCACATATTAAGCTTTTGTTTCCTCATCTGTAAGATGAGCATAACTTGGGCTACTGAGATGACTAAATGAGATATTGCACGTGAAGGTAGCTAACACATAGTAGAGGCTCCATAAAGCCCAGATCTTCTGCATTTCTGGAACATAATATGAACCATTCATGATTCTCAATTTTAATTCTTGAAATGTAATCTAAGGAAATAATTTGAAAGTCCAGGAGATTAATGACAGAGATATTCAGAAAAGTAAAAAGTCAGAAAAATACTTAAATGTTCAGCCATAGGGAAGTGCTTAAGTAAGTTGTGTTATACCCACTCATAGTAATGTTGAGTAAAAATGCTTAACATCAAGGGAGTATATTCATGACAATACTGTCAAATCAAGAAAGCAGATTGCAAAACAATATGAAGAGTATGCCAGTCTTATAAAAACATTGTCTCTATGATTTTTGTCCCTCATCAAAGACTCAACTCTGGATCCTGTCCCAAGCCCAACACATTGCCCCTCCCCATTAGGCGGCTGCCCATACACAACTGGACTCCACCTGGACATACCCTTCCTTGGATATGCACCTCTACCTGGCCACTGTTGCAGAGGTGTCTCTCTGGAGACCATTCTATCTCTCCCACTGGATGCCCACCCTAACATTTGCAGATCTCTAGGCAAAAATGGAAGTCCATATAACACACTTTAAATGTCCATACAAACCAAACTGAAAACTGTTAAATTAAATATGTCCTATCCTCTATATTAACAGATATGCCTTCATAAATAAGAACTCAATCATAGAAAATAACATTGGCAGAATATACATTCAAATGTGAGTAGTAGCTGTCTCCAGATAGTGGGACTAGGGATGCTTAATGCATGAGTAGTTTATAAAATATATATAATGTAAATGTAGGACTTCTGATATCAGAAAAAATGATGTGATATTCATCTATTGATATTTATTGAGTGTCTACTTTATATGAAGAATTTTTCTAGGCACTTAGTATACATCAAAATAAAGATCCCTGCCTGCACAGGGCTCTTAGCCTCATGTGTGGAGGCAGACAATGAAACAAATAAGTAAATTGTGTAGCATGGTGGAAGGTGACAAGTTATATGGAAAAGGAATATCAGCAGATAATGACAATGAGGCACAGGGCCATGGGAGAGAGTGGGGGAGCAGTTGCAATTTGACAGTTTGAATTTTCTCCGTGAAGTCAGAAATAAGGCCATCAGTGGAGAATGAAAATAGGGAAGAAGTATGGGTCTGAGGAGAGGGGAGGTGGTGAAGCAGTCATCTAAGTCGTGGGAGACTGAATGCACTGAGGAAGTCTAATATGATTGCCTGGCAGTCATATTAGTCACACTCGAGGTGTGTGGTCATAAATTTGAAGTAAGACCAGTCAGTGTGAAAGTGTGTTTTATTCTCCAGCCATATGCAGCCAAGTTCAGGCCCAAGGAAGGACGAGAGTTGAATTTAACCAGGTCTGTGGTTTTGCCACATGAGTATGACAGCAGTGTGAACTAAGGGCAAGGTGGCTGAGGGCAGATGAAAGGCAGTGATTACAATGATGACTCATGAGACCTATGTATATGCAAAAGGGGGAAAAATGAGGTGAAGGAGAAGGAAAGGGTGATAGGATTGGAGGGCCTTGTGGGGCTGCCTTTATATTAGAGTCAGGCTTCTAAGGGGGGTGAGCTGAAAAGGAGGGGACTGTTGGAGAATAGGAAGCACAAAATCATGATTATGGAATTATGGAGGGGTTTTAATTGTTGGTAATGGTAAGGTTTGGGGTATGACCATGGAAGTGGGCAGCTGGAGAAAGGTGAAGGACAAAGATTGAAGAAGATGTGTTCAAGGGACCGAGGTCAGCAGTTGAAAATATCCTTTACATGTTCATTAAAATCACCAAGAATTAAAACAGTGAAAATATTATAGAAAATGTCCATAAGCCAGGACCTACAATCCTGGAAAAATGAGGGGTAAGAACCTTGAGACTGGCAGATGAAGGCAATAGCAAGAGGGTAACGGGTGATGTAATCTGATTGTGTAGATTCAAAACTGGACAATGGTCTGAAAGCAGCGATGGGGAGCAAGGAGGATGAGGACGGACACCCCACCACTAGGCCAGCGTTTGAGGGCTACTGAATAAAAACCACTTGCCATTTGAAAGGGCCGAAGCATTAACAATATCCTCAGGGGAGAGTCGGGAGTAAAAAGGTGAAGGAAATCTTCACAGAAGAGGTGAGGGCATTGGAGATGTTGTTAATAATGGATTCCTAAATTCCGGAAGGGGATGGAGCCTTAGCAGGATTGAAATAGGGAGATGCGATGTGATAACAGCAATATTCTAATATGAGGAGGAGCAGGTCCTGAACTAAGGTTATGGCAGAAGGGATGGAGGAGGGAATGGACAGGAGAGATATTTTGGAGAAAGATGTGGTAGCTGATCGGTGTAGGGAACAAAAGTTTATTCTTCTCATGTGTCAGTACAGGCTACAGTGTTCTCACAGCAAATGAAACACCAGTTCTCTTGGGAAACTGATAAAGCATGGCAGATCTTGAATTAAAACTTCTAAAACTGGCTGGGCGTGGTGGCTCATGCCTGTAATCCTAGCACTCAGGGAGGCCGAGGCGGGCGGATCCTTTGAGCTCAGGAATTCGAGACCAGCCTGAGCAAGAGTGAGACCCCGTCTCTACTAAAAATATAGAAAGATATTATCTGGCCAACTAAAAATATATATAGAAGAAATTAGCCGGGCATGGTGGCGCATGCCTGTAGTCCCAGCTACTTGGGAGGCTGAGGCAGGAGGATCGCTTGAGCTCAGGAGTCTGAGGTTGCTGTGAGCTAGGCTGACGCCACGGCACTCACTCTAGCCAGGGCAACAGAGTGAGACTCTGTCGCAGAAAAAAAAAAAAAAACAAAACTTCTAAAACCTTCCCAAAAGTTCAAAGGAAAAAAATCCTTTGAAAGGATTTTGAAATCCTTTGAAATAGTGAAAGACATGGGCACAGGCAATTTTAGATCAATCAGGGAAGAAATGCAGAGGAAGAAAAGCATTTGGAGGAGGTAGAAAAAAATGACCAGCTTTTGCTGACTGCTCTAAGAATAGCACAAGAAGGCAGAGGGTAGACTCAGGGAAGAGACCCAGGTCTATTTACTAGACGTTTCTTAAACATTCTGAAATTCTGAGCTTGTGCAACAGGATGCTTTTGTGTGTGGACAGAAAACGCCAAACTCTAAAATAATTTAAAGAGGTTTATTCTGAACCAAGTTTGAGGACCATGGCCAAGAAGCCTTGAGCAAGTGACTCACTGTGGTTAGGTTACAGTTGGTTTTATACATGTCAGGGAGGTAGGAATTACAGGTAAAGCCATAAATCAATACATGGAAGGCATACATTGATTTGGCCTGAAAAGGCAAGACATCTCAAAGCAGAGGCTTATAAGTCATAGGTAGGCTTATGGATTCTTTAGTTCTGTGGTTCCCAACCCCAGGGCCATGGACCAGTCATGGTCCATGGCCTGTTAGGAACTGGGCCACACAGCAGGAGGTTAGCCGCAGGCAAATGAGCAAAGCTTCATCTGTACTTACAGCCAGTCAGGGCTCTCACTGATTCTGCATTATGATGAGTTGTATAATTATGTCATTATATATTACAATGTAATAATAATAGAAATAAAGTGCACAATAAATGTAATGCACTTGAATCATCCCAAAACCATTCCCCGCCCCACCCCCCAGATCTGTGGAAAAATTGTCTTCCATGAAATTGGTCCCTGGTGCCCAAAAGGTTTGGGACCGCTGCTTTAGTTGACAATTGGCTGAAAGAGTTAGGCTTTGTCTAAAAGAACAGGAGTCAGTGGGAAGGAAATGCTTGAGATAAGGATCTGAGCACCCTGGAGGTCCAGACAGGAGGATCTCTTGAGTTAACATAAGGATAGCTAGGATGCTTGAGTTAAGATAAGGGGGTCTTCTATCTTTCATGTGATGCTATACTGGAAGCAGGTTGGGAAGTAAACCACATTATATTGGGTTAACAAAACCTGTTAGTGAGATTTATCATTTGTAGGCTTGACTCACCAGGCCCCTAAGAAAGGAATTTGGACAAAAGGAAAAGATCAGAGTTGAGTCCTCAGTTTAAAGATTTCTTCATCAAAGTACAGAAGATAGTGTAACTTTAATAGGCCTTTGATCCCAGGGAAAATATGTTTCACCTTGCCTATTAACTAACACATATTTATTAACTATTTTATCCCTGTGGTTAAAAAGTTTTGAACATCTGTATTAACTAATTTGCTAATGACTATTTCAAATACCTTATCCATGGGTTATTTTTCTTATATTAATTACACTGGTGAGTTCTTCACATTTTTCATTATTTTTCACACCATTGTATATAATTGCTAAATCTATAAATAACATGTTGATCATACAAAATCAATTAAAAAAACTTGTTAAATACTGTACTTACTTTATACCAAGTATAATCCTATGCATTTTATATGCATTACATTGTGTAATCCCATAAATCTGAAGAGCACGTATTCTAATTTCCAGTTTACTGGTGAGAAGACATTTCCAAGTTCTGATTGGTTAAGCAACTTGACAAGGAGGTAGGAGGAAGAATTAAAATTTGAACCTTGCCTGAGCTTTGAATAACTATCAGTTATACTGATGGACTTCTCCAAATTATTGTTAAATTCTTGGCACATTTCCCAGGATTGAAAAATGTCATTTCAACTGAAGTTTATGGATATGTGTCAAAAATTTTTCTTATATATCAATTTTTGTAATGAAACTGAGACAAATTCCAAAATGGCCATAGGCCTAAAATATTTACTAGTTCGTCTCTAAGAAACTAAAGAAAATCTTTCCCAACACCTACTCTAAGTTTTCCATTCACAGCTATCCTTGGAGAGCTGATAATCTCTATTCCAGATGAGAGAAGGCTTCTCAGGCATCTAATTAGCAAGATATAGAAAAAGGGTTATGGTGACCATGGTGCAGAGTTCTACTGCAGGCATTTAGGAACCTCACAGAACTCTTAATATTCGTGTCTAATTCATTCCACCAGGGAGGAAGAGCATGGGTTTTGGAGTCATTCATGCGTGGTTTTAAAATCTGACTCTGCCATTCATCTCTGGAAGAACTTGAGAAAGTCACTTAGTCTCTCTGAGCTTTGGTGTCTTCAGAATGAGGATGATGCTAGCTGTACCTACCTCCTGAGTATTATTTGAATGATATGCGTAAAGTGCATTTTTAATTCACATGGTCCCTTAACATTTTCCCTTTGCTTCTTATCTTTTCAGGGTTTCTGCTTGAAGGGCTCAAGGACTGAAGCACTCTAGAAAATGCTCCTACTGAATAATTCCCAGAAGCTGCTAACCCTATACAAATCCTTGGCCAGGAGCATCCCTGAGTCCCTAAAGGTTAGGGGACAGCAGGAGGTCGGGGTATAGGTGTGGGGGAGTTAGGGATGAGCAAACAGTAGGCTCCTTCTCAGGAGGTGGGAGTAGGCCCATTCTGCAGGTTTTGCCATCCATTTGGAGAGGCAGTGGGGATCCTGGCCAAGAGAACAGGTTTTGAAGCCAGACTGGATGGGTGTGTGTTCCAAGTCTGCCATTTTCTAGTTTGGTGGCATTGGGCATACTTCTTCACCTGTCTGTGTCTTGATCTTTTCATCTGTGATATGAAAATAATACTAGCACCTACCTCTTAAAGTCACTGTGAGCTCTACATAAAACCATACAACATATGTACTAAGAGCATATCAAGTGTCCAATTAGTACGCAACAACTATTTGTTATCACAAGGACACCTGTGAGTTCTGCCCGCTTGCTGGTGACTTGACTTCCATTGATATGGTTCTAGAGACAATGTTTATCTGATTACCATCACTGACTTAGTTCCAGTGCCCCCACTTGGCCTGCATTTCTCTCTTCCTCATCACATCCAGGGCCCCATCTCTGAGGATCCCAATCTCTCCTAGTCCCTTTCTCTCCTCCTTCAGGTGTATGGCTCTGTGTATTACATCAATCATGGAAACCCCTTCAACATGGAGGTGCTGGTGGACTCCTGGCCCGAGTATCAGACGGTTATTATCCGGCCTCAGAAACAGGTAGGTACGCAGACAGGGACAGGTGGGGCCAGGCAGTTCCAAAGGACTCAAGGAACCAACCAGTTCAGACTCACCAGGGCTGCTTGTAAGGTGAAAGAAAATTCGGAGAATTTTAAAGATCCTCATTCAGTACTTGGTACCACAGATGAACTCCACATCCCCACCCTTCCTGTCAAAGCACAGGACTCATCTAGTCAAGGGCAGGATGGGGGAGGAGGAGGAGGAGGAGGAAGGTTGCAGGAGGACAAGGCTGACACTGCCAGATTAAGGGCCCACTGAGGTAGCAGGGGTCAGCTGCAGTGGCTGAAAGGAGGCAAACCCATCGGGAAAGGTGGGTGTATGGAATATCAGAACAGTGACTTAGAAACAAAAACCAGGACAGAAGTCTACTAGCAAAGATTGCCTCTTAGGAACCAGGAAAGGAACTCATAATTACTGTGTGGAAGCATTTCCCCAGATAGTGAGTGTCATCCTCAGAACAACCTTATGAAGTGAGCATTAACATCTCCAATTTAGGGATGAAAAAACTATGCTGAGGACTATTAAGTCATGTGGCTGCAGGAAACCATATGTTAAAGCATTGTCTGACCTGAATTCAAGTTCGGTTGACTCTGCCAGTTTTACTAGCAGTGTAACCACAGACATTTCTCTGAGCCTCAGTGTCATCATCTGTAAAATGGGAATAACCGTACTTCTTCAGAAGATTATATAAGTTTAAATTGAGACACTGTACATCAAAGACTTGATACACATATAATTGTAAATATTATTTAGCATCATTACTGGCTGAGGTCACACTAAGGAGTAAGTGATTAAACTGAAATGCAAACCTAGGTCTAGTTTTGCCCGAGAGCCTATGAACTTCCCCTGGACATCTAGTCAGTGACCAGCCCAGCTTCATTGTGGGTACAGAAGCTGAGTCCGCAAATAATAATAAACTAGTTGAGGTCAAAACTAGTTTGCAAACTGGGTCAGGACTGGGTGCAGAAAGTGATGGAGTGGCCCTAGCTTGAGGAAAGGGGGGATTCAGAAGTTGGGAACCAGACTGGGCCTTACACTCCCCATATATTTTTTCTGGGCACTTTCTCTAGGAATGTTCATTTGATCTCCTGGCTTCCTGACAATTTGGGTTCAAGGACTGAGTTCAAAGCAATGAAAATATAAAATCATGAGTTTGATGCTATATTGCATTACTAAAATACACATAATATCTACAAAGTTATTGAAATAAAAAGAAATATTTGACTCCCTGTAGTTATTTAGTATGCCACACTTTGAAGATGTTGGGCTATGGAATTTAACTAACTAAGCATATTTTCATTGCTTTGGCCAAGGCTAGTTTTTGTTTAAAAAGTGAGTCAGTAAATAAAAATATTAAAAATATAAAAGTGCTATGGTACATATATATAACAAAAAATGGAAAGATTGCAAAATAATGCAATTTGCTTTGAAATACACTCATCTATCCTAATTCCATAGCATACCATGTTCCTTTCAGTATTAAAATTCAATCCAATTTTGAATAAGAATATTTAAGGGTGGGATGCAGGAGAATTTACATAGAAAAAAATTTTAAATTTTTCTTTGTTAATTTTTAATCCCAAAAGTAATATATGTTGGTTAAACAAGTGGAAAAATCCAGCGTTGTTTTAAGAAGTTAACAACCTCTCCCCTCCTTCCTCTTCTCCTTTCCCACCCCGTGGGGTAATCAGTGTCCTTGCTCATACTAACACAGGCAGGGATGTTGACCACTCTTCCTTCATCACTTTTTAATTCGCCTTTAATGTATCATGGACTTCCCTTTGGGTCAATCAATCAGCACTAACTCATTCTTTTTAATAACTGTGTGACACTCCATGGAGTGAATACACTGTAATTCAGTGGGTCATTCTGCTCTTTTTGTATTCAAATTGCCCACAGTTCTTTGCCACTATAAACAATGCTTCAGTAAACATCCTTGTACGCATGTCTTTACATCCTGGAAACTTTTCTCAGTATGAATGCTTTCCAAAAGAGGTATTGCAAAGTCAAAGTGTTTTGTTTTGTTTTGTTTTGTTAAGTCTGGTAGACACTGATAGATTCCCTTCCCAAAAGTTTGTCATAATTTTATTTCCATTATTAGTACATGGAAGAACTGTTTCCCCACATTCTCCCCATTCTGTTTCCCCATTCTCTCTTTTAAGTTACGCCAAACTCATGGGTGAAAATGGCATCTTATTGTTTGCATTTCCTTGACTAGGGAAATTGAAATTATTTTCATGTTTATCAGTCACATGGAGTTTAATTCTAAACTGTTTATACCCTTTGATTATTTTTACACTGAATTTTTGTGTCATTCTTGAAATAGTGTAAGAGTGTTTTGAATATTAGGGATACTAACACAAGATGTGTGCTACAAATTTGTTGGGCCCAATATATAATTAGTTTTTTTTTATTCATGGAGATTTTGACATGAAGACATTTTTAATTTTTATGTAACTAAATATGTTATCTTTTTCACTATGACTTCTGAGGGGTTTTTTTAATTAAGATTTTTCTATGCCAAGCTTATGCAAATGTTTTTCTATTTTGTCTTACAACAGATTAATTTTTACTTTTTACGTTTCAATCTTCATTTCATCTGGAATAAATTTTTGAATAGCATGAATTAAGATTCTTTTCTCTCTTTCTTCCACATGGCTAGCAAATTAGGCTAGTACTATTTATTAAATAAATCAGTCCATTACTGAAACGTAAATGCCTCTTTTTTCATATAACATGTTTATATATTTTTGTATCTACTTCTGTATTTGTTTCTAAATTTTTAATATGCCACACTATGCTTTAAAATCCTGTTTGTGGGCACTATTTTTTTCATCAAAATCTCTTGGATTTTCTAAATGCGTAATACTGTAATCTACAAACAAAGATAATTTGCTGCTTCTTTTCCAATATCTGTATTGGTTGTTTAGGTTTTTTTGCTTTATTGCATACTACAGAAACTATGAAAATAATACTAACTAACAACAATAGTAGTTCTTTGCCTCATCCCTGATTTTAATGAAATGGCTATAACACCTTACATTTGGAACTATGTTTGATTCTGTCTTTACATGTTTTAGAACATTTCTTTTTGTTCTTTACCAGATTCGGGATTGGAATCTTTCCATCTGTTACCATGGTCTAATAATATTAAATTGTGTGTTGATTTTTGGCTTATGTATAATTTAAATGTAAAATAAATTAATTCTGGCCACTGTTTAAATGGTAGACATTTAATTTCATTTCCAATCTTTTCTATTAGTCTGTCGAGATTTTTTATTTCTTTGAAGGTCAATTATGATAGTTTATTCTTGAGGGACAGCATCCATTTCTTTTATGAGTAAATGTATTGCCTTATTGCCCTGGAGTAGCATATAACCTTCTCTTATAATTCTTTTATTACTTTCTCTATTTCCTTTCTCATCTCTACTACTCTATGCTTTTAGTTTTCTTTTTTTTCCCCTCTCTCTTTCTCCTGTTTTTCCTTAAAAGGCCTTACCAGAAGTTTTACCTCTTTCTCCTTTTTTTAAACCATCATTTAAAAATGAATTTTTAGGTTTTAGATAAGATCAAGATAGCTGACTAGACACAGGTAGTATATGCCTCTTCCAGAGAGAAGAGCCAGAATAGTAAATCAATTCTCACATTTCAAACAGATCGTCTAGGAGGAAACACTAGGATTTAACAGGAAGCACCAAAAGTGGATAAGGACAGGGTTCATGGTAACTTGCCCCACCAGGGCCTGGCTAAGAGCTGCGAAAAGCTCCTAGACTCAGGGAAACAGTAAGAGAGAAATCCCCAGGGCCCCACTCTCCAAGACAAGCTTTTATGATCTTGGCTACAAAAGAATCCCTGACTCACGCAGGTCTCGGGCCAAACATAGGGAGCCATTTGGATACTGCACAGAGATACTGCTCCAGAAACGGAATCCATGTGGAAACCCACAGGCATCCAAGCCTAGAGCAGCTTGAGCTGGGCACCATTCTGAGAAACTCGATACCAGGGCACTGCGGCATGCCTGTAGCCACTGTGCAGCTCTGAGGAGGGATAGAGGAGCCCAGGTGCTCCCACGCACCCCGGGGAAGGTCCTCACCACCCTGACGTGGGCTGCTAAGAATGAGATGTGAGCAGACAGCATTCTCCACAGTTTCTTACCCCTGCTGCTTGCCTGGTTGGGGCTCCAGCCTTTCTGGACACAGGTCCTAGGTACCATTTTGAAAGTTTGACATTGGGGTGTTCCTCACCCTCGGGCTGAGTTTGGGCAGATGAGGCTGCAGCCCCACCTGGCTGGGGAGGGGCAGGGAAAGGAGGCTGTTCAGCATGCATCTGGGACGTTGCCCAGCATCCTGCAGCCATCTGCTATGGGACCAAGTCTCAGGTGAATCACATTCCCCACAGTTTCCTGCCAGAGGAGCCTGCCTGAGAAGAGCCCCACCCTCTCTGCTCACAGGCCCAAGGAGCCATTAGGAGGAGTTTAAAGCTGGGAATCACCCCACCCATGGGCTCAGTTTAGGCTGACACAGCTGCACCCCGCCCAGTTGAGGAGGAACAGGGGAGCCCAAGCTCCCCTACACACACCTAGGACAATTCCCATTACCCTCCTACAGGCTCCTGTGAGATTGCGATGCGAGCAGAGCACACTCCCCACAGTTTCTTGCCCATGCTGTTTGCCTGAAAGGGGCCCTGCGCTTTTTGATTGCAAGCCCACAAGTGGCACTGTTTTGAGGGTTTAACACTGGGAAATGCTCTTTCCTTAGGCCAAGCTCAAGGTGACATCGCTACAGCTGCCACCCAGCCAGGAAGGAACATGGGAGATCAAGCTCTCCTAAGAATACTTAGGAAAATACCCACCACCCTGCCACAGGCAGCTGTGGGACTGGGAACTAGCCTGCCCAATCCATTGCAGCTACCAGTGATACCAACATGGACCACTTGGGTCCTAGTAGGTGGCTCCACCACTGCTACTGCCACCTCCCACATCACACTGATGCTCAGGGGCCTGAGAACCCAGCCCCACACCCAGCCTTCTTCTTCAACTACTGGGTTCTTAGCAAGCCACCTGAAGGCCCAAGAATTGGCTCCTCAGGATGCACTCACACCACTGCCAGTGTAAGCCACTTTGGGCCTAATATCAGGCATACTTAGCCTACTGCTGCCACCACAGGAGCCCAGTGACTGGCTCAGCTGGTGTTCAAGTCCTCAGCAAAACTTCACCACAGCCTCAAATAATAATTGTTCCCTAAGCCACCAAGGATATCACAGATACCATTAACCTGGAGTACTGCCTAAGAAAACATACAAAGATCACACTAATGCAGATACCCAAAATCAAAGCCAAAGTGTCCTACTCAAGCAACAACATACATACATCTTTAGGAAAAGTCTCCTCTTCAAAAGCAATTTTTTAAAAATCAGAAAAAGTGACTAACACACCAGATATCCAGATATCAATGGAAGAACACAGGAAACATGAAAAAGCAAGGAAATATGACACCACCAAAGAACCAAAACAATTTTCCAGCAATGAATCCCAATCAGAAAGAATTCCTCATAATGATAGATAAATTCCAAATATTGATTTTAAAGAAGCTCAATGAGATGCAAGATAAATCTAAAAAACAATACAAAGAAATCAGGAAATCAACTCAGCATATGAATGAGAAATTTACCAAGGAGATAGATATCATTTAAAAAAAAAACCAAAAATATAAAAATTCTGGAGCTGAAAAATTCATTGAATAAAATGCAAAACACACTTGAAAGCTTCAAGAATAGACAGGACCAAGCAGAAGAAAGAATCTCTGAACTAAAAACCAGGTGTTTTGAAGTAATCCAGTCACACAAACATAAGGAGAAAAGAACTTTAAAAAATGATCAAAGCCTTTGGGATATCTGGCACTACCTTAAGCAACTAAACTCACAAATTATCAGTATTCCTGAGAGGAAAGATAGATTAAAAGGTTTAGGAAACCTATTAAAGGAAATGTTTGATGAAAACTTCCCAGGAAAAGCAAGAGAGTTAGACATTCAGATACAGAAGGGCCAACAAGCCCCAGAAAAATACATTGTAAAAAAGACTTCCCCATAGCATATTATAATCAGAATGACCAAAGGCAAAGTGAAAGAAAGAATTTTAAAGTTAGCAAGAGAACAGTGTCTAGTCATCTATAAAGGAAACTCCATCAGACAACAGTGGACTTCTCAACAAAAACTTACAGGACAGAAGAGAATGGGATGCCATTTTCAAAATGCTGAAGGAAAATAACTATCAGCCAAGAACTGTATATACTGCCAGAATAAGTTTCTCAAATGAAGGAGAAATAAAGTCATTCCCAGATAAGCAATGCTAAAGGAATTCATCACCATTATATCGGCACTACAGGAAATGCCCAAAGGTATCCTAAACACGGAAATGAAAGATCAATATTCATCATGAAAAAATACAAAAATACAAAAGGCAAAGGTCTAATAAAACAATCACACAAAGGTGGAAGAGAAATGAATTAAATGGCAACATGACAAAAGTTCAGCAAACCACAAAGATAAAAATAGAAAAAGAAACAAAAAATATATAAAACAACTAGAAATTAATTAACAATATGATGAGAACAAAGCCTCACCTATCAACATTAACCTTGAATGTAAATGGATTAAATGCCCCACTTAAAAGATGTAGATTGGCAGAATGCATAAAAACACGATCCAGCTTTATTTTGCTTATAAGAAACCCACCTTACCCATAAAGACACAGACTGAAAGTAAAGGGATAAAGTAAAGAAAGTAAAGAAAAAGATGTTTCATGCAAACAGAAATCAAAAGCAAGCAAGAGTAACTATACTTATATAAAACAAACTTTAAATCAAAAACAGTAAAAAAAAAAGTCAAATAAGGTCATTATATAATGACAAAGGGATCCACTCAGCAAGAGGATATAACAATCCTAAATATGGATGCACACAACATTGGAGCACCCAGTTTATTAAACAAATGTTACTAGACCTAAAGAAAGAGACAGCACAGAATAATAGTGAAAGACTTGGACACCCCACTCACAGCACTAGACAGAAAATCAGCAAAGAAATATTGGACTTAAATTAGTCTTTCTTTCAAAATCAGCTCTTTTAAACTACTACTTTAAATTCATTGCAGTTGTGGTTTTGGCCATATTTGGGAATCTGTGTTTATAAAATCACCTTCAAATTTTTGAACATTTCTTTAAAATTAG
>CM052438.1:171787398-171877381 GCA_028533085.1 Varecia variegata
AAAATTAGTTACATTATTTTATATTTCACTCTTTAACAATATAATTTCTGACATCATACATTTACTGCTAAAACTCTCACACTTATTGATATTCCCCCTCAGAAACACATGCTTATCTTTCCGTGAACAAGTCTCCTTCTTCCAAGCCCATGAGTATAAAATACCACATAATTTGCCCTGACTGCTACCAAAAATTCCAATTACTTTGTTCTATTTTGTAGGCTTCTGGCTTTGCAGAAAGTATTACTATTCTAACAGGCTGATATTCTGTAGCCTTGAGAAAAGGCAATGTCTCACTCATGTTTGTTATCCGCTAAAGTATCTTGACCAGGTCTTGGACACTGTAGATTCCAGCTGCCTAGATTTTGTCAACTGAAAAGTGAAACAACAGGCAACAGAACTTAGAGGAATCATGGTTAGATTTATTCTGAGCCATACTTGAGGACTTCAGCCCAGGAACACAGACTCATTATAGACCAAAAATGTGTCTTGAAGTAGGTTACATGAGGCCAAGTATGTACACCTTTTCTAACGGGAGGGTACATGTGGCACAGAAGCTAGGAGAAGTGGGTAATAAGCAACGGTTACATTCTTGCAACTCTGGCACTCAGTGACACTATATGTAAGTTAAATATGCAGCTGACTGGGTAGGGAGAAAGTTTAGGCATCTTAGGGTCTGGTGGAGGGTGACTGATGCCACACTGTCTTTGTTCTGCAACTGATAAACAGGCTTATAACGTGCCTTTCAGTGACGTATTTAACAAACTCCAGTTACCCGGGCAAGAGGTCAGCTTTAGTTAAAGGCCTAGATTTTATTAGCCATGTGCCCAACTTCAGCCATCGTGAGCCACTGTTAAAATTTTCTTTTTCTGACAATCTCAGTAAGTGAAAGGGGAAGAAAAAGTTCAAGGGTACTGATGTGACTTTTCACTATCCTATATAGGAGATGACTGACGACCTGGATCCATATGCAAACACATATTGTATATTTTCCAAAGTTCCTCAAAAATTACAGGAAGTCCTGGAAAATAGCGAAGTCATAAACTGGAGACAGATACTCCATATCCAAGGTAACAAGTCAGAGGCAATCGATGACAGCAGTCCTTCTCAAATTGGGTCCTCAACTAACAGCATTAGCATCACCTGAGAAAGTATTAAAAGTACAAATTCTGAGAAAGTCTGGGTCTGGGAAGGGTACAGCAATCTGTGGTGTAATATGTGCTCCAGCTGATTGTGGTTAAGCTCAAGTTTGAGAACTTCTAAGCAATTGCATTGAGTTATTATTCAGGTGGGAGCCGCAGAAGTAGAGAACTCAATCATTTACAATATTGCTTTCTTCCCAGGTTGTCAAGAAAGTCTGGGTGAGGGGATAAGAGCAGCTGCATTTTCTAAGTCAGTGAGGATAAACCACTTGAAGGCAGTCCTCTATATAAATGAAGATATCCTGAAGCTCAACGTCTCCGATGAGAGCAAGGCTGGAAGCTGGTATGAGGTGAACCACAGAGAGGATGAATTTGAGAGGTACAAAAAAACATGTACTCATAACTCCTGTGGCTTTTCTTTAGTATTGTTCTTCCTTATACATTTTTGTAATGCACATAGATCAGTTTTGGAGAGAGGAGAGGATGAATTCATTCATTGGAATGAGTAAATATTGTCAATGCTCAAAATGAGCAACTTTGCAATGATGGTTCTTTAAACAAGGAGTGCCTGGGAGCTCTAGAATGGGATGCTATCCAGAAATTACAGGAGTAGGGATAAAATTTTTTGTTTTTGTTTTCATTTTCCATAGTGATGATCCTAATTTTAAGATTTCCCGACTGGATATCTCTCATGCTGGGCTGATAAATGCCAGCTGGAGGCCAGGGCGGAATGAAAAGAGCCTGGGTTTCATCCAGCGCTGCACACAGAAGCTGCCAGCATACTGTCTGCTGGGCCCAGGAGGGGACCCAGTCTCATGGGGCATCATGGACTCCTCTTGTGAACTGAGAATGGCCTACACCATGGAAAGATACCGAGGCCAAGGCAAATTGACACAGGTGTTGGAGCATTATGTGAAGTCTCTGCGTCAGAAGAATATTCCGCCGGGCGTGGTGGCTCACGCCTGTAATCCTAGCACTCTGGGAGGCCGAGGCGGGCGGATTGTTTGAGCTCAGGAGTTCGAGACCAGCCTGAGCAAGAGCGAGACCCCGTCTCTACTAAAAATAGAAAGAAATTATCTGGCCAACTAAAATATATATAGAAAAAATCAGCCGGGCATGGTGGCACATGCCCGTAGTCCCAGCTACTCGGGAGGCTGAGGCAGTAGGATCTCTTAAGCCCAGGAGTTTGAGGTTGCTGTGAGCTAGGCTGACGCCACGGCACTCACTCTAGCCCGGGCAACAAAGCGAGACTCTGTCTCAAAAAAAAAAAAAAAAAAGAAGAATATTCCATTTTATCTCTCTGTGCTGGAAGAGAATGAAAAATCCCACAGCTGTGATGCGAGCTGGTTTATTTGCGGTTGCATGTGGGTGGCACACCTGGATATGCTACCCACAGAAATTAGTTCCACTTGTTCAAACGATGAAGCTTATCCCTCCTGGGCAAGCCCTTGCTTAATACTGAAGCAGAAGTCACAAAGTAGCATTCTTTACTCACCGATGTTTCGTGGGTATTGACGATGGGCCAGAAACTCTTCTCACATGGAGATATGATGTTAAAAGAAACAGTCACACTCTTCAGGAGCTTACAGTCTGGGCAGAGGGCAGGGGAGGGTACAGTCTTTCAATATGCGTAAATGTTTGCTGGAAAGGAAGAAGTTACCATAAACAGGTAACTAGGAAACCAGGGGCAGTTCTTACCTCTGGGAATCAGAACTCTTTATGAAATTTGATTGGCAGAATCTACTACATGGAAGATAAATAAGGAACTGTAATAAAATTGTCAGTAGAATATACCTAATCTGTACGGATACTTTCTTGTGAATACATCTGCTATTTATGGATTTATGAGACACAACTACACTAAGGAATGGAGTCAGTTTTGTAGTTTAGTGACTTGCAAGGTATAAAACTGAGCCCCCCAACAAACGTCTCTACTAGGCTAACTTTCATCAGTTTTGCAGAAAAGTGAGTCCAAAAAACCAAGTCTGATGGACTTGGGGCCCCTGTTATGGAAATGGCATTTCCTGTGCCTCCTTTCTCATACCACTTTCTTCCTAATCATTAGTGAAGCATGGCACTGGCTAAGGTGTTTCCTGTAAGTCTGGTTATGAGTTCATGCCTTGGAGTTTGCCCCACTGCTGTCTGAGGGTAAGATCAGGGATCAGGAAGGTTCCTGGGAGAAGCAATGACTAAGATGAAGACTGGAGAGTGAGTTGGAGTGAGCCTGACAAAAAAGTGGTGGGAAATTCCAGATAAAGGAAAGAACATGTGCTAGGCACTATTATAAGAACTTTATAATTAAAAACTTATATTACCATTTCAGAGTGCCTGATCGACAAAAAATAAATTATATACTTCAGGAACAAAACAGACATAATCATGACCTCTTTTGGCCCTGTTCTGCTACGCTGCCACCGGAACTTGGACCACTGTGGACACTGCAGCTATTGCAAAAAAAAAAAAAAGAAAAACTTTGGAAATTTCACTGTTTCTGATAGTCTAGATGTGGATAATTTTTTTTGAAAAAAGCCATGTAAAGAAATCTTAATAGAATTGGCATTGAGAGTAAAATCTACCAGTGATACTCATCCTCATCACTCCATAAAAAAAGCCATCACAAAATGTAATGTTTATATTTCATAAGATTTAAAAGTGTGCAGTTATTTCAGCAGATAAAGAATTTTGTAGGTTAATGAGCTGTGGGTTTTTTTTTTTTTTAATTCCAATTCCTCTTAGAAGGCTGTGGTAGAGCTGTCATACCTTAGCATGAATTAATCCAATCAGATTGTTGAACTCCCAAAACCTGGCTCATTGCTATATGGACTGAAATGAAAGCATGGTCTGAGAAACAGAGGAAACATATCATTTTGGATTTGGAAGAGTAGAAAAGTCTGAGATAAGAAAATAAACTCAGGAACTTGAGGTTCTGTGAAAACAGCTGTAAACCAGCACACAAAGTGCAGGAGTAAATACAGATGGTGGGAAAAAAAGAGGAAGCAAATAAAATTTGCCTATTTCAAAACAGTGCCTCAGGCAGGTCCTGTATCCAAAAGAGGATGTTCTGTTCATCCAGGGTTTGAGGCTCAAGTTGCATCAGCACACCTCAGCTGGCAGTCTCCCCCTTCTGTCCATTTCGTGAGTGCAGGCCAGCTCCCCTTATCCGGCCTTATGTGGCCCCATTAAGACAGTGATTCCCAAACCTTATCATGTACCTGTATTAAAGAAACAACAAGAAAGCATGAGAAAGAGGAAGGAGGATGTTCCTTTTTTTATTATTTTATTTTTTATTCATTCCCCATAGAGAGCATCAAAAATTGCCAATGCTGACTATATTTCAAGTTGTTATAGTGGGGTATTGGGAAAAGTTTTCAATTAGCAATAATCGTGCCTCGGATAAACCTCATTGGCTACAATACTGCCACTGTGCAAAGCTAGGAAGGATGATTTTTAAAAGATGGCACAAATAAGTCCAAAACTATCAATAATCATAAAAAAATGAATGAATGAATTTTCCTAGCAAAATTTCTGTCTCTCACATTGAGTTAAAAACAAAGTCCAAGAAGCATGTGTGTATTAGTCTGTTCTGACTGCCATAACAAAATGCCATAGACTGAGTGGCTTAAACAACAGAAATTTATTTCTCACTGTACTGGAGACTGGGAAGTCCAATATGAATGAAGGTTCTGGGAAGGTAGGCTTCTCTCACTTGTCAGGAGCTGATATCTTGCTATGTCCTATATGGTGGGGGGAGAGAAGGAGAGAGAGTTCAGTCTCTCTTCCTTTTCTTAGAAGGACACTAATTCCATCAGGGGGCTCCACCCTCATGACCTCATCTAACCTAATTACTTCCCAAAGTTCCTACCTCCAAATACCATCACATTGGAGGTTAGGGTTACAACATACGAATTTGGGGGGGGGACATGTACAGTGAATAACAAAGTATGTCAGAAATAAACAACACACAAGGGTTAAAAGAGTAGGAAAAGATATACTAAATGAATGTTAAACTGAACACAAATTAATAACATCAATACCAGGCAAAATAAAACTTAAGGTGAACAGCTGCTAAGTATAGAATCCTCCCACAAGACAAGTCATGAAATCTTCCTCATAACAACACAACACTACAACTACAAAATATATATGGCAAAAGCTGATAGACATACAAAAAGAGTGGGAGAATTCAGAAAACTTCCTTCAGAACGCAATAAATCAAGCAGATAAAAAATAAAGATAATTTGGATTTACAAAATACCATTAAAACTTGATATTTTGGGTGATTTTTGGTTATCTGCTTGTTGTATGCTTGACCACTCCTATCCATCTGTTTGCCAGTTCACCATAGCTGGCCAGAAGGGAACTTGGAGGAAGGAAACACTCCACATGGACAGTGCTGCTAACTTGCCTCTAAGTCTAGAGGCTCCTGGTCCATCCTTGGAGTCATGAGCTATCTACTGGGAACAAGCACAGCATCTCTAGCCCTAGTGCCAATTATCACTTTAGCCTGTGGATAAATGCTACCACTGCCACCATGCTGCTTAGGGCAAGCAGGGACTTGAGGTTGGAGGGGGACGGAGGTTGACTACATGGGCCACCAAAAAAGCACATCTCAGGCCACTTTCCACCATTTCTTGCTTCTGCCATCCCCAAACTTAAAGATATTTTTGTTTTGTTTTGTTTTGTTTTTAACAGTTCTTATTTCTGGCCCAAAGACTACTTTTTTTTATTCTTTTGATCTGCTATTACAGATTTATTCTGGGTTTTCCTGTTTTGTTTTTATCTTTTCCAATATTTCACATAATTATAGGTGTGGGGAAGACACATATATTTGTTTCTCCACTCCGATCCTTCTCCACCTAGAAATCTCTCTCTCTCTACTCTTTCTCCCAGGAAGGTTCCAACCCTCTTGTTCCGTGTTCTCATTTTTGCCTCAGGCAGTTGCCCTTGCAGTCAGATGAACCTGGGCCAATTCTACTTTACTATGGACATTAACTCACTCCCCTGAAATGGTACCTAAGTCTTGGGCTTTGCATATGAATCTTCCCCTGACACAGCAACCCTTCTTTTCTTTTACCTTCACTAAAGGAATAGACTCAGGGGTGGGGCAGCACTAAAATTCCATGGATCCCAATGCACTCCCTCTGAAAGCAAATTTTCTGTGCCTTTTTGGGGTCTTTTGAATGGGGTAGAGGGAGTAGGTTAGGAGGTACGATTTCCTCCTTCCTTCCTCACCCTGAAGGACCTCCTGTTCTCAAAGGGAAAAATTAGGGACATTCCAAAGGAAGCTCTTGGAAATCAAGCCTTGCCATACCACCATGAGAAGACTAACCTGTGTGCCCAGGGGTGATATTTTTAAAAATTTAGCAATGATGTCCAGGGGTGATAATAAAAAATATTTTATAACCTGTAAGGGCACCAAACTTTCAGAACATTGTGTCTTCCCAAGGACTCACTCCAGGGTCTAGAGATCATGACACCTCACAAGCAGCCTGCAGGCAGTCCCCAAAGGCTACCCACCTGTCCCTGCTCCAAGATACATACACATACAAACACACACACACACACACACACACACACACACACACACACACAACCTTCTGCTAACCTCTTTGGCCCCTGATCTCACCTAACTTTGTTCTAAATCTTTATCTCCCTGTACTCCTGAACTGACGCACTGCAGGGTCTTTATGATCCCTTTTTGAGCATATTCTCTGACCCGACAAATATTCATGGGAAATATATCTAAGGCAAACTTTTCATTTCAGGTCAAAACAGCCACGCTTCTTATAAGAAACAATGAATTTCTTAGCTGCCAGGAAAATATATTGAAAAGGGTTATCATGCTTGTATAGTCATAGATTGTCCCTGGATAGATACTGAATGTCTAGAGAATAGGGTGAAAATTAGTTATTTCCCCTCTATATGCTTTTTTTTTTTTTTCTTGAGACAGAGTCTTACTCTGTTGCCCGGGCTAGAGTGAATGCCGTGGCGTCAGCCTAGCTCACAGCAACCTCAAACTCCTGGGCTTAAGCAATCCTTCTGTCTCAGCCTCCCAAGTAGCTGGGACTACAGGCATGCACCACCATGCCTGGCTAATTTTTTCTATATATATATTTTTAGCTGTCCATATAATTTCTTTCTATTTTTAGTAGAGATGGGGTCTCACTCTTGCTCAGGCTGGTCTCGAACTCCTGAGCTCAAACAATCCGCCCGCCTCGGCCTCCCAGAGTGCTAGGATTACAGGTGTGAGCCACCGCACCCGGCCTTATATATGCTTTTTTTTTCTTTTGAAAAGTGTACCCAGTGTATAGTCAACAGATAATTGTTTAAATGGGGATATTGCCTCCAATATAGAATCTTATTAATTGACTTATCCATCAGATTCCTTTATTATCTTTTTATTCAATCAACAGCATTTTTCCTAGTGCTCATAATTGAACACAACTTTCTTTACTATTCTGTGAAATAAAGTAGAGGCTATTCTCCCTCTGCTTCCTTCTGTACCTCAATAAGATGATATCTTTCAATGGATTAATTTCTTTATTCTACTCTCTCCTCACACGCTGGTTGTTTTAGCTCCAGGCATCATAGAATTTCCCATGCAGTGTGTCACTTCTATTTAAGAATCCTTCTTCAAAGCTTTCATTACACGTTCCCCAAAGGTCTATCATTATCCTTTTAGATTGAACCATATAAATGAAATTTGCCAGATTTTTTTGTTCCCCGAAGTTTCCTCTCCTCACTATCTGCTCCTATCTGAGGTCTCTGTTCCCATTTATTTGTTGTTTGGTTAGAATTCTTTCTCCAGTATTTTCCACATGTAAGTGTGCTACCGATACAATATATGAAGGCTTCCAAATCCACGAATATCTTTCACTGACCCTCACAAGAGTATGATTTCTGAAGTCTTCAAAATCCCCAAATATCTTTCTTTGACTTACAAGGACTGATGCTCTACAACCCTGCCTTTGAAGCTGACCAAATGTTATTTTCTCTGTTTTACACATGAGGAAACTGAGGTGCAAAGAACGAAGGTAAACTGTTCAAGGTCATGCAGCTACTAAGAAGCTGGTGACCAGCAATAGGGGTTTTAGGTTGGGATTAGCAAACAACATCATCACAGGATAAAAGAGGGTTTAACCCAACTTTAAGTTCATAAAATGATGCAGTCCTAGAAAAGAACTGGCAGAGCGCATGCATTCTCATCAGAAGTGCTGCAGTGACCAAGGTACAGCTTTCAGGCCCGCCCACAGCAAGGTGTTTGCCTGGCTGCCGCAGATGACACTTATATGAGTATGCATCATCTCAGTTCCGGGAAGCTGCTACATCTGCACACTCACCGCTTTTTCTTGTTAGTCACAATAGCTCTTCAGGGGTGTGGGACTGCTTTCCATCTTTGGTGAACCTGGAGCCCATTAATCACAGTTCCTACAGTAAAAAAATCTCTACACCCAGGTATAGGTTTCTCGGGACATTCTCTTTACATTACACAGAAACTTGCAGCCTCTCAAGATTCTTCATTTATCATCACATCAGGACACTATTTGGGTAAGAAGTTCAATGCAGAGTCAGCTCTAAGTATCCTTGGCTCTTCTGTATATGGTCGCATAGTGTGGGGGCAGGGTGTTCAGCCATCTGGTTCACTTCTTCCTTCTGAGGAAAACCTAGGTATAGAGATTAGATTTTCTGGCTCTTAGCCCAGAACACTTTCTGTAACCCCATAAATGCCTTAAGCAAGAAGATGCTGAGGGAGACAGACAGTGGAGTCTTTCTCTGAACTATAACTGAGTCTTACCAAAGGTTTTGGTGTGCCTGACCTTTATTTTTCCTACCTATGGGGATAGGGACTGAAAATGTGTGTTATTCCTCACTAAAAGTCTGAGAGAAGCAGAAGAAGTGCTGGGAATACTTAGCTGCTAAGACAAGAAGTGCAACACTGGCTTTACCCCTGGGATGCCTTTTACAAGACCTGGGTAGGGACACTGAGAGGGGCTAAGTAATGCTGGCCCTGAGGACTAGAAGAATACAGGAACCACGAGAGGGATGAATGGACAGTTCCCATCTTCCCTCCACTCCCACTCCTGCCCCGGGCAGGGGATTTCAGGATACACTGGACTGGGCATCCCCAATCCTCTCAGGGTCACCAGTGTTAAGGACTTCTGCTTGCCCCTCCTGAAGCCTAAAATCTGGGGCAAAGGAACAGAAACTAAACCACACAAAAAGAGAAAAGTAAACATATTTCCTATTGAGAGAGACATAGCATATATATAACAAAACAGGATAAAGGGACAAAAGATGACAGAGCGGGAGAGGGTGATATTTTATAGAAAGCCATCAGGGCAGTCCTCTCTGAAAAACTGACATTTGACAGCGATCTGAAGAATGGAGAGAGCCAAGTACATGTCAGGGGTGGAGGGACACAGTCTGAGGAAGCACTCCAGGAAGTGCCCAAGATGCTCCACTGGGGTGAACAGAGAAAATATTCAAACCTTCATTTAGATTGATTTTTATCTGAAACACTTTAAAGTGTTTAATTATTTAATACATTAATTACAATAGCATTATATTTATATACTATCTACCATATATATGGTTGATGCTCAATTTGTTAAAAGTTATAGGTGTGTGAAAATAAAAGTTCAGAGATTACTACTGCGTAAGGCAATGAGTTTCTGAAAGACAAGGGCGGACTTTACCAATCTCTGTATCTTCAGACCCCACCATATTATCTGGAACAAAATAGGCATCAATAACACGTTGGGGCTAGGGTGGGGAAGCAAAACCATTCTGAGCATAATGATTCTGTGTATATCTTTTTAAAAATCTCCTTTACTTTACTGCAGAGTCCCTATTCTTCAGTATTTTTAGTAGCAACTGGACCCATGCCTCGCAGATGGGCCTCTAAGAAATGAATGCGTGAACGCACGGACAGAGGGATGGCTCAGTGAGTGGGGAGAGGTGATTCACAAGACCTGGGTGCGCTGAAATGCGGCGAAGGCAGCCTTGGCACAATAAAATACCTGGGGCTTTGGCATCTGACATTAATTAAAATTATCCAAGCATTGCCCTGGGGCGATTTAATTAACTTGTTTCCTAGTCTGTGAAACAGAAAAATGAGTCATACAGAAAGATGATTAAAGGAGATAAACCTATGGAAAATGCCAAAGCGCCATGCCTGGCACTTAGTGGACACTTCATACATACTCTCTCTCACCCTATTCTCTCTGCATCCCTACTCCCGCCCAGCAGCTCCCCAGTGTCAGCGCCGGAAATACTTAGCTGCTAAGAAAATGAGAAGTCCAGCGCCGGCTTTGCCCCCATGATGCTTGTTAAAACTCCAAGTACCCAGAGCGATGGAGAGACAAGTTTGCCCAGAGACAGGTGAGGCAGCCTTAGTTAAGTGAGAGGAAGGTAAATTGACAAAAAGGGTTGAGCCGATACGACCTATAGCAACCTTGGACTAACAGGTGTACCTTCAGGGAGCACGTGAGGCGGCATCACCCACTTTCCTCCCTCCATTTAACGCCACGTCTGCGGCCTCCTAAAGGGGTGGAAGCTCTTGCGCGCCAGAGAACGGAAGATTGGGCTGCCCTTGGCCTTGATGGATGTCAATCCTCACCGCCCCGCTTTTCCCCCGCCTCCTTGCCCCGCCCCATTCCGGCAGGCTCGTCCTCTGTCGCCTTCTGCAGGCAGCATGCGGGACTACACCCAACATGAAGAAGCGCCTTTGGTCGCGGCGAGCACTGGCAGGCGAAGGTTGAACGCTGTCCTCAGGGGCTCCGTCACGTGTCTGAAGGGGGCGGTGCCGGAAGGGGGCGGTGCCGGAAGAGGGCGGTGCCTGAAGGGGCTGCCTGTGCTGATCTCATTCGTCCCGCGGGCGCAGCGGTACGGTAGTGGAGCCACAGGCCAGCATCTGACCCGCAGATTGGCAACACCTCTTGAGAAATGCAAATTACCGGGCCACATTGCAATTCAGGATCGATCAGGATCTCTGGAAACAGACCTCAGCAATGTGTTTTGACCAGCTTGCCAGAGGATTCTGATGCCTCATAAACTTTGCGAAGCACTGGTCTTTCTCAGGCAATTCTGTTGATGCCTGTGCTTGATGAAAAATGCAGATTACTGGTCCTTACCCTAGACCTACTGAATTTAAATACATTGGGGTTGATTCCCAGAATCCACATTTTTTAAAAGCTACTCAAGTGGTATGTTGGAACACTAATGTATGGGGAATCAGAAACTGGTAAACCTCTTTAATTTACAAATAAGCAATGGAGACCCCCAAGAGGGGAGGAAACTTGCCCAAAGTCTCCCTGCTGGGTCCTAAGAAGCTGTGAGGCTCTGAGGTTAAAATCCTACCTAACACCCTCCCCACTCCCCCCAACTGGTCCTGGGGCCTCCCGCAAACTAGCCTATTTCCTAATCTGTGAAATGGGGGCAAAAGTCACACCTACCCCAAGGGGTGACTGCGGAAGACCAACTGCCAAGCACCGCCCCATTGGGATAGGGGTTGAAAATACTGATGGCCCCGCCCCCATCCATATCCAAGTACTGCTGTACCAGGTTGGAGGCAAAACCACCCAGCCCACCCCTGCATCTTGGCCCCGGACTACGACCACTTATGGCATAGTGGACATTTCTCTTCTTGAAAAGAGTGAAAAAATTCCCATTTTGCTGACAGCCTCCTCCTTAGAGCCTCTGGAGTCGAGGTGGGAGGTGTTACCCTCCTCATGAGTGCACTATCTTCCTAGGATAGGATGGACTAGGCGGTCTATACAGGAAGATTTAGCTGCCAGGACTTCAGGGCTGGCTTCTAAGCGGTTGCTGAAAGCTTGAGACCCCACCCCAGCTCTCTCTGCTTGTTAGCAGTAGCAAGTGAAGCAAGCCCACTGCAAACTCATGGGAGAAGGAAAGGAGAAGACCATCCCTTCTATGCTTCTGCATATCCCATCGCAAGCCCTGGAACAGGGTGCCCACGCCCTCATCCCTAACCCATCCCCAGAAGCCAATTCTCCTTAGCCCCTCCTGCCACTTTTGCCTTTGTACATCTGACCACAGCTCCCCTCTTCTCTCTCAAACTCTTACTCACCCCTCATCTGTCAAGTCCAAATCTAAATCTCTTTCTCTGTGATACACTCCCCAGACAGAGGCAGTGGCACCTTCCTCTGTATTCCCAGAACATGTTTGCAACTCTAAATAGAGAAATCAGCCTACTCAGTTAGGGGTGAGGAAGTATCTTTCAAAGGTTCATGAAGGAGTCACTCTCCAAAAAACAATGGCTTTGACTCCTAACTCTGCCAGACCCGGCCTTAGTGTTTGATCCATTCCTACCTCTCCCAACCATGTGAGTGGCCTTTTCCTCTTTATGGGTTTGACAACAGCAAAATGACCCAACCACTTGTTGCTTGGCCACATTTACTCTTATCACATTTATGATAAAATCCAGATGCTTACTATATACAGCGAAGATTCTTACAAGGGAATGTTCAGGTATGTTCCTTTTCAGGGCAAACATTCTGTCCCCAGCGAAGTCAGACAATTTCAACAGCCCCATATAACCATCAGCTAAAGGTGAGGGTTCCATAGTGGCTCAACAGATTCCTTGATTACTTCGTATCCTGTCATTGCTGCCAAGTTGCAGTGGGTTTGCGTCAAAGCTCTCAGAGCACAGCCACAAAGGGCAAAGCAAAGCTGGAGCTCTACTCTGGACCTAGAGGTTCTGACACAGCCAGATCTAGGCAGTTAGTTTCTTTGTGAGGATCAGTTTTACACTTAAGGTGGAAATGGAAGACTGCCACCTAAAGTGGCATCAGGCTAATTATTCCAAGCATGTCGTTTAGTTACGATTCCACTCCCTAGCAAATGAAGAGGGAATGGAAACATCAGCTATTTGCTAGGCTCAAGGAGTAGGGAAACTCTGGGATTAGCAGAAAGCATGTGCTGGTTGGGGTGCCATTACAAACCAACAGTAGTGGTCTTTGTGAGGTAAAAATACACACATCACCTAAGAAACAGGGATTCAGGGGGAAAAGACAGGCATTTTTCTGTATCTTCTGCTGAGATATCTCCCAGTGAACATTGTTCCCCTTTTAATTTTCATTGTGCCTCAATTACACTTCTCGGTTAATGGACAACATTGTTACCATCAAAATTCCAAGCTTCTATCTCCTTTCTTTTATTTTGATCTATGTTCTTTCCCTCCCATGTTCAATCCCTCATCCCTTCTTAAGCCTCCCTGGGAATTCACCACCATGTATTGAATGTAAACCCTTCCACTTCACTCCTTGTCTCTCAGTTGGAGTGGATTAGCATCTCCAAGTAAACATGTCAAAAGTAGAATTAATACATACACACACGCACACACACACGACTATTTGCACACACAGCAGCTCCTTCCTCAAACTTTCCTGTATATCAGTTAATGGAGAATTTATCCCTCTAGTTGCTCAACTCAAAAGCCCTATTTTTCATCATTGAGTCCAATTTTTCTCTCATTTATGGAACACCTCATCCCTAAGCAAATTCCGCCCTTCAAAACAAATGCAGAATCCAACCACTTCTAACACCTCCACCATTACTGTCGAAGGCCAGGGCTCTGACCTCTGTGGATCTCGGCATAGATTCTTAGCCAAGTCCTCCCTTCTGCATCTCCTCTGTTCCCCCAGAGTTTGTAGCCCATGCAGCTGCCAGAGTGATCTTTAAACATATAAGTCAGGGGATAGCACTCTCTTGCCTCAAAACCTCCATCTAAAATAAAGTTCACATTTATAATAAAATCCAGACGCCTTACTAGGGCCTACAATGTACTTAGAGCTAATGGCACATGCAGACACTCCTTAAGGTATGTTTCTTTCCAGGGCAAATTCTCTGTCCCCAGAGATGTCAGGCAATTTTGACAACACCATTCTCTGCCATCTCTTGCTTTTCGTAGCTTCTTAACTTCTCCAGACTCTGCAAGGAAAAGAGGATCAGCAATTTCCCTCCTGCAATGATTTATTCTCCACTGATGAATATGTTGGTGCCAGTCAACGTGTCCCGCTTTCAGATGATTTCAGAAATGACAGTGATTTGAGAAGGCCATCATGATTTTTCTTTTCTCTTCTTTTAACTTCCTGATACAACTTTTACAATTATACTTCTGAAGGTTACTCTTTCCAAACCCCACAGAGCAATCGGAATTTAAGCAGTGATTTTAGAGTCTCTGTGTATATTTTACACTAAGTTAGGAATCGCGTTCGTGATTATTCCACCAACACTATCAACTTTTACATAAACATTTGTTCTATGAATTACAAAATTATTGTCACCCATATTCATTCTTCTCTTCTTTGACCAACTTCTCCAAAATAGCATGCAGTACTGAAGGCATCTGCTCCTATTCAGGCTCCTAAACAGGAAGATGTTTTCTCAAGCCCCATGCAAAGCACTTCTCTGATCATCAGTCTGGGGATGCCTAACCGTGATGTCCTCCATCAGCGCGGTAAAGTTCTGCACATAGCAATGCGCATCCTGGGAGCCGGGACCCGCAGGGCCTGGTGGCTCCTGAAGGTTGGCAGAGTCTACGTACATACACCAGCCTCTCCACGAAGGTGGCTCTTTTGTCGGGGAGGCCAAGCTCCGCCAGACCTCTGTGCGGGAGCGGCGGCCGCAGCCCGCTTTGGGCTCTTTCGTCCGCTGGAGGCTGGTGAAGCGAGCCCAGCGGACGCCCGCAGCAGGTTCTTGCCCCAGGCTTCTGCAGGGTCTCCGGGGAGCTCTGCCGTGGTCACCGGGTCCTGCCTGGCTGATTATCCCTCCGCCGCCGCTTGTCCTGCAGAGGCAGAAGGGCAGCTACGGCCCCGCACGAAACACCAAGGCGAGCTGTTCGCCCCACAGCTCCGGACGCCCGCCGCGCTCGCTGAGTCACCCGAGCCCCGAAACGCGCGAACCGGCCTGGCACTTCCGGCGCCCGCCCAGCGCCCGGTCGGCTCCTCCCTCGGCCCGCTGGGCCGGGAACGATTTCTCAGTTTATCCCGGGACACGAAAGCTGGCTGCGCCCCGAGAGTACCGGGAGTGGCTCGCAAGTAAGACCCGGACCGGGTCATCAGGATAAATAGGGTGGGTGGGCGCGCAGCCCTTCACCCGCACCCTGAGCCCGCCATTTTGACCCACTGGCGGACGCGTGGGGTGCACATTTGTCCTTTCCCGCCGCTCCGCTCAGTGGCTGGAGCTCCAATAGGCTTGCAGAGTGGGTGAGGAACAGTCCCGGGCCTCCCCTCCATCGGCTAGAGGGAGGGGCGCCACTCCCAGGCCAGTTCCCGGAACTCAGGCGGCGCCGGCACCGGGAGTAGTTCGCGGAGACAGCGAGGTGAGCGCGGTCGCCGCAGCGCTTGCGAATCTCCGTGCGGCGGTCGCGGGCAGGATCCGGACAGACTCTCGGCTTGTGTGAGTGGGTCTTCTGGGCCCCGGTGGGTCACAGAGTTCTTAGGGGGATGGTTGGCAACGGCGCCAGGCAGAACGACCTCAGCGAGGAGTCAGGGAGGTTTTGGATGGGGAGTTATTCAGCTACCCATTGTGGGAACCCCCTTCCCGCTCCCCAGTTTCAAATGTCGAAAGCTTTACTCCTGAAAAGACACTTGGACGTGGTCTAGGCAGCTGTTCAATACGACATCGTGCTCACTTAAGGTTGGGAGGGGGCGAGGGTGCCAAGAGGATAAAAGTGCAAATTCCATAACCGCATCCCCCACGTACTGAATCAGAATCTTTGAGGGTGGGATCTGGAATCTTCCTTTTTAAAAAGCTCAGAAGGGGTAATTCACAGGAACAATACAAGTGTGATCTGAGCCAAACTCCTTAATCTACAAATGGGGAAACTGAGATCCCTAAGAGGGGTGAGGGGAGAGGGTTCCAGGAAAGGCTTCCCCTCTAATCATTTTCGGGTGGTTCTTTCCTGGCCTTGGGGAGTTTCCTCAGTTGCGGCTCTGATCAGTATGCAGCTGAATATCTTAGGGGACCCCTCTTCATATATCGGCAGCTCTCTCTCTGTGCAGGTCTCTCTCCCGGTCTGGGACCTGTGAACTCTTGCCACCTTGGACTCTATCGTTTGTCTCCTCAAATCTGGAATTCCAACCGGCTTTGCCTTGATACCCTTATTACACCCTGGCCTGGAATTTCCCAAGGTAGTCAGCTGGATTGCATCATAGGATGCACCTCATTTGTCTCTGTCCTTAATTGCATGATACCATTCCTTGCAAGCCTTTGTTTCATATATTTTGCCCATTTTTGTTTTGTTTTCAGACTAGGGGGTGAATCCAGTCCCTGTTAATCCATTTTGGCCAGAAATCTAAGGTAAATACTGTTTTAATGTTCCTGACTATTCTATCATCTGTGTCACTTCTAGATCTGTTTCTATTCACCAATTTCTCTCTTCATTATTGGTCATATGTTCCTGCTTCTCTTTATGCCTGGTAATTTTTGATTGGATATCAAGCTTTTTTAATTTCACATTTTTGAGTGCTAAAAATTTTTACATTCCTGTTGATAGTCTTGTGTTTTGTTCCAGTACACAGTTATGTTACTTAGCAACTGTTTTATACTTTCAAGGCTTGCTTTTAAATTTCACTGGGTGGAACCAGAGCAGCTTTTAGTCTAGGGCTCATTTTGTCCCACTATGGTGGCCATACCATTCTGAGTCCTCTGCCTGACACTGCACAGGGTATGAAGTTTTCTAGTCTGACTTTTGGGATCCAAAACTACTCCCAAACCTGTAGGAGCCTCTGCTCCTTCAGGGTGGTTGTTTTCCTGGCTTCCAGCAGTTTCATCACACCCATGCATTGTCCACTATTTAGCTGAAATCTCAAGGGGTAACCACTGCAGACCTCTGACACTCTCTCCGTCTGTGTAGCTGTAGCTCTCCTCTCTAGTACTCTGCCTGACAAGCTCCAGCCATCTTGGACTCTGATGACTCTCAGCTTGTCTTCTCAATTCAGGGAAACTGCCAGGCTCTGCCTGTTTCCCCTCCTTAGGATATGCACTGGAAACTCTCTCCACACTGTAAGCTAGAGAGCCATAGGGATTACCTCATTTGATTTCTCTCTCAGTGATCAGAGATCACTGTCCTGTGCTACCTGATGTCCAGTGTTTGAGAATTTTTGTTTCACATATCTTGTCTTTTTTGTTTTTTAGTCATTTCAGGTGAAGGAGAATAAATTCAATCCTTGTTTCTCCATCTTGTCCACTAGTAGAAGTTAGTTATATTCTCTTTCAACTCATCATGGATTCCACGAGGCTTAAAAAGAATGAGTCGTTCAGAGCTACAGAAAATGACCAGAGTGCCGGACCTGAAGTTTTAAAGGTACATACTTTTTTACAACTCCTCCCTGGAGCAGCATCTGACCACAGCACCATATTAGGTTCTTGGAAGGGATAAGTTCTTAAAGAACGGTAGTCATAATCCCTTCTCTTGTGTTGGTTAAAATATATTGGAGGAGATCACACATATCAATGCTTGTAAAAAACAAAATGGTGGTGTATAAATTAACAATGCTAAAAATGTCTTAAGACAGCAAGGTGACTAGCAAACTATATAGACCCTTAAAATCATGGGAAGTGTAGATAGGCAAAAAATAACAATGCAGGTAATATTTACTGAGAAAACTACATAAGCTGGAGTTATGTATGTTACTTCACATGGATTATCTCATTTAACACTTAATAAAACTATATTAATAGGTATTATTATCATCCTTGTTTTACAAATGAAGACAGTGAAGCCCAACTTGCTTAAAGTTGCAAAAGTAATGGACTTCAGAGCAAAGACTTGAACCCAGGTGTCAGACTTCAGAGACTGGTTTTTGACCCATACTATTTTTTTTACTCAAAATATGCAAAAATGATAACACTAAATTGAGATATAAACAAGTGCTTGTAGAGTACAGAGTGAAGAATGCTTAATTCAGACTCAAGAAATTAAAGGAGTGTCATACGAGAAAGATCTCAAAGAATGAATAGTGACTACAAAATAGTTAAAGTCATAGAAGTAGAGATGGTTGCCAGTGGCATGGGGGGAGGGAATTAGTCAATGGATGCAAAGTTTATCATCATGCTTATAGTTAACAATATTGTATTGTGTATTCAGACATCTGCTCAGACAGTAGATCTTATGTTAAGTGTTCTTATCACAAAAATAATAAATAACAGGGCAGGAGGAAACTATTGGGGGTGATGGATAGGTTTATGGCATTGATTGTGGTGATGACTTCATGGATGTATACTTACCTTCAAACTCATCAAGTTGTGTACACTAATTATGTACATGTTTTTGTATGTCAAAAATTATTTTTTTGAAAAAGGATGAATAATATTTCACCAGGTAATTGGTTCAAGGATAAGACAATGACCTGAGGATAGTCATGTACACATGAAATCATATTCAGGGAACAGTATAGCTGGATTTAACGGTATATAAAGAAAATATAGGAATGTGGTAGGCAAATAGTGCTTTCTATACTGATAAGGTAGTATGGTACAAGATCACAGTAGGTTTTATCCCAGTAAGAGGTTTTTATGTTGCCAGTAAAAGTATTCTCTAATTGTAAAATAATAAATTGGACTTGCTGGGTCACATGAGTGGCCAGTCCGGAGTTTAGCTGAGCTCCAGTACAGCAGTACACAATTTCCTCAAGGACCTGCCTGTGTTCCTTCAGTCTTCAGGCTGTGCTTTTCATGTTATCCTCTTGCTGCTTTCTGCATAGTGACAGCAGAGCTGCAGTAATTTGAGATACTTCACTACCCAGATGATGAGTCTATCCTGGCACCCTGAGAAAACCTCTCCTTGCCATATAATTGTCCCAAGCTAAGTGGCTCACCCATTCCTGCACAAAACCTTGTGCCTAAGGGAGCACTTACAGATATTCCTGGGCTGGAATGAGTTCATTCAGTGGGAACCCCTTTTACTGGGAGGTGGGGGAGGAGTCTGGGAGAAGAAGACGACCAGGTGGGTGAAGGCAAGGCAGTGGGGAGGATGCGGGAGGGAAGAGGCTTCGGGGCTAGTGCACTGCCCTCTGCAAGGCCACAGACAAGGCAAGAACTGGAAAGGTCAGCAGGTGGCAGGCAGGGTTAGTCATCCTGGCACCAAACAGCTTTAAAACTGCCCAGGGAACTGGGAGGTGGCTGCTCCTAGCAGTCTCCCTGTTATAACCTCTGGGTCCCTGCAGTGTCTCTGCCCTACCTTGACCTTTAGACCAGGAGCCCTTGCCCCAGTCCACCCCTCAACTCCTCAAGGAGAAACCTCCAGCACCGGGTTCTCCCTCCCTAGACTAAAGCTCTGCACAGGTGGAGTCATCCCTGGGATCTAAGGTTTCCTGGGGTCAGGGACCCCCCTCCCCGGAAAATGAATGGTCAAGATCATAACTTATCGAGACTCGTATATGCTGGACAGGACAGTCTGTCGTGCACTTTATACGCATTGCCTCATGGGATCCCCCAACACCAGGAGGGAGATGTTTTCCCATCTGACAGAAAACTGAGGCTCACAGAGGGGAAGTATTTTCTCAGAATGCATTTGAAGCCTGCTCCATCAGTCAGCAAACTTCATTGACCAGCCCCCACACTAGAGACTGGGCACAGAGCAGTGAAAGGGGGACAAGATCGCAGCTCTCCTGGAGCTTACAATATTTTAGAGAAGGAAAGAGACAATCCAGGAACCAGACAAATAGGCAAGTTCAGCTAGTGATCAAGAATCCACAGAGGTAATGGAGTGGCAGATGTGCGTGTGGGGTGCCACTCTGGCCGGAGAAGTCAACAGAGGCCCATGCAGATGCCCAGGGATGGCCTGGCAGAGAGAAGCATGAGAAGCGTGAGTGCAGAGGCCCAGGGAAGGCCTGGCAGAGAGAAGCGTGAGTGCAGATGCCCTGAGACTGGCCAGGGCTTCCTGTCCAGGGCTTGAGTGGGAGTGTGGCTGGGGCCGAGGGGAAGGAGCTGAGCGGCAGGAGATGGGGGCAAAGGGACCTGTAAGCAGGGGCCAGAGCACTCTGGCCTCACAGGCTTGGGAAGATGGTTGAAGGGACAGAGGAGGTGTGAGTAGAGGCTGTTCCCCAGGCATCCAGGCTGGAGATGAGGGGCCTGGAGTGGGCTAAAGCTGGGAGCTGGAGGGGCAGAGGAGAAATACGGAGTGGATGAGGGATGTGAAGGAAAAGACAGAGAATTTGGGGGTGGAATTGGGGAGACCAGGAAGGCAGCAGAAATGAAAGAGAGGTAGATTTTGACCCTAAAGCCCCAGCACTTTACCATTGACAGGGACTTTGTCTGTTTCCAATTTGCCTCTCATTGACCAGGAAAATGGGGAGTAAATAGTAGATTTACAATCATTTCATTCACATATTCAATGGATGTTAATGAAAACCTACTGTGATCCTGGCTCTGTCATAGGCACCAGGAATATACCAGCGAACACAGGAATGTCCTTAGCCTCTTGGAGCTTGCACTATTGAGGGAGAAGGGAAATACAAATGTGTGTGTGTGTGTGTGTGTGTGTGTGTCTGTGTGTTGATAAGGGCCACAGGGAAAAGGGAATGGAGGGGGCTGCTTTAGGTGTGGTGGTCCTGGTAGGCTTCTCTGATGAGGTCACATCTGAGCCCAGACCTCAAAGGAGTGAGGTGGTGAGTCTTGGATGGGAATACCTCAAGGAAGAACATTTCAGGCAGGGGGAGCAGCAAGTGCAAAGGCCCAGGGGTGAGCGAGTGCTTGCTGACTGACCAGCAGGTCAGTGTTGCTGATTCACTAATCGCTACCTGTGTCCCTGCCATTAGACTTGCAACTCTCAGGAATATGCCTGGGTCTTCCTCGTCAGACAAGAGTGGTCAGAGGGGTGGGGTGGGGGCCGCTTCCTCCCCTTCTTTATGCCATTTGTCTTTCCCTTACCGTAGCCTGGCCTAGGAATAGGGGTCAGGAAAGGACAAGTGTTGAATCTGTCATAAACTGGAGAAAAGGCAGAGAAAGTCAAGAAATAGGCAGGTTCTGTGCTGTCCCAGAGGCCACTACTCGTATCCATACTGTTTCTGCTTTTACCACCTGGGGGTCCCACCTTGTCATCCAACCCCACCTCTGCCACTGCCATGGCCCCCATCACAGTAAAACCCCTTGTCCCTGGGACGTTCATCTCCTGGGGTATCATTTGCCTCTCTCACTGTGTCACCAGGGCTTGGAGCACAGTAACTGAGTGCTGTGGATGCTGCCAGTCCCAGCTCCACCTCAAGCGCCCCAGACAATGGAGGTACCGAGGAGGCTCCAGAATCTCAGAATCTCAGCTTGAATTCCTCCCAGACTCTGGCCTGTGTCCCAGGCCTTCTTATGAGCATAAGATGATCACAACGGGACAGTCACTTCCTCCTTATTGTCCCTAAGTCATTTCTCCTTCTCCAGCTATCTTGCTGACAGGACACATGGCTCTAAGTTGTACTGATTCAAGACTTTTCTGTTCTTACCAACAAAGCGTGACAGGCAGCACTTCCCCAAATGTGCCTGACCACACAGGAAATCTCAGGAGTCACGCAGCCGGTGCAGATTACCCAACCTGACAGCGCCTTCTGATTTTAATTCCAGGCACTCCCCTACCGGTCAGGGGAAATGCTGCAACCCCGAATGTCCCACCCACAGAGCATTCTGGGGCTCAGTGAGGGGACCCCCAACAGGGCCAGGTCCTCCTTTCTCATGTGAGCCCCTCCTCTGGGGTCCTGAGCTATGGAGGGAAGAGCACATGGCTTCTGGGACCCCCGACTGGGGAGAAGGCAGGTGGGGGCCATGGAGGGAAGGCCCCCAGCAGAGAAGGGGCCTGGCCAGCTGCCCTTTGCCTAAATTCAGTGGTTCTTTTTTGTAATGTGTGTATTGATCTATTTTTAAAGGAGGGTTTTTTTCTTCCTTTTTACAAGGTTTCTTTTTTTTTTTGGTCATTGTTTTCGTTTTTGTTGGTTTGGTGTCGAACACGGTTGCCAGTAGGTTGTCTATCATTTCACTTTTGTGTGTTGCTTTGTGTCTTCTCTATTGTAAACCTTAACACCAAGCTTTACCAAATGTGAGACTGGCAGTCTAAGGACCCCATCTATCTTTTGTGGGTTTTTTTTAAAAATACATCTGGGACACTCTGACAAATAAAACTCATATTTACCATTTTTTGATTTTGAGAGGGGCTTCAGGATTGGCACCGGTATATTTTTCATATGTCTGATATAACCCCAGGGGTCTTTCTGGGGCTGTTGTTGAACTTCTTGAACTTTACTGATGCTTTTAATGGTGGGTCCCCTTTCAAATTTTGTGTCTAATTTTTTCTTTATAATGTTTAAGCCAGGCCAATCCTTTGTCATTCATATTTCAGTTTGGTTCAATCCTAAGGACAGTAGATTTAGGGTGGTTGTTTTTATTTTTAAGGTGGAGTTAATAGGCTTTTACTCTTGTCTTTTCAATAATCATATGGCAGTTTTGGGCCATGAATAAAATCTTTATTAAATGTTTGAATATCAGCCCACATAGGATGATATGTTAAAAAGACAGAGGAAAACAGTTCAGCCATGTGTTTAGGGTCATCTCAATAAAAGGGATTTTTTTTTTTAGTATAACTGGTCTGAGGTGGGAAATGGCAAGTGTATCTGTAGCATATCTGCTGGCCATCCATTGGCATTTAGCCCTTTAACGGGAAGCTGGCAAAGTGGTCACTGTCCTGTTTGAGGAGTCCTCGGGCAGAAGTGGGTACCCAGTCTAGTACAAGATGGGGAAATCATGACTTGACTTTCTCCCCTTTTTTTTTTTACTGGGGAGTGGGAGGGCTTGTCCCCTTTCTGTACCCTGACCTCCACGCAAAGGTGGGTCCAGCAGGGGGTCTGCTTGGGGAGGATGCAGGGGTTTAGGCTCCAGTGGGACAGGTGTCAACTGAGTGGGTAGCCCTGGCACTGGTGGAGGTTCTGGTGTCACACTAGGAGAATTTAGACCACTGATTAAAACCTCAATTTCTTTTTGTCTAATCTCTTAGACTTTAATGTCTTTGGCTTGACTATTTTAGCCCGTTACATCATTAAATTGCACCTCTTCCATATAGACTTGTTTTGATATAGTAACATAAATGCCTATATATAGGGAATTTTATCTGATTTTTTAAAATTATAAAACAAGTGTAGTTGTATAATAGTATTATACTTTAAAGATTTATGTATGGGCCATTTTTTTCTTGAATCTAGGGAGTATTGTGGCCAGACCGTAATACAAAAGAAAATGATCATTTTATGTCTCATTGGTTTGTAACTGAAAGCAGTCTAATATTTGAGAATACGCCCCAAGGGGCTGCATTCAGGGACTGAATTTGAGTTTTTCACAGCCGACACCCTCACTCATAAAATGAATATAAATGTTTGCACACAAAACAAAATTTAATTTTTGTACGACGAGACAAAAGGGTGACGTCTAATGATTTTCTCAACTCTGTCAAATGAGGGTCTCTTTAATATTTGGTGAAATGTAAACGGAGTGATAGAAAATCCTGACTGCCTGTGTCACAGTGACTCACCCGGCAAATGTAAACTTGAAAACAGATCAAGGTCCTGGACATTTTTCGACTCTGAGTCAATGCTGTGTCAAAGGCAGGAAGAAAAGCCAGTAGGGTGTCTGGGCAGGGCAGCTGTAGAGACTCCCTGTACATTCCCATCCCAGCCAGGGCATCTATCTAGTCTCAGGCACAGGGTCCTGCCAAGGTCACCAGAATTGTTGTGGAACCCAAATTCAGTCTCATGTACCCGATGTGCAGCCAAAGCCAAACACTGTGACATGGTGCTTGGAGACAGAGAAGGGTTTATTTCATTTGGCCAAAGCCAGATGACTGAGAGCAAAATCCTCAGAGCCTTCTTAACAAAGGATGAAGTAGGGAGTCTCACGTGGCTGGGGAGGGAGAGGGAGTGCACTAGGTGGCCAGGGAAGGGCAGTTTCAGGGAACTGAAGGGCAAGGTCTGTGTTGCTTTTCCTCTCAGATAACACCTTAAATTACCAGATTTCTGGGCATCAGCAGCTAGTTGCAGTTTCTCAAGGGCTGTCATTCCTTCTGCAAGACAAACTTATAGATTTTTGTCCTGCTTGACAAAGAAACTACACAGCAGTTAATGTTTACTGTGAGAACAAGGGGCGCTGGGCAGGAATCAAGTGGTTAACATGTATGTGCAAGCGAGCAAGGGCCTAGTCAAATTTTACATTATGCCAGTCATGAAGAAATGCCAGGGTACCAAAATCTCATGCAGCCCAGCTACAATTCCCTTGCACCTGCTTCCTAAACGAACCAAGCGCAGCTGTTTCTCCTGATTTGACCCTCTCCACACTTACCATCTACTCATGCAGACTGGGTCCAACACTTGAGATTTCACAATGATTCCCATCTAAGTCATGTGGGTGCCTACGGTGTAATATTTTTCACTTTTGTCCCTGTTTTTCATTTCTGTTTTCATCACATTCTCCATATCTTGTTCCCTGGGCTACTACCAGTTGATTATAACTGTTTATATTTAGTTGTGTGTGTGTGTATATATCCAATCCTATGATTTATCAATCATTTTAGTATATTTCCTTACTCTGTTGAAACCATGTACAGAATAAAAGCGAAATAGACATTTAACAGGAATTTTTGAAAGGTGATGTTTCAAATATCCACAAGGCATATTAAGTCAGTCCAGCTTCACTAGTAAGTAAATAAATGCAAATTTGAAAAACAGTCAAATTAGATGACATTTCATCTATCAATTGGCAAACACTTAAAATAATGATATGGAAATCCTTTTGAGGAATCAACCATATTATTGGGCTCCTTAGGGAAAAGGAGAGAAGAGACAAGGTGAGTTGATATAACTTTTCTGGACAGCAGTTTGGCAGTGTATATATATATATATATATATATATATAGATAGAAATATATTTATATCCTTAGCCACAATATTTCCACTGCTGGGATATGACCTAGAGAAATATTCAGATGTACAGACAAAAATGTTATATGTATAGTAATATTTGTCTTATATACAGCAGTAAAAAACTGGAAACAATCTAAATATCTAGGAATAAAAGAATGGATTAAAAGAATTATACAATGAAATGTTATATAGCCCCTTAGATTGCGATTTCAAAGGTGGCTTAATGACACATGAAAGCACTGGCCGATTGCAGAGTGAAAAATAAACTCATATGCAGCACAGTATTTGAGAAATAATATTCTATGTGCATATAAAATAATAGGCAAATAAATCAGAACATATTAAAAGAGTGATTATCTCTGGTGATAGAATAGTAATTGATTTATTTCTCCATTATTCATTTGCCATTATCTTATCCAATTTTTATCGGAATATCTATTAGTTCTATCATTAGAAAAACATGAAACATTATCAAAGGTGATTCTTAGTAAATATTTAATCTTTTCTTTTTTAAGGATACTGTCCTGAAGCAGACAGGTGCTGACCCGCCTGTTGATCATTGTTTATCTGATGTAAGAGAGTATAGCAGCACCTCTCAGCTTAAAAGTGAAGTCAACAAGTGTGAAACAGCCCTTAAAATTCACAATCCAAATTCAAACACCAATAAAGAATGTTGTTTCACCTTTACTTTAAATGAAACCTCCAGAATATCCGACGATACCGAGTTTACAGCACATGGTGAACCCAATGAGAACATCTTCTCAGCTCTGAGAGCTAACAACGATTTCAGTGAAAGGATGGAGAAGCATTTAAATAAGGACATTATTGTTTATGAAGAAAAGGAAATAAAAGGGTATATAAATTTAGGAATGCCTCTCAAGTGCCTGCCTAGAGATTCTCATTTTAATATTATCTTTGGTCGAAGAAAGAGTAACCAGACGGAAGATGGTCAGATACTGCGTCAATGTGAAAATCCAAACATCGAATGTATTCTTTTTCATGTCGTTGCTGTCGGCAAGATGATAAAGAAGATTGTTAAGATCAAGGAACTTCATGTAAAAGGAAGAACACTTTGTGTCTATGCCTTGAAGGGTGAGACTGTCACAGAAGCTTTATCCAAGGATGGCCGCTTTCGGTCTGACTTAGATGAATTGACATGGAAACTAGTGGAAGGTCACAAGAAAATTTATGGAAAAGGATCCATGGTGGATGAAGTATCTGGAAAAGTCTTAGAAATGGACATTTTTAGAAAAACAAGTGGGAAGAAAGGTACAAAAATTAAGCAGAATGAAAATGCCAGAGATGAAACCCATCCCTGTGGTCTGACACAGTGTGAGAAAAAGGTCCATGAATCAGAAACAGATGAAGAGACTGAAGATGTAGAACACAGCAGAGAAAAAAATCGTCCACGGCCAAGTGTAGGGCATGATATTGCAGGGAAAACTCACCGGACAATTTCCAGGATTAGACATTATTACAATAAGAGTTTTGGCAGAAACTTGCAAGTTAGGCGAAGGCCCCGTCAGGGTAGCCAATATGCTATCCATCTGCACATCCAAAGGGAAGCAACTCACCTTTTAAAGAATCTACAAATACTGAACAAAGACATAATGTATCAATATCCAAATTTTAAAAAAGAAACAGGTTCTATGAGAAAGTATTTCCAGGAAGAACGGAAGAGAACAAAGCTGCCAATGTTTCAACAGTTCAACATATATAAAAAGTACTTTGGAAAAGTGAATATGGATTCTATTCCAGTTGCAACTTCTGAAAAACTCAACTGTCGTAGTAAGTCAGTTGGGTTCATGAAATGGGACAATAATGGCAAAACAGGCAATGCTACTTGCTTTGTCTTCAATCACGGTTATATTTTCACCTGTCAACATGTTTTAAAGCTTATAGTGGGTGAAGGCACAGATCCACGTTCGTGGCCAGATACAATTAGTAAATGTGCAAAGGTAACCTTCACTTACAAAGAGTTCTATCCTACCAGTGACAACTGGTTTTCCATGGAGCCATGGTTTGAAGTGTCTGATGAAACTCTAGATTATGCCATTTTTAAACTAAAGGAAAATGGAAATGCATTTCCTCCAGGCCTGTTTAGACAAATTTCCCCTCAACCATCTATTGGTGTGGTTTATATAGTTGGTCATCCAGAAGGCCAGGTCAAGCAAACGGATCGCTGTGCTGTGGTTTCTGAAAATGAACGGCTAGAAAGATATCGAGACCATTGTTATGGTGGGTTGGTAGAACCCCATGTTGCCACTGGTAATGTTTGCCCTATGTTTACCCAAAGAAGTTTTCCATCCCAGGCTTGGGACAAGAACATACTTAGTTATGATACTTGTTTCATTGAGGGGTCCTCTGGCTCCCCAGTGTTTGACACATCTGGCAAATTGGTTGCTATGCATGCCTTTGGGCAGTTTTATAGATGTGGACTTAACAAGCGTGCCCTTGTAGAATTTGGCTACTCTATGGATTCAATTCTTCGCAATATTAAAGAGAAAAATAAGAGTTTATACAAATCATTAAATGAAGTGAAAAATGACTGCAATGAAGAAAATAATAACGAACAAGATTCACCACTTCAAGATCATCAGACTGAACCCATGGACTACTAGTAAAAAAAAGATGTTGTCTTCAGTAAAACAGGCCAATACTTTAGAGTGTTGAGGGCTGTTTCCTCTAAAGATAATGAAAATTCTTTCTGCATTAGAAAACTTTTAGAGAATTATATGGATATATAAAACACATATTAGAACTCCAATAAATACTGATTTTTCTCCCAATTGTTTTTTCTTTTTATTTGAAACAGTTTCAGTCCTCAATGAAAATGCTTAGCTCACTTATACACTTACAAAGAATTTGGTATTTGCCATTCTAAATGTCTAGGATGATACATCTTTGTTACTGGCATGGTGGTTCTTGTTCTCTACCCAACAGATAATGGGGAAATACACCTTTAAACTTAAGGAAAATAACATGTGTTGCTCCCGCAAAATCCAAAATTCTTTGGTAATCTTCATTTCTTCTCTTCCATGCCACCTGTGACATCAGCCTCTATTGCAAATGACAGTAGGAAATTGCACTTCTTTCCTCGAGTACAGCAAGAGCTCACCCTTCTCTGGCAGCTATCAAGAGAGGCCTGCTTCCTCTCCATCCCCACTCTCTCATGCTCAGAGTCTGGAAAGCTAACAGCTAAATATCGCAGAATAATTTGCACTAAGATTCTGAATATAAATCAGGTTCCTCCAAATAGATGTTATTGGGAAGGTGGAAGTAAAATGGAGGCATTTTTCTTCTGTGTCATCTTTTGGCAAACTAGGTCATGGAAAAGTGAGTGTCTAGAGACACTAGTGTTGGCCACATTCAGTGTCAGTGTTTAGCCATCAGCTTCATGGGTATCCAGAAGTAGCTGCTGCAGTACCAGTAGCTGCCAGAAGCACTGTTGCAGCATCTACTCTTTCACTCTGATGGTGTGGGGAGGCATTTGTGGTGGTAAATTTCTTAATTCAGCTTCCTGATTCCTGGATTACAGCAAAGAGAGTGTGTTCTTGAACTCAATGATTCCAGTGTTGGCTTCCTGAATCCCACGGCTCTTATCATCCTAAAGATTTCCAGCGAGTAATCCCTTGCATTAAATCTCTTTTGCCTGAGCTTAGCCCTGACTGATGTACCCTCCTTTGATGAGTAGCAACTGGTTGGACTGTCCAAATATGTGATAGTCTCTTAGTTGTGCACAAACCATAAATCTGGCTCAGAGAAATTATTCATTGAGAAATTCTAGATCTGTACTGTAATTATTTACCTATAAGCACATCAAGGGCCTATAGTGCTTATTGAAGAGACGGACCTTGTTTCTGACTACCCAAGTAATAGGGCATGGAGGGCCTACTCTCAGCATTAGATTCCTTTCTTTCTCTACCAGACCATGTAGATTGACATTTCCTGTGTTCAGACTTATTGAAACTAAAAGGAACAATTGCTGAAGCCAAGTTGAGGTATAACTTTAAGCAAAATTATAGCTTTACACATTATCATACAACCATAGTTCCTCTTGTCAAATGCTGGAGCCCAGTATTCCTCTTTACCACATGCATTAAAGATTTCTAATCACCGGATCCCAATGCTGCAAATAAATCTCTGCTGCAGATTATTCATGGAAGCTTCTAATGCTGGGTAAATCAGATGCTCAAACATTTTTATCAATAGTATGCAAATAAAGCCTGCCCCTCTTGGCCCTAATCCTGAAAGATATCTGCCTCCATCCCTCTGAACCAAAGACAGGTCCCACCAGATGAGCCAGACACATGGTGGTTTCAAGTGCTCAGTGTAAGATGAATTCTCCACCTAAACTTTAGGTACGATTTATCCCTGGGGTATTGAAGAATCAGAAGACTAGACCCTAGGGTTATTCGGCAGCAAACACATCCGAATTTGGGAACTCTATCTCAAATGTCACCACCTCTGTGCCAGCATCCCTGGAGCCTTCTCTGTGCTACCTCTGCATCCTGTTCGTTCCTGTCTTAGAGGACATATAACTTTTCATTTATCCTTCTTACGTAGTAGATTGTAACTGGATGGTGAGGACAATCTTACATTAATCTTGGTATCTTCACTGCTTAACATTATGTCTGGCACACACATAAAACTTCCCCAAAAAGACTGAATACAAACTACTTCAGGTTTATATCTATCTGAGACATAGATCAACGGAAGATGAGTGTCAGCTATCCCATACTTGATTGGAACCACACACACCAGCTAACGGTGAGGCCCCAGGGGTGGGTCTCCTCCAGCCCTTCCTTTCTGTCTCTGCTGCGTGACCCTGACGGGCTGCATCCAGCTTCATCAAGGCAGCCAAGGAGCGGAAATCAGAGGCTGGTCCGTGTCTTGCTGCAACATGACATGAGGATCCATCCTCTTTGAACAGAACACATTGCTTTCTGCGCGTTCTTGTTTGCCTGTTTTGTTGTTGCTTTTTATGCCGGTCTGTTATACAGTTAAAACAGAACTCAAAGACAGCCACTCAAAATGACCTCTGGCTAATGATTCTGGTCAGTCTAGACATGCGATTCAACTACTTCAATGACCAGCAAGGGAGGAGGCCAGTAGGTAAGTTAATTGCTGGGCTTTAATTATGTAAACTAATTGCTGCAATGACTCAGTCAATTGCAGGGTGCTTTTGCTCTTCTTTTTACTGTAAAAAGGCTAGGGAGAAAACCGAGAGATAGGAAATTAAACCTCCTATTATGCAATATATTGGTCTATAAGAAAAAATACATAACTTAAACAAATATATTTAAAGGTCCAGCCTGCTGTCTCCTTTTCAAAGCCGGAAATATGTGGCTGTCCAGAAGTATCCAGCCATTGTTAATATTAATACTATTTTTCATATTACACTGCGGGATACTTTCAGGACAGCCCTCATACTTGGCAGCTAAATTAACAAAAGCAGACTCCTTAGCCCTACCCCAGGAACCCCTCTACATTTTCCCAATAATCCAGGATAACATGAGTGAGGGAGAGAAAGACCATTTGAGACCTTGTTAGCCCGGAAAGGTGAGGCCGCCCCATCAGGCTCAGCCAACCTCAGTTCTAGCTCCTTGAGACCAACAGCTGGATCTCAGAGGAGCACATGGAAGTGAATGAACCTCCACCTCCCTAACTTTACACCTCTGTGAATTACTCCCTTCTCCCCAAAACTCAACAAGGGAAAAGCAGTTTCTAGAGGGGCTCAAGCTCCGCCCCAGAGAACTGAGGAGTGGATAAACCATCTCCATTTCGCTCTACCATTGGGCAGGAGCTGTGTCGATCCCTCCCCCGGCTCCGCCCTCCCCATCCCGTTCCCACAGGCTTATCCTCTGGCGCCATCTGCTGGCCGCGCCTGGCACTCCATCCGTCTTGAAGAGACGTCGGTGGTGGGCGAGGTTCTTAGCGCGTTCGCTGGCGGCCCGCGGTCTGGCCTGCAAGGGGCTGCCCACGCTGGTCTCTTTCCAGGGGGGCTGCGAGTCCAGAAGCACTGCGGGCGCCCCGGAAGGTTCAACGAGGGATAGGTCGGCCAGCGGGGCCTGGAGAAGAGCGGGGCAGGTTTCTGAGTCCTGCTGTACGAGGAAGGGCGGAGGCCACTCCAGACAGCGCCACCCTGCTTGTCCCCGCCTTCTGGGCGCTTGGGCCTCAGGCTGCAACTAAGCGGGGGCGGTGGGTTTTGCCCTTCTGGAAAGAGACAGGCCCCAGCCTGCCAGCAGCCTCCTCCTTGGAGCCTATGGAGTTGGACTAGGGCGGGCAGCGCCCTTCAGAGCCTTAGCAGAAGCCCCTTAGGTTCTTGGCCTTCCTGGTCTTGGGTGGAGCTGGAATCTCTGTGATCTGACTCTTAGGAATCTTGATCTGGCAACACTTCTGATCTTAAGTTGAAATGAACATCATCTCTTCCTGCTGCTGGGAGAGAAATCTGGCAATATTTATCCAAAACCTAGAAATCCCCCAGAGTCTTTAGACAAGTATACACCAAAACAGAGCAACATGATACTAATAAGAGTAGTAACAGTGACAAAGGCTACCTACCATTTATGGAGCATTCGCGACAGGTACATTTCGTGGATCATCACACAGAGGACCTCATTAAGCCTTGCGCCACCTAATGAGGTAGTGCTAGTAGGGGCATGTTCTTTTCACAGCCACGACGGAACTCCAAGAGGCAAACAGAAAGACCCGATGGTTTTCAGGGTCCTGCTCAGCACAGTGTTGGTTCTATCTGTTAACACATTCCACTGTCCAAAGCAAGTCACAAGGCCACGTCTGACATTGACAGCATGGGCAGGAACTGCAAAGGCACCCGGTAAAGGGTGTGTATACAGGGAAGAGTGAAGATTAAAGAACAATTTCCCACACTCATCTTCTCCTTCCATTTCTTCAAGAACTTTCAAAAACAGAAAACAAGTATATTTAATGTAGGCTGTGTGTGCATTTTCATATATCCGATGGGCTATAAGGTGTGTCCTGCACAAGCACTATTCTTAGATACAATATTGCATTAAACTGCCCTGGGTCCATGAATGTGAGAACCATACGCACTCACCTCTGTATCCCCAATATCCAGCACAATACCTGCCACAGAGTAGGAATTAACATGTGTTCTAAATGAATGACACCGTGTGGGAAATGATTTTTTTATTTGTGTGCCTTTTCTATCTTTCCTATTTGAGAACAGAACTCTTAACATTTTACCCTTTATAGAATGTGGCAGTGGGTCTTGTAAATTGTCACTGCAGATTTATGCATTGATTGATGATTGGGTGAATGGGGGGATGAAAGAAAGTAAGAAGAGGTGAGCCACTGTGCCATTTTGCAGTTAAACATGAGAGGCAGTTTGGCTTCTAGTTTTAGATGGGAGTACAAATCCTCCTAAGAATGTTTCGTGGCAATTGTTTGCTAAACTCTTTTGTGAAATGGAGAGGACAATGTCACCTCCTCACAGGGTTATTGAGACTACTAAATGAAACGGGCACATGTAAATGCCAAGCTCAGAGAGCAACTCGAGGCAATTCTGCTGCAGATGTCATTCCCTGCACACACTGCCTGCTCGTTCCCTGGGCAGACATAAGTCTTAGCCAGGTTAGCAAAAGTAGTCAAATGGACAAGTTGGGCTTTGCTGAGGAATCCCACATCACCATCTCCCCACCTTTTAAGTACTATAAAAGCAGTCATTAGAGAAATCTATATACCAATAACAGTGGCACTTTTAACCTGATCACACATCTTGCTTTATGATACAAGTATTTATTTACAGTGCTTTCAATAATTAAGAATAAGTTAAACAAAAAAAGAAACTTTGTGTAGAGTATGATAAACCTGTATTTTTTGTGTATTTAATATTTATTTGTTTACAAAGCAGTTATGGCTTTTAAAATAAACTCTGGAGTAATAATAGAAAACAAGGCATCTTCATGCATGGTATAATCTTTTCCTATAAGAAGGCCTTGTTACAGAATGTGGATGAGGTTACACTTTTACATATGCTATTATATATAATTTCTTATAGGTACATTACCAAATTATGACTTTTTTAGCCAGGGTATCATATTCAAGAGTGACAATAAGTATTCTCCAAACAGACCAGTTATCACAGAATAATTATACCCATAACTATTGGGTATAATTATTATAATAAATATTGTGTATTATTGTTGATGTGTTTCTCATAATAAAATTAGTCATAAAAATGAAGTATTGATTAAAATTAATGTTTATGGACTACAAACCTATGAAAAGCCACAATAGCATTATTTTTAGATATTTTCCAATAAATCAGATAAGAGTATAAGCTTTGAGTGTAATGACAGAATTCATTTCTGTAGCAGAATAACAAACTCAGGAATTATACGTAAGAATGATACCGTGTTAAGTCCATTCTGTTTTAATGGTGCAACTACATAAAAGCAAGAGGCAAGAAATAAAAATGTGTGATATGGGTGTGGAAGAAAATTCATCCCATGCTGTTATCTTTATCTTTGATCCTGCATGTAGTAAGTAATTTCTTCCCATCAAGGAAAGAGTTTTCAAAAAGAAAAAAAAGCTACTTACTGATAGCAAATTAAATGATTAAATGTAGATGAAAAAAACATTTGCAGCTATGCTGGAAAAGATTTGTCCCCTGTAGACCTATTGTAAGAATTAAGAAATAACATGCTAAATAAAACATTGACAAGGAACTCAGGCTATGTTTAGAGACTAGCAGCTTCATTGTAATTATAAAAACTCTGGTCTCTAAAAGAAGACATTGTTAGACTTAATAAATAAGTTTAATGATTAATGTAGCTTTTCGAAACCTGTTTGTAGTCTTGAGAGTGTGAATTTTATTTAGTTTAGATCTTACAAGCTATATTTTGTAATTTGAAATTAGACTTCATTTTGCCTGAAATTTAAAGAAAAAACGAGAGCCAAAGCTTGCTATAGAAAAATAAATGTCAAACTTACACCTTTTTTTCAAATAGGGAACTTTAGTTAGTAGTATAAATTAAGAAAATGGCAAAGTGTAGAAAACTGAAGAAAAAACATGATGGTAATCTTTGATCCAAAAAAAGTTATTTTCCTAATACCTAAAGCCAAAATATATTTCATTGCTTATATATAAGATTTGAGAATTAGTTGTTATTTTATACTTTTTCTCCAATAAGCCAGCACACAATCTGTCAAAGCAGAAATGGTTTTAAAATAAATATGATTAAAATTATACAAAATTACATAAAGATTTCAGAAAGAATGTAATAGATATCTTGCTGTATATACTAGATTTAGTTGCACAGGTAATAGATATCTTGCTACATAGTAGATTTATTTGTAGGAACACATTTTATATCCTTGGTAAGAATAACGTTTTATTCTTGTGCACTAATATTTCAATCTATCAAAATCATTTGAATAAGCTTTCTAATAAATCTTAATTTTGTGGATTGCGTCAGGCTCAGTGACTCACGCCTGTAATCCCAAAGCTTTGGGAGGCCTAAGAGGGAGGATCATTGGAAACCAGGAGTTTGAGGGTGCAGCCAGCGAGCTATGATGACACCACTGCACTCTAGCTTGGGCAACAGAGAGAGCTTTTTTCAAAAACAAAAACCCTGTAGATTGGAAACAAATTTTATCAGTATGTTGAATTGTTAACATCCATGTTTTAGAAAGTGTTGTTAGGCCTACTGTCTATTACATCACTATTTGCTTATACACTGAAATGTAAAAGAGGCAAAAAGAAAAGAAAGAAGGAAGGAAGGAAAAGAGAGAGAAAGAGAAATGAAAAAGCCATAGAAAATGCCTCGCATCTGCACAAACACATTGTCAGTCGATTAACCATTCGCCTTATCCTATTATCACAGGTCTTACTCCCTAGTACCTTCACAGGCAGTGGCTTCAACACACCAGTGCTTGTTCCAAAGAGGAAAATGTCACTCTTCTTCATAGGTTTTTGAGATTCTTTTTTTAATTTCCAGGCAACATCTCAAAAGCACACTAAGCACTAAGAAGTCAGCTCCCATGGCAGGCTGCTGCTCAGGGTCTGCAGTCCCCAGGATAGCTCTCCAAAACGGTGTCCTCAGTTGGTTGGGCAATTTCAACCCCGGGATTCCTCATCATCTCTTACTGTCACTGAGATGATTACAGCTCCAGAATCCACACTGAAGAAAGAATCAGCCAAATTCTAATTCCGTGGTAATCACTGCACGCTACTCTCAGGGGTATAGAAACCTCTAAAGATTCCAGGAATGAGAGTGAGTAGTGAAGCTTTTATACAGTTTGGGGTTTTCTTGGTTGTTGTTGCCTTTTTTTTGTTTTTGTTTTTTAGCTTAACCAAAGTTTATTTCAGTCTGAGTGTGTTACACATTACACCTCCGTTCGCAGCAGGGACTGTGTCTCAATAAATTCCAAGCACATATGTTCCAAGCATAGTTCCAAGCACAATGTCTTGTGCATGGTAAACGTGAAGGAAATATATGTTGAATTAAACCATAGGTTCTGACATTGTCAGTAAACTCTGCATTTTTTGGTGGGGATTTCAGACACTCTTTCTCTCTTGCCCCACAGAGCTAACACAATTTATGAATTTTCACTATCTCACCACACCCCATTGATTCTATGAATTCTGACTAACCACATCCTGTCCTGCATGGGTACTTGCAGCCAAGTGCCTGCACAAGCTGTTAACTTCGCTCAAGTTTAAAGTGACAAAAGATTGTCCACAATAATGTTCTATAATTGCCTCCGGAGTAAGAGACCTATTGCTGCTCTTGTTTGGAATTCAGATACTAGCTGAGATTATCCCTCCTGAATACAGAAGAGGGCACATTCCAAAAGTGACTCTCATAGGAAAAGTCTCAGCATTCATACTTTTTTTTAAAGGTTACTCTGTCCAAACTCCAGGGAACCCACAGAAGATGAAGCAGACCTTTTAGCTACTCTGGGGGTATTGTATGTACGTTAAGGAGAGTTCCTCAAAATTCCCACATGTATTGTAGTTACCAACACATTTTGCCACCCTATCACCTTATATACATCATATAAAGTTCATAAAAGTTGTCACCTTTGTGACCATGATCTCCTCCACCACAGCATTGAATACTTGCACATGTGCTCAGAATGTAGGTCCTTCAAGAGCAGCCCACCTTGCAAGCCTTTTCCTATCTTCTTTGAACATAAGCTTTGAGATGCATAGTACTGGCGTCCCTATCACCTTCATCAGGATTGTAAACGTCTGCACATACTGATGCACGTCTGGAGAAATCGAATTATAAGGGCGTTCACTCTGCCTGCATAGGTGGCTTCTTCCTGATTGTCACAGTGGGGGGAGGGGGCCTATTCCTCCTGCTGGAGATGCTGTTCCCTGGGAAGTGCCCAAATCGCCAAGCCCCCTCATCCCCACTGAGCGCCTCCTGTGCACGGGAGCAAGTGACAGGCTGCAGGCCCCAGCTTTGCGCGCCCCCGTCCCCCGGCAAAGCTCTCCAGGCGGAAACTGCCCTGTTCCCGCCCACGACCTACAGGGCTGGTTCCCGCGCTCGGGTCACGAGCTGCCGCGGCGGCCCCGCCTCCATCCTCCCTGCTGGTGGCGCGCGGCCTTTCGAATTCCCGCGCCCTCTCCGGTCCAGCTCAGCCCAGCCTGGCCGCTACGGGGACCTTTTCCCGTAAATACGCAGGACTAGGGGAACCCCGTTGACAAGCTGGCATTCGCGTCCGTGGGCAGCGGGGTAGTGAGGCAAGGGAGAAGGAGGAGCTCCTGGAAAGGGAGGGTGCGCGCTGCCCTGGCTCGGCCTTTCTTTCCCGCTGCTCCACTTGGTGGCCACACCGCGGACAATCCGCTTCTGCAGCAGGCGAGTTGGTGTCTTAGGGGAAAAGAGAACCCAGGATCTCTCTGTCCGTTGGCCGGAATCACCGTTCCGCGGGCGGCTTCAGTCTCCAAAGTGCGAGGATTCCGGTGGCTGGAGGGAAAGGTTCCCCAGGGGCAAGTATCAGGCAAGTGATGGCTTGGTTTGGGAGGGACTGTCCTATAGGTGAGTTACCCCTTGGGTTCTGGGGTGACCTGGAGTTTTGGCAGGATGCATTGGCAGCAGCAGGATGCAGAGAAACGTCAGATTGCTGGGGAGAGAGTGGAAAAAACCTGTACACCCAGTTGCTGTTGCTCTTGAAAAGGGGACTGTTGTCCCCGAAAAGGTTAAAAAAGAGAGAGCCAATGTAAAAGGAAATGTTGTTGTTTTCCATTACCTCAGTGAGCAACAAACTTAGCTTTGTCTTATTAACAGGCTGTTTTAATGGTATTTGGGGGAGCCAACATTTGACATTCTAGGAGGCCCCAGAAAGAAGACCCTCAACTCAGAATCAGTGTGTCCCACTGAGGTCCCTGCAGCCTTCTCTTCAGGGCCTCTCTGAGCTCAAAAGTGGGGAAAGTAGATCTTGCCTTAGGTCGAACTCCACTTTCTTTTTGTTGAGCTGCCCAAGCGCTCAGTTTATTTTGTCCCCAGGAGTAAAGAAACTTTCTAGGAATTGTTTTGATTATCTGATCAGATTTTTAAAAGCTTTTTTATGCTTGGTGAAAATCTTCCTTATTACTAGCAGCAGAACAATTTGTCTCTGTCCTTGTCATTTTTTGATGTGCTTGTGTAAGAGAAAAACTTCATAGGGAAGAGAACAGGGACCCGGAAGTCAGTTTCTCAAGCTGGCGTTGGAGACCAAGAAGTGCAGAAGGTTTTGTTTCAGACTGGTGGGGCTGTCTGAATAAACAGCGTCACCTACTTGTGCTGTGGAGCTACCTGAGCCCCGGAACAGCCAGTCTCCTGGCATCCCCAGCTGTCCAAAGAGGCAAAGAAGTGAGAGATGGCAGCGGGGAGGTGGGGTGGAATGTTCAGGCAGGAAGAAAGGCCTGGCGCATAATAAAATGAAAGAAGGTAAGCAATTGTCCTGCCAGACCACAGGCCCCAGAAGCAAAACAAACCCTTACCCCCACAGCCCCCTTTCCTGCTCGGTCTGGATCCTGGCTAACATGGGCATGTTCTCCCTGGCCAGACTAGCTGTGTTTCCTGCAGAGCTGTGGAGTCCTTCGCTTCCTCCAGTAAGAGCCAGACCTGCATTGGGCGCTGAATTTGAGCCGGAGTGCTGGCGGTGGGCAAGGCACGCAGCCCCATTGGTGAGTACCCTGGTGCTCTGGTGCTCTGGTGCTAGGCGAGGTGGGTGCCGTGCTGGAGCCTTCCTGGACTGGAAGGGGAAGGACCTCGGGTCCTGAGACCAGGGCCTGCCAGCACTGCCCATCTGGGGGGCCAGGAAGGCATGAGTTTTATTCCTGTGGCTGCTTCATGTGCTTGTGGGAGCTAGGTGGTGAGCTTGGATGAGGTGGTGTTGGGCTTGGATAAGGCTTAGGGTCAGCATTGATCCTTGACTCAGGAAAGCCTGAAGGAGAGAGAGAGCTAGGAGAGAAGAGGGAAGAAAGGAAGGAGGGAGGGAGGGAGGAATTGGGGTAGAGAGAAGGCAGGAAAGAGAGATTGAGAAAGACAGAAATTCCAAAGGGGAGCTTCCAGGTGGGCTGGAGACGGGACTCAGGACAGGCTGTACTGCTTTATCCCTTTACTGTAGGAAGTCAAGGTAAGTAGAACATTGATTTTCGACTATAAGGCAGAGGTTGGAATAGGATAGCTAAGCCCATTTTATATTTTAATACAACATGGTTCAGTCTGGATACTGGAAACAATGTGGGAAGGGGAAAAATATTGGGGGGTTTTCTTAACCTCTGGCCCCTTTCCACTGTGACTGCTCCACTACAAGCCAGTGGCCTACAAAATGCATGTTTCTTTCTGCCCACTTTCATTTCCTTTTTTAGCCAGTGTCTGTTAGTCACTCCTGAAGCACCTGCGTCCTCTTGCAAATGACATTAGATGAGACATCATGAATGACGCAGGGAACTCCCAAACTTCCTTAATTGTCGGGCAATTGTTGCCTTCAAGGATCTTACAGCATAGCCCAGTTCTTTAATGATATTTTGTTTGTATTTTTGTTTTCCTAGGTTCTCTGCTGTTTATAAAGTATCCCTGTGGTTAGTGTGTTGATATTGATAAATATCACCAGCGTGATATTTACTGGGCAACCTATTACATGCCAAGCACTGTTCTAAAGGCTCTACATGGATTACATTTTTCAGTCTTCACAAAAATAGAGGTTGATTCTAACACCACTCCTATTTAGGGTGAGAAAAATGAGGCAATGAGTAGTTAATTAATATGCCCAAGGTCATATAGCTAGTACCTGGGAACTTGATATTTGAACTCAGATGGTCTATAAATACTGACATTGATATAGCACTGTGATATTCATTATCTTATTTAGAATCATTGCCTCTTTTTCCAAACAGGAACCTAAGGCTCGGAGGGTAAGGGATTTCCTTAGTAGCTCATTACCAGTGAAGGAGACAGCCAGGACTTCTGTTCCATAGTGGAATGGTTAGAAGAATGAACATAGTCTATGGATAACTTCCACTTGACAAGAAATACAGGGGATAGAACATCAGTGAAACAACAATGCGTAGAAGCAACCCAGGAGGGTGAACATCCTATAGAAACAACTTCTCTGTTCACTTCAACAAATCAGTTCTTTTTCTAGACTAAAAAAGCCTTAAAAGACATAATTCAAGGCAACTTGTGTCCCTCACTTGGATCTTGGTGTGAATAAATTAGTATTGTGATTATATAAGAAAAGTCCTTAATTTTGAGAGATGGAAAGTGATAATTAGGGTTAAAACGTCATGATGTCTTTAATTGTAAAATAATCTAGTCTAATAGAAAGATGATGTAAGTTTGCAAAAAAATGACCAATAATTAACTATGTGATAGGCATGTGGAGGTTCATTATACCATTTTCTATTTTTTTAATGTTAGAAAATGTTCATAATGAAAAGTCTCAAAAGTACACTCTCTGGAGCGTCATGACCTTAAGGAAAATGTTAACGTCTCTGTTCAAGTTCTTTATCTTATGAGACAATAATCTAATATCCAAATGGGACAATAATACCTACCTTATAGGGTTGTAAGAATTACATGAGGTAGTTTATGAAAAGCACTTAGAACAGGGCATAGTACAGCAGATGCCTACTCCATTTTCTCAGTGAATGTATCTTTATAAATGTGTCTATATTGAGGGCCTGCCACGTGCCAGACATTGTTTTAGATGTTGAGGTGCTGAAGACAGATATGGCTGCTGCCCCCAGTGCTATTTGTCCTTCTACTGGTATTTATCTCTATTGGAGATTTTACTACTTTATTTAGATTGTTCATTCTCTCCTAAGGAGACATGAGAGGAAAGATAGAGGGAAAAATACACCTCTAAACAAAAAACTTAATGCAGCCACTAAGGTTCCTCGCTATAAACCTCAGGCAGACATTCCAGATTTCTTTTTGAAATCTCATTCCAAATTTATTTCGTCATCATGGTCCTGTCCAGTTCTTTTCCCACCCATTTCTCTGTCATTTTACCATCCCTTGCCATCTCCATCTTCAATGCAGACTGGAATTTAACATCAATGTAAATAGAACAGCTTTTTGAACTCTCCAACTGCAAACTCTTCTGTAGGGTATTAATACCTACAGAATTCTAGCTCTGCCATGGAGCTCTGACCTTGGGCAGATCACCCACCTTCTCTGACCTATACTTTTCCCGTCTGCAGAATGCACATATACCCGCTTTCCACGGAACCTGTGGGGATTGACAATTAGAGATAATTTCTTCTGTAAAGTGCTTAGTATAGTGTCTGACAAGTAGTTTTGTGTAAAAGAGAGCTTTTATTGTTGGGGTGATTATCCTTGGTGAATAAACTATCTACTTGCTAAGTTAACCTCTCCAGAGAGAGTGAGGCCGGAGCTCAAGGGAAAAGGTGGGACATGAGACTCCAGTGACTCTTTTCCTCTGCACGGTTAATGATAGCTGTGAAGAAACTGCTATAACTTGAACCTTTTTGAAATTAGTGTCTCAGCTGAACCATCTGTTCATCTTCAAGTCATCATGAGCGGTAAGAAGCGCAGATCAGAGATCGGGTTTGATGCAAAGCGTAATAAGAAAATCGACCACTATTTTTCTCAGGTATGTCTGTAAATTCTATTTATGGAATACAGTTGTCCCTCAGTGTTCATGGGGGATTGGTTCCAGGACCCCCCTTGGATACCAAAATCCATGGATGCTCAAAGTCCTTTATATTTAATATAAAATAGCTAAGTATTTGTGTATAACCTATGCACATTCTTTTGTAGACTTTAAATCACCTCTAGATTAACTAAATTACCTAATACAAGGTAAACTGATATATAAACAGTTGTTATACTACTATATCATTTATGGAACAATGACAAGAAACAAAAGTTCTATATATGCTTAGTATAGACACAATCATCCATTTTTTCCCCAAATATTTTTGATCTGCTGTTGGTAAATCTACAGATGGGAAACCCACAGATACAGGGGGTTGTTTGTATACTGAAATTAGCCTTAACCATCCTTTTATAGTTCTTTCTTTCAACAAATTATCTCATTGTGTGTTGGGAATATTGAATCAGTTAAAATCTTTCTCATCTATTTTATCCTTTCTATTTTGGGGGGTGGCTGCAGGGAAGGGAGTTGTAATACACATCTCAGCCATACCAAGGAATCCTTTAAAAGAAAGCTATTGTGATATTTCTTGAATAACAATAAAAATCAAATACAATATATTACACTAAACTATGAAATAAAAACAAAATTAAAGTTGTTTCATAGCATGAAAATGCATACCATTCCAAATGTGGCTAATCTATTCAATCATCATAATTGAATCAACATTTGAATAGTGCTTTACCCTTTATAAAACAATTTTTATATGTTTATTCTTACCATAACCTTGTTAGGCAGGCAGAGAAGATTTTGCCATCCTCAATTTGTTTATGAGGAGGAGAGAAGAGAAATGAATTGTTGCTTAAAGCAGGAGTAAAGTGAAGACTTGGACGTATGTTCACTGACACGTAGTCAGGGCTTTGTCTACTGATCGAGCTCTGTACCATACCAAATCACAGTATTTTTTTCTGAGTCTAAAATTCTCCTTTAACTTATCAAGAAGAATGGTAAGCATTTGAGAATGCAACTTAAAATTCTTCACCTTGTTTTCTTTTTTTTTTTTTTTATTTGAGACAGGGTCTGGCTCTGTTGCCCTGTCTAGAGTGCTAGAGTGCTAGAGGCTAGAGTGCAGTGGTGTCATCGTACTCACTGCAGCCTCAGACTCCTGGGCTCCTGTGATCCTCCTGCTTCAGCCTTCCGAGTAGCTGGGACTAGAAGCACACACCACACCACCATTCCTGGCTAATATTTTTATCTATTTTTTGTGGAGAGGGGTCTCGCTCTTGCTCAGGCTGGTCTCAAACTCCTGGCCTCAAGTGATCCTCCCACCTTGGCCTCCTAAAATGCTAGGACAAACATGAGCTACCACACGTGGCCTTTCAAGTTGTTTTATTTGTCCTGGTTTAGAAAACTAGAACATTCAAGTATCTAGAATATCCAAGGCAAGCCTAGATCTCTTTTTCTCTGTCTTGCTCCATGACAGAGTGAACAAATAACTACATATTATCCCTTTTCCCCTTTCAAAAGTATCCATATCTACCCAAGAGTCATTTTATTAAGCTGGGAGTCTATCATAGTGCTCCAAAAGGGTGCATGACAAGGGAGTTTCTGGCAGCATTAGACTGAAAGGATGTTCTTTAAGAGTTTGTATATATGCCCAGAGTAAATTACTATTATCTTAGCTTTTTTTGTTTCTTTGTTTTTTTCATCCAGAATATTAGTATTATTACAAAGAAGAAAAACAAAATTAACTTATCACATGCCAATCATTGTGCTAAGCATTGTCACACAGTGATGTCACACTTAATCTTTATAACATTCCTGACATTGTTATTCTCATTACCAGTAAGGGGCATTGCTGGGATAGGAACCCATATCTGTTGATACCCATGCTATGATATATGACTTGGGACAAATGTATCTTTTAGACATGGGAATCATATGCCCTTAATTTTTCATTCAGTTTCTGCTATTTGATTAATCCTCCTTATTTAATTCCTCCCCCCAACCCCTAGTTCTTAAGATAATGCCCTATAAAAAAGGGACTCATGGATACAACATTTACAAAATATAATATATACAGAAGTCTAATGGAAAAAAGATTGGACTAGGATTTGGAATTCTGATACTCACTTCCTTTTTTGGTTATGTGGCCCTAAAAAGGGCACTTACAAGAAAAACTGGAAAAACTTTCTCCATCAAAAAGACTCCATCAGATAAGCCGTATTTGTTCCCCTCATTTTATAGAATTTTGGTATTAATTGATGTAACAGAGGAAATTGAGCTCTTTCTATGATATATGCGGGGTGACTCAAAGAATTTATTATTAGAAAACAATATTATTATGACTAAATGATTAGTTAAATAATGATGGGTTTTTAAAAAAATATTTAGTGCCTGATAAATCATGGTAACTCATTCTTGCTGACTTCAGTGTTTTAAGAACAAATTTTTTGGTATGATCCATCATTATGCTCAGAAAATATAAAAATTATATAGCTGAAAATAGTAAACAAGACCTGAAATGACACTATTTCAGATAGAGATGGTAGAGTCAAGAATCTCTGTTTTTGATGCATCCGGAAAAAACACTGTGTTTCTTCCCTCATATTTCTCAGAAAAAAATTGCCAGTGTAGTGATATCAAGAGCTTATTTGACTGATGTGACAGGTAGCTCAGCTTTTATTTTGGATCCCAAGTCAAACACTGATTTAAATCTACTCACTTTGATCGGTTCTGAGTTTCCCAGAGAAACTTTGTGAATTCCATTCTAAAAAGAGAAACAAAAGACTAGGGTTGCATTTAAAGATTTAAAATATCTAACATTGCTTTTAGGTCCCTAAAGAACAACAGAATAATTCCAGTACTTCTCCAGTGAAGATGAAATCTAAAGGAGGTCCAAGAGATATAACTAACACCAAGGCTCAAAGATTCCATTCACCTAAGAAAAACCCAGAAGACCAGACCATGCCCCCAAATAAGATGATTAATGTTACTTTGGATATCAACCAGAGGAAAAACAAAAAAATGAAATACACACTCATAGGGAGTGAGAAGGATCGCTTATACAGGGCTCTCAACACTCTTGAGGCTGTCAGAGAAGAAATAGAAACTCACCAAGGCAAAGAAATGCTGGTGTGTGGCAAAGAAGGAATCGAAGGGTTCATCAACCTTGGAATGCCCCTCAGTTGTTTTCCTGAAAGCTGCCAGGTGGTAATTACATTTGCCGGAAGTAAAAATAAACAGAAAGAAAGTAACAAACTCTTTGGCCGGCATGACGAGGTATCATCTACTGAGTGTGTCAAATTTTACATTCACGCAATTGGAGCTGGAAAGTACAAGAAAAAGATTGTTAAATGCGGGCAGCTTCACAAAGAAGGGTACAAACTCTGCATCTATGCTTTCAAAGGAGAGACCATCAAGGATGCTCTGTGCAAAGACGGCAGATTTCTTTCCTGTTTGGAGAAGAATGATTGGAAACTCATTGAAAAGCTGGACACCATTGTAGAAAACACCCAGCCAGTTGATGAATTAGAGGGCAAGCTCTTTCAGGTTGAGGTTGTGAAAAGAATGGACCCCAGCGCAGCGGCTGCTGAGAATTCTGAGTCGGAGAAAAGAAACACCTGTGTGTTGAGAGAACACATTGTGGACCAGTACCCCAGTTTGAAAAAAGAAAGTGAAAAAATCAGAGAAAATTTCAAGGAAAAAATGAAAAAAAGAAAGGGGAAAACATCATTATTTCAATTGCATAAAACAAGATTTGGGAAAGTAACAAAAAACTCTACTCCGATTAAAATAATAAAACTTCTTTCACATCTCAGTGATTCAGTTGGCTACATATTCTGGGACAACAATGGAATTACGGGTTCTGCCACCTGCTTTGTTTTTAAAGGCTTGTTCATTTTAACTTGTCGGCATGTAATAAATCACATTGTGGGAGAAGGAATAGAGACAGGTAAATGGGCAGCCATAATTGGTCAATGTGTCAGGGTGACATTTGGTTATGAAGATGCCCCAGAGAAAGAAGAGAACTGCTTTTTCATTGAACCTTGGTTTGAGATATCTGATGAAATGCTTGACTATGCTGTCCTGAAGCTGAAGGAAAATGGACAAGAAGTACCTGTAGGACTACATCATGGAGTCACTCCTGTACCCCTTAGTGGGTTGATACATATTGTTGGCCATCCATATGGAGATAAAAAGTCTCATGATGCTTGTGCTATAATCCCTCAGGATCAGCGAGAAAAGAAATGTCAGGAACATGTTCAGGCTAGAAAAGCAGAGGGTGTGCAGTATGTCCATATGTACACTCCAAGAAGTTTCGAGAAAATAGTTCACGACCCTGATGTGATTACCTATGACACCTCTTTTTACTTTGGGGCTTCTGGATCCCCAGTGTTTGATTCAAAAGGTTCATTGGTGGCCATGCACACTGCTGGCTTCGCTTATACCTACAAAAATGGTATTAATAGTGTCATTGAGTTTGGCTCTCTTATGGCATCCATCCTCCTTGATATTAAGCAAAGACATAAACCATGGTATGAAGAAGTATTTATGAGCCAGATGGATATCGAAATGATGAGTGATGAGGATTGAGGACTTGTGAGAATTAGGTCTCTTTATTAGCTTTAAGGGAATTGCCTGTGGAGCTGTTACTCCACAGCCATTGAGGATAAGTTTTCTAAATTCAAAATGGTCAATTTCAAAAATAATAATGAATATTATTGATCATTTCCTATGTACTGGGCATGTTTCTAAGCACATTTAGAAATTATTCCTAACAATGCAACGAGTTGGACTATGACCCCTATTTTAAAGTCAAGCAATGTGGAGAATGATAAGATTCAGTAATAGTCAGTTTTGTGACACTAAAAGTCATGTAACCATCAATTTTTTTTCTTCCATATCATTCCCTAAATTCATTTGCTACAGGACAGGAGCCAAAACTTGTTCGTCTCATCATCCCCAATATCTGACACAGGGAAAGTAAGTGCTTAGAAAAATGTGTGGTGCAATCAAACTTGGAACTACAGTTATTGTTAACTTAGGAGCTAAATGCTTGATTAGAAATGATCTCTGGGGAATGGGCATGCTTGAAGTTCTGACTTGGGGGGATGGGGGTGGGGGAGGGGATGGGTGTATACCTACAAGAAGAGTGCGATGTGCACTGTCTGGGGAATGGACACCCTTGAAGCTCAGACTCGGGGGAATGGGAGGGACATGGGCAATATATCTAACCAGAACTTTTGTACCCCCATAATAAGCTGTAATAAAAAAAAAAGAAAAAAAGAAATGATCTCAAACAAAATATTTTAGAATTCCCAAAATCTTCACACTACTAACACTGTCATAATGTATGTGTCCTGAAATTCACTGTTTTGATAGGTTATTAGGGCAAGAGGGATATTTCAAACATCATGTTATTTGATTCCTTGACCTCCTAAATGAGTTGTGTTTTTTTTTTTTTTTTTTGAGACAGAGTCTCGCTCTGTTGCCCAGGCTAGAGTGAGTGCCGTGGCATCAGCCTAGCTCACAGCAACCTCAAACTCTTGGGCTTAAGCAATCCTACTGCCTCAGCCTCCCAAGTAGCTGGGACTACAGGCATGCGCCACCATGCCCGGCTAATTTTTTCTGTATATATTTTTAGTTGGCCAGATAATTTCTTTCTATTTTTAGTAGAGACGGGGTCTCGCTCTTGCTCAGGCTGGTCTCGAACTCCTGACCTCGAGCGATTCACCCGCCTCGGCCTCCCAGAGTGCTAGGATTACAGGCGTGAGCCACCGCGCCCGGCCATAAATGAGTTTTTTATTTGTATATATTAAGGTTTACTCTTTGTGCTTCAAACGTCTATGTTTTATCATGCAGAATACTTTCATCACCCTAAAATCTATGCTTCACCTACTTAATCCCTCCCTGAATCCCCAAACCCTGGAAATCACTGATCCTTATAGCTTTGCCTCTTCCAGAACATTATATAATTGGAGTCTTATCATCTGTAACCTTTTCAGACTGGCTTCTTTCACTTAGAAATATGTAATTAAAGTTCCTTTGTGTTTTTGTGACTTGATAGCTCATTTCTTTTTATTGCCAAATAATAATCCATTCTATGGATATACCACAATGTGTTTATTCATTCATCTTTTGAGAGATATCTTAGTTGCTTTCAGTTTCTGACGATTATGAATAAAGCAGCTATAAACATTAGTGTACAGGTTTTTGTATGAACATAAATTTTCAACTCCGTTGGGTAAATATCTAAGAGCACAAGTGATGGGTTTATAGTAAGATTATGTTTAGCTTTGTAAGAATCTGCCAAACTGCCTTCCAAAGTGACTGTACCATTTTGCATTCCCACCAGCAATGAAGGACTGTCCCTAGTTCCACATCCTCACCACCATTTGGTATAGTCTGGTTTTGTGGGTCTTAGGCATACTGGTAGTGTTAGAATGCCAGGGATTCTTCAGGAAAATATGAGATTTATTAATGAAATTGGGGCTATCTTGGATGATCTAGGATATGTGTACATATTATAGTATCAGCCCAGATTTAGTCAGGAAGACAGCCACTAAAAATGTTACAGAAATAAGGTATTAATTAATTAAGACCTTAATTAATTAATTAAGGAGGTTAATAAGAATGAGAGGAGCAAAGGAGCTGTAAGATTGCAACTAGAGGATGGATGTCAGCATAAAGCATCGAAAGGAGGAGAGAAATTGCTAAGTGACGTGGGGCAGTCTGAGAAGATGCCATGCCTTGTCACCACAATGATACTAAAGTTGTAATTTACAGAGATGTTGCAAAGTTCCTAGGTCAGATACAATCTACAAGTGGGACCTTGTGGAGATATTACAAAGTCCTATCTGACTGCCATGATCTTCCAGGAAACAATGACTACCACTTTATTTCCACCTTCCAAGTTTCTTATGCATATTTCTCACTGGCAAATGCTAATCCAGAACATATAGGGGTTCTGGGAAAAAATAATTTTCATCTTTATAAGGAAGTGGTAGTGCTACTAAATTGACAACAGGTGACTAGCCTACACCCACATAAATACATGCATACATACATGCGCACACAAATACAGTAAGTCCTCACTTAACGTCGTCCATACGTTCTTAAAGTCAAGAAACCATGACCTTAAGTAAAACAATGTACTGTACAAAAACAATTTTACCATAAGCTAATTGATATAAACAAGAGTTAAGTTCCTTGGGCATACGGTATGTCATTTTTCGTAAAGTCACAGTTTTGCAGAGCCTAATGATGACATTGAGGACTTGCTGTAATCATAAATTATCATTTTTTTAGCTTGTCACACATCCTACAACTTTTAACTGATTACTCACATCAAGTCACCTGTGTATTCACTGTGTCCTGCAAATAAATTATGCTATAAACAAATCCTATCCCCAGGTGTTTTCATTCAGCTGAAATATTCTGCCATATTTAATGTCTGATGCCATCCTAGAGAAGTATCCAGTAAAAAGTCAAAGGAAAATTAGGCATACAGCCCCACTTCTTTTCTGTCTTTGATTATTTTTCACATGGGAATTCCATGTGAGCTTACAAAAGCTTCAAACATGGCTTTCCTCTCATTTCTCATTTCTGCCATCGTTTCTTTTCCAAAACATTCATTTCCTTACTATATCGCTTTCTGTTTTTCACACTAAAACACAAACTCTTCATTTCTGTTATTCTCCACTCCCCATTATACACTGAAACATTATAATCTTTCTGTTTAACTGAGCTTTTACCATTTCAGTGGTCTCCCAGAAACAGCAGACTCTTCACAGGATAATAATGCCAAGACCCACCATCCATCACTAATTCTATAACTTCTGAATTAGACCTCCTGCACACCAAGATTCACCATCAATCTCTAACCTGTGACTTCTGAATAAAACGTGTTGCTTTCAACACAACTTGCCCCAATACACGTAGCCACCTTCTTATGTGTTAGATAATCCCAATGTGACTTTGAAGACAGTGTCCACTTTGTATCCCATCACCTTGTTGCCTACGGACCCTCATTCCCCAGTCCATAATTGCACTCAAATTATTGACCAAGTATATACTAGTTGCCTGAATTTGACTGATCAACCCTTGCCAGACTTGGCAAGGAGCTCTTTAGAGATGGAAGTAGTTTTATGGAACAAGGACAGTGCAAAGCTGGGCATGCTGTGGTTACCAGCCAACAGGTAATTGAGGCACAAGCCCCACCCCCTGGCCAGAAGGTGGAATTGATTGCACTGACTACAGCCCTGTATCATGAGAAAAATGAGCATATCAGTATTTATACTTATTCCAAGCATGCTTTTATGGTGGTACATGCTTATGGAGCTATTGGCAATTTTAGCAAAGTGGCACAGTGTTTAGTAACTGAGTCATTGTGTACAGAGAGTAGAGTAATAGCATATCCTAGTCAACGTTGGCCGTCATCTCCGCCTTTAATGCATGTATAGGCCCAAGGCTCTCCTTGTTGATATAAGAAAACATATCCCTCTGGGGCACAAGTTACAAAGTCACATGACTGATAAATTTGCTAGGGTATTTCTTCTGACCAAGAGTCTGTGGTGGCCAAGTCACAGCCAACTAGGGGAGAGCCGCCCCAGAAGTCTGGGTAAAGTCTAATATTCTGGTTATGGGAGTTTCAGCTGGATCCCCATATACTCTGTTTACCACCACTCTAATTCTGAGGATTTATAGAGACTAGATATGCCCATTAGGAAGCCAAGAAGACACAAGGAGGTTTTTGAATCCCAGCCATTCACCAAGGGTAACACTTCCCAAGTTGTTAGTCTCTTGACAAATTTTGGAAAGAGTCTTCTTCAAAGTTTTATTCATCCATTTAGTTTTTTAGGGTCTCCATGATAAATGGAGGCTTCCAGTCAGTTCCTAGAATTTATGATATTTCTTGAGTAACTTTGGCAACAAAAGCTGCTCTGTTATCACTTTGGAGAGTTAAAGGCAGTCCAAACCTAGGAACAGGAACAATTTCCTTTAAAAAGGCTTTAGTGACCTCCGAAGATTTCTTAGTCCAGATTGGGTAAGCTTCCACCCATCTTGAAAAAGTGTCAACAAAGGCCAGCAGATATTGAAAATTTGATGACTCATGACATCATGGTAAAGTCTACCTGCCAGCCTTCCCCCAGGAAAGCCCCTCTCCATTGAGTTCCTTCCTTTAGGGGTGGCGGCGAGCCCCCTGAAGTCTTTGGGTTATTTTTCAAGCACATGGGACAGCTTTGGGCTACTGTCTAAATGGCTCTCTGCACATTAGGCCCAGCCACATGAGGTTGTATTTATTGTAAGGGTGACATCTCATCCAAAATGGATACCTTGGTGAATCTGCTCAAGCACTTGTCTGACGAGAGCGTCAGGAAGGAGGACTTTTCCTTCTGTGTTTATAAGCCAGTTTCGATCATTATACTTTGAAAACCTCCATTCTTTAGCTCTTTTTAAATCCTTTTTTGGTACAGGTTATTTGAAATAGGATTGTCTTGGAAGATCTAAGAAATGTATATACATATATAATGACTATTGACATAAAATTATAAATTATTATTTCCAAGTGGGTTGTTATGAACTATAAATTATCATGTCTTATTGAAATACATATATTTTACAACTATAATTGATCACTAATGTTAAGTCATATATATATATAGAAAGAGAGAGAGCACACTTCAAAATGTTTATGGAAAAATTGAATTAAAAGATAAAAATAAAAAATATAAACTTGATTTCTCAACATAAGCATCATCAAGTTCAAGACACTTTTGAAAGAGATGATATTAGCCATTTAGTCCATTACTAAAGAACTGAGGGTCCTGGGAATTTAACCATGTCAATGCAGTCTTTTTTACATTATTATCTATAGAAAAATGGGGGCTGTTTAAAGATTTTTCTGTAAGATTAAGAAAGAAACAAACAAACAAAAAAAACAAAAATGAAATCATAAGTAGCCAAATCAGGACCATAAGGTGCATGCTTAATAATTTCCCATCAAAACTCTTGCAAAATTGCCCTTGTTTGATAAAAGGAATAAGGAGGAACATTGTCCTGGTGGACAAGGATTCTTTGGTGAAGCTTTCCCCGGCGTTTCTCTGCTAAAGCTTTGACTAACTTTCTCAAAACACTATCATTCTTTGGCCCTCCAGAAAGTCAACAAGCAAAATGCCTTGAACATCCAAAAAAACTGTTGCCACAACATTTGCTCTTGACTGGTCTGCTTTTGCTCTGACTGGGCCCTTTCCACCTCTTCGTAACCATTACTTTGATTGTGCTTTGTCTTCAGGATCATACTGGTAAAGCCATATTTTGTCTCCTGTTGCAATTCTTTGAAGAAATCCTTCAGGATCTTGATCTCACTTGTTTTAACATTTCTGCTCTTGTCTACAGCTGATCTGAGTGCAATAATGTTTGGTACCCATCAAGTGGAAAATTTGCTCAACTTTAAGTTTTCATTCAGAATTGTGTAAGTTGAACCAATTGAGATGTCTATGGTGTTGGCTGTTTGTGCTGTAAATTGTTGGTCTTCCTTAGGTAGGGCACCAACAAAATGAATTTTTTCCTGGCCAACTGCTGTGGATGGTCTGCCACTGAGGCATAGGCTTCATCTTCAACATTGTCTCTTCCCTCCTTAAAATATATTATCTATTTGTAAACTGTTGATTTCTCTGAGGCATTGTCTTCATGATGCTTTTTGTAAAGTACCAATGATTTCACCATTCTTCCCATCAAGCTTCACCATAAATTTACTGTTTGTTTTTGCTCCTATTGTAGCAGAATTCACATTGCTCTGATAGGGGCTCTTTTCAAACTGATATCTTATCCTTCTTACTGCCTCTAACTAGATCCTATTCAGACATGTTATAACAAGTTAGTATGAATTTGTTTTGGTACAAAAAAATTTTTTAATACATGCATAGTTTTTCATAATGTGTGTTTTCCATGACTTTTTGAAGATCACATGTGTGTGTGTGTGTGTGTTCACTTCCTCTTACAAATGAATCAGACTATATATAAACCCTCTCATTTGTCATCAGTTGTTTTTATTCTGCTGTAACACTTTGTCATGTTTAACATGGCAGATACAAGAAGACCAGATACAAAATCAGTCTGGACATAGGTTGGAGTAAGTTTCTTCCTGCTTTCCGTTCATCTTTCAAACAGCCTGCCTGGCATTTGTTAATAGCCCTCTTACCTGGTTTAGGCTTTTTCCTACCTGGGAATTCCCGGCTTAGCTGGTCAGGTGCTGTTTTATCCCAGGTACTTTCAGCATCTCCTTGAATCATCACTGTTCACTTTTGGATCCTTGTCTATCTAGACCACAAGAAAGTTTCCTGAGTCTTCATACTCTTACTCACATGATTGGCAGTAAAAGTAGTTCAATAAAATTTAAAACTATCTTTTCTTCCATGCTACTTTTGTTTCTCTTTCAGAACATTCTATCCTCATCTTTTCTCTTCCCTTCTTTCCCTTTGAGACATTTTTACCTGCCTCCTACTGCACCACCTCCATGTCATATAACACATATTATGTAACGGGCATCTTTTTTTTTGAGCCAGCCCGAGTAAGTTTTGAATACTGGTTTCTCCTCTGACAAGATATGTAACCTGGGGGCAAGTTGTTTAAATTCCCAAAGTCTTGTAATTTTTGTAAAATGGGAATAATAATGGCCCTTGGTAGGATTAATTGAGGTGTCCTTAACTCCTTTTCTTTTTGTTCTTCAGACTCTGAAATTAGATGTTTTAATGAATAATGTTGATTGAGCTGGGTTGGGAGTAGCCCCCCCAATTAAGAGAGAGGCTGACTAGAGATTTTAGAGGTTAAACTGTGCAAGGAGACCAGAAAGAACAAAGCTCAGAGGTCCCTTGAGCTGGGGCTTTTAAAGACCTGAAGAAGAGACACGTGATGCTTTTTCCTTTGCTTCTTATTTAGAACTCTATTGGGAGGGAAGTAAAGATAGAGAGTTGGAAAATTCTAATGATGAGAGAAAAGACAACCAAAAGGGGAAGAAAATCTTCTAAAACATAAAAAGATAGTATGATTTACGAAAAAAATTGATTATTTCAAAAAGATTCACAATCCTATTCTCCAACATGTAATCTATTTTTATTTTTCCGTAACCTATCTTGGATCTTGATAGAATGAATTCATTGTTTTACGTTGCAGCCTCAGAGAAACAAAATTGGTGTTCTCTGACAAGATTAATGCATAAGTCTGATTACAACCTTCCCTTTTAGTCAGAACTCACCCATTTTAAGTTATTTTCCACATTAATTATTGATGACCAAAATAATCAAGTCTAGCTTTTGTTTGTCTTAGTGTCTCATAATTTAGGTCATAGAAACGCTGCAGAATAAATCAATTTAGTATGTATCTTCTTGACTCTAGCAATTTCGAGTCAAGCCAGAAAACCACATTTGCTCTCTACATAGATAAATCTATCATTCGACCAATTGCTGCCTCCCTTTGGACTGGGTCTCCTTAGCGGAGGTTGAAGCTGAGCAGTGTGTGGCCCCTGGCCAGCATGCGACACTTTCGGCCAGCAGGGGGCGCGCAAGCTCCGGGATACCCTCCTGAGGAGCCAGGGGGCGTGGCTTCTGCATCCTTGACGGACAGCTAAGGATGCTGGCGAGAATGAGGTAATACGAGCCCGAGCTAGTGGGGCGTGAGGGTGTGTGCGCGCGCGCGTGTGTGTGTGTGTGTGTGTGCGGGTGTGAGTGTGCGAGTGCGTGCGCAGGCCCCGAGACACTGCGTGTTTCCAGCTCGCGCTGCGGACACCGATCATGCTGCATTAAAAAAAAGATAATTACATTCTGGGAAGGAGGCTGCAAAGTTGCTGCCGGGCGACAGCGGCGGTCCCGGGGCCGCGTCATGGCGGGTCGCTCCTCCGCAGCAAGGAACCGGGGAAACCCCCGTGGACGCGGGTTTGCCTTAGCGCCCCGCTTGGGAGGGGCAATTCCTTCTGGAAGCGACTGAGCAGAGCCGCAGGGAGGGGGAGCTGTCCCCGTGGCGGCGACTGCACTTCGTGCGGCGAGAGGGTGGGGAGGGAGGGGAGAGGGGAGGAGAAGCGAGCGTGCCATTCCAGGCGCGATCGTGCAGCGAGATCCCACCCCGGCGGCTGCAGAGCCCGAGGCGCAACTGGTGCGAGGGCTGGGTCCTCGCCTCGCCGCCAGCCCCAGTCCACAGCCGCCGGGTGGCTTTTGCAAGGCGGGGGCCTGTTTGCAGAGAGCCGGGTATTTGCATGAAGCGACTCGATCCCACGGAGCAGCGGCAGCAGCGGCGGACCCCGGCGGCAGCGGCGGTGCGCGGTCCGACCCAGGCGGCCCCGGGCCCCGGGCCCCGGTGGATGCGCGGCTGGGGAGGAGCCCATGGGCCGGAGCTGAGGCTGCCCGGGGCGGCGGGGCGCGGGGCGGGGGGCGCGGTCGAGGCCCGGAGGCGGCGGCGCAGGAGGAAGCGGAGGAGGTCGGGCGCTCGGGGCCCGGGAGGCAGGCAGCGCAGCGCCGCAGCCGCGGGCTCGCCATGCTCCTGGCCTCGGCCGTGGTGGTCTGGGAATGGCTGAACGAGCACGGCCGCTGGCGTCCCTACAGTCCCGCTGTGAGCCACCATATCGAGGCGGTGGTCCGCGCCGGGCCCCGCGCGGGGGGCAGCGTGGTGCTGGGCCAGGTGGACAGCCGTCTCGCGCCCTACATCATCGACCTGCAGTCCATGAACCAGTTCCGCCAAGACACGGGTGAGCCGGCTGCCCCTGCCCCGCCCGCGCCCACCTCCCCGGCCTGCCACGGGATCTCCCGCCTCGCGAGCCCACCTTGGCCCACCCAGTGGGCACCTCCGTGCAGGGGAGTCCCCAAGAGGTGGTGGTGGGCGGCGCTTTACTCCCATTGATCCTCCTAGGATCCCCCACCAAAGCGTCCATGCAAGTAGCATCAGTGTTCTGATTGTGCAAACCCAGCTTCAGTCTATCGGGTCGGTGAGAACCCCCTCCCCGTTTCACGCCTCCTTTTCAGCGCTTGGTGGCCCTAAGTCCTTCCATGTAGACGTTCTGGGGCCGCCCCAGCCCACAAGGAATCCCAGCCTCTCCAAAGCTCCCTGCCCTCACCCCGCAGCTGCTCACACCCGGGCTGACCCTGCTTTGCCTTGGGCCTGCCACATACCTCCCGCACCCCGACCTTAGTGCCTCTGCCTCTCCTGTGTGGGATGCCTTCCCACAGCGGGTCCTGGGTGTGGGAACCGGCAAGGGAAGAAGGGATTCCCCGGAGGCTCCAGCTGGAGTCGAGTAAAGGAAGCGCCCGGGCGTCCCTGGGAGGAGAGACTGGAGTTGGGGGATTCCAGGGGCTGGAACGCCCTGGACGCTGTGGCACTGGGGATGCCTCTGCGGTGCGCTCCAAGTGCTGAAGCAACAGGCCAAGCAGATGGAAAGAGGAGGGGGAGCGTCGGGGCTCCGGAATGTCTGGCAGGGAAGCCGCTCTCTTTGTCCGTGGAGCTGGAGGCAGATTCCTAAGGAGAAACTGTCCCCAAGCTTCCTCCTGAAACCATAGCCTATGAGAGCGCTAAACTCCTATCTCTTCATGAGAATCAAGTTGCCACTATGGCCACCACAACCTGGCTTCTCAGCTGACCGGCCTTTCCAGGTCAGAGCCAGGAAGGGAGCCTGGGGATGGAGTGAGGGGGTTGTCAGAGGGAGGAGGAGGAGGAGGAGGAGGAGGAGGAGGAGGAGGAGGAGGAGGAGGAGGAGGAGGAGGACAAGGACAGAGCTGCACCTCTTTGCTTGGTCCAATGTGTCCATGCTTAATTGATGGCCCAGGACAATTCTCTGTCTTTCCAGTAATCTCTTCCGTGACAGGGGTGGGGAGGGGGCTGTTGTTTCTGGAATTCTAGCTAGGCTTTCCCAAGAGTGTAACCAAGGAGCCTGCAGAGGCAGGTGTGGTGGGGAGGGAATAGAGCAGGCAGGCGGCTCAGAGAACAGCTGTTTGGGCAGGGTGTCTCAGCTTCCTTGGAAAGCCCCCACATCCTGTGTGCTAATTAGGATTGTCATGGGAAAGGGGTATCTTTCCACCCTCATGTCCCCATCTTTAGTCATAACTCCCAACAACCTCTCTGCCAAGGGCTCTGCAGACACTGGCCCAGTGGGTAAAGCTTTCTGGGGAAAGGATTCCTGAAGTGTTAGAATCTGGAGGGGCTTAACCCTTGGTGGGGAAGGGAGGGAAGCGGAGCTGAGAGAGACTGGGAGGAGGAGAGAATAGAGAGAAATGTGGGGAGATTGAGAAGGAGGATTAAGTGTGGCTGAGAGGGAGGGAGAGAATGTAATTGTGCAACTTGGATGGAGGTGGTGGAGGTGAGGGTGGAAGTGTCAGGTTGGGGGGCGGGGAGGATGTCTGTGTGTTAGGGGAAGCTGAGCCATGGGTGGGACCACAAAGACCAGCAGTTAAGGCACCTGACAGGGAATTCCAGTCCTGCTCAAAATAAAAATAGCAGGTGTTAGCTTTTCTATTTCAGATCAAATCTCTGCAGCATACGGAGAGCCACCTAGTGATATAAAGGTCTCAGCCCCTTCCTGACATTTGGGAAGGGCAAAGGTTGAATTTGTGTTTGGGGGCACCTAGCATGGGCGGGTGTCTAGGAGCAGTCATGACCTAAAGGACCCAGAAAGACAGAAGCTGCTCCCCCAGGTCTGATTACTCTTACCAGAGGACTGGTGGACTACGGCCTCGTGGTTGGCAGTTTAGCCAGAAGATGAGTCTTCTTGGATTCTAGGTCAGAGGCAGAGAACTAGCCCTGGATCATTTTAAAGACTGCCTCAGGGTGTGTTTTACATTGCGACTGCTTTGGTTTCATCCACTCACCGCTGAGCACCTCTCCCCTCCGTGCCAGGCCCTGTGCTGGGTGCGGAAGGCACTGGGCTAAATTCCCAGGAACCTGGGTTTGTCAGGGCGCTTGTCAAAGTAGAATAGAATCTCCGGGTTTCTGGGCTCTGAGCCCCCTCCTCTCCTTTCTCCACCAACACACACACAGTTCCTCTCAATATAGCTCATTGATGAGGCCATGACAGGGTAGGAACTCTAAACCAGTGGCTCCCAGGCAACCTCAGCCAAGCCCCTGCAATGTTTAATTAAATTACCCACCATCCTCAAGCCACAGTTTAAAGCTGGGAACCAGAAACATCCCCATAAACAAAAGAGAGCTGGAAGTCCCCTGCCCAGAGGCGATTCCTCTCTTTTTTGTTGCCTCCTCTGTATGGGGACATTTCCTGACATGGGAGCTTTGTCTTTTTAGAAGTTGCCTGCTCCGCTGCTGAGTGAGTCCTCAGTCTCTCCACTGGCCTGGGCTCCTGACCTCATCCAGCCGTCTCCAGGGAGATGGCTGGGAGGTGGCAGACACCCATCTGCCGCCTCTGTTTGCCCTGGGCCCTTCTTGCACAGACTGCCTAGGGGTTTGAGCTCATTTGCATTCTGTGCTGGTCCCCTCTAGGCATTTTGGGCTAGAGAATCTAGAAGAAGGGAAAAGATGGGGTGAGATAGAGGGGACTGGGTCTTGTCCACTTCCAAAAGCCTTGGTGGGTCCTCTCTACCCACTGTCATTTACCTTGACTGGGCTGCCCCTTTGGTGTCGTAGGGCAGTGACTGGAGAGCTTTATTCAGCATCACTTTCTCCTGTATCTTCCAACACACCCGATCTCCACCATCTCCAGGGCCGCAGGAGCAGGATGGGGAAGACTCAGGTTGGGAGCAGGGAGACATGACTCAGGCTCTCATCCTAGACTCACCGCTTACTATGTGACCTTGAGCAAGTCCCTTAGCTGCTCAGGCCTCATTTTCCTCTGTAGGATGAAGAGCAGCCTTAAGATTCCTTCCTTCTTTCCTCCCATATGCAGATTGGCAGGTGCATGGGTTTGAACCCTGCACCCATGATGATGCAGATAAGAAGCATCTAGGTGTGAGGGAGCGTTCTTTCCAGCACAGAGTTTTCTGTGCAAGTTTTACTTCCTTTATGTCTTTTAAGGCAGTGAGAAGTGTCAGATGGAGAGAGAGAGGGGATTTAATTAGATGATTTGACAGAAGCTAATTTTTAGCAACACCCCCCCAACAGCCACTACCCTGTGTAAGCACAGGAGTGGAGGAGGCAGACATCATGATGACCACATGATAGTTGTAGTGTGCAGGATGTGCCGTGTGTCTGCATCATGCCAAGCACATTGCACACACTATCTTGTTTAATCCTCCCAACACTCTTGTGAAGAACTATTGTTACCCCCATTTTATAAGAAAACAATTTGAAAAAGATTAAGTTGCTCAAGGGTTTACAGCTTCGATGGCAGAGCTGAGATTCCAAAGAAAGTGTCCTGTGTCCTTACTTTTTCAATCAGTGAACAGTTACGGGGCACTTAGTGCAGGCACTGTTCCAGACTTGTGGGATATAGCAATAATAGGACATCCAAATCTCCATCCTTGGGGAACATTCTGGTACAGATGGGGGATGCTGATAAAAGAGGCCTGGGATTTCTTGGACACTGTATATGCTCTTACACCAGGGAGTTACCGACATAGATGTGGGTGACATGCCTTAGAGACCTCAGGTTATGCCTGGAAGGCATGGCCTGCCATTTCCCAGGAGCCAAAACATTTTGGATGCTTTGGGATACAGGTGTCTGAGTTGCTGGGAAAAGCTGATTTTCTTTCTCTTTTTTCCTCTTTAGTTTATGAACATCTTCTATTCCCTATCCTACTCCTACTAGAGGCCTTTTTTTTTTTTTTTGGATGACTGTGCAGATTATCTAGTTTATGGACCTGATTCTGGAAAAGCCCAGGACTAGCACATTCCAAATACGGTGGCCTCTGAAAATAATCAGAGAATGAAATCTCACCATCTTTCTTGTCTCAAGACTTTGATTCTGAGGTCTGCTTACTGTCTCTAACGCTAGGGCTGAACTGAACTCAACAACTTTCCCTCCAAAAACCAGCTCTTCCTCTTGACATGTCTCTGCCTGTTCATAGTGACACCATTTTACCACTTTCCCATGGTCAAAGCCTCGGGATTCTTTGATTCGTTCTGTCATTCAAGAGTCTTATTTGGGCGTGTAGTATGTACAGGCATGTGAGCCATGGGCCCCAACAGTTGCAACTTGAGTGTGCATGATGAAGACTCAGGGTGATCATTCACACGCAGGTCCCCACGCCCAAACCCTGGAGATGCACCTGCTTGTTTCTTGAGGGCACTGCTGATCCATACCCCAGGAGATTCTGAAGGACGTGGTCTGAGAACCTCATTTGGAAAGCTACTCATGGTCAAGTCCTACCCTTTTTTTCTCTGTAGAGTTTCTCCATTCTGTCACCTTTTCATTTCCCTGCCGACACCCTTCCACTCACCTAGAACTAATTAACAGAGTAGCTCTGGTCTTGTCGCTCTTTGCTTAACAGACTTCACTGGCTCCTCATTGCCTACAAATTAAATCCGTCACAACTTGGCATTCCAGAACACACAGGGCATTCTCTGCCCTAGCTGTGACATACTTTCCAGGCTTATCTTCTTCTCTGCCATGTATTTTCCTCCATCCTGCCAATTGGAGGCCACTTTTATCCTTGTACATTCCTTCAGAGTTCTCTGACAGCCCCCAACTGTCCATAAGCCCCCTTCTTCTGAAATTCTGTCCTTTGCCATTTTGCCTATTGAAAGTCTCTTTATTATTCAGATTCTATGCCATTTGCCATCTGTTTCTTGAAATGTTCTCTAAACCTTGAAATGCTCTCCAAACTGTCATTGCTTCATTTATTCAATCAATATTTATTGGGCCCTTAGGCATGCCAGGCACGGGGATACAGCCATGAGTAAACACCTCAGTGCCCACTCTTGTGGGACTGGGAATCTCATGGGAAAGACAGACAGTAATCAAATTAGCCTCACCAATAAATGTGTAACTGCACATTGAGATGAGTGCTATGAAAAAAAAAAAATGGGAATAGGAATTTGACCTGGTCAGGGCAACCCACAGAGGCTTCCTTGAGGAAATGAGCTTTAATCTGTGCATAAGCAGCAAAGAGGATGCCGGAGTGTTTGGGGGAGGAACCAGCATTGTGAAGAGGCCCAGCATCAGAGAAACCTGGCAGCTGGGAGAAGCTGATGGCCAGTGTGGCCCAAATCTGGGCAGAGTGCGTTAGCAGTGAGGGGCCACAGAGGTTGGCAGGTGGAGGGGCTGTCAGTACTGACCTAAGGGGAAGTCATGGAAGGCATTTCAACAGGGAGGGGATGTGATCAGATTTCCTGCCAACATGTATTTTGTTGGCATCTTGCTTGTGACACATTCTGCCTCATAAATAGTCATTCGCACAGTTGTCTTCTAACCCCGTTTTAGACGGCAGGCTACTTGAGGAATGCTTCAATCTTTGCATTCCTCGTAGCCGCTAATGGGTGCTCAGTGATGTGTGGCAAATGATTAAATATCAAAGTAGCCAGAAGTCTTCAATCAATCACAGCACTGTTTATGGAGCCCTGTAGCTGCCAGGCGCTGCATTAGGCACTAGAATCCAAAGAGCTCCACGGTGGTGTCCCTGCCCCCACTTAAGGCAGCCCAGTATGAAAAGTGCCAAAACACTGGTGCCCATCAGGCTTGGTCAAGAGATGCACTTCAGGTTCCTGAGGGGGGAGCCTGGGCTGGGAGAACATTTCAGGAAATGGATGGCGAATGGTATAGGACTTGAAATTCGACAGGCAGAAATGGCAAAAGAGGACATTTTGGTAGAAGAGACCTGGAGAATTGCTGGGGAGGGGGTTAGGGAACTCAGAGGGAATGCCTGCAGATAAGAGGGGCCTCTGTTTTGCATGAAAATGGGGGGACAGACAAAGATAAACCTGGCAAGGTATGTTACAGAGGCCTGGCATAGTTTCCAGAAGTTCTGGGATGACTCTCAGGCATCTACAGGATTGATAACACTATTATAAAAAAAAAAAAATGCCCTTTAGGCACATTTGTGAGAATTGGTTAAGTGCATTGTCCCTGTTACCCTGGAAAGAATATAAAATAGTGCCATTTAAATTCTCTAAACTGAATTTCCTCATCTGTAAAAGGTGTTTCATAGGCTTGCCAGGAAGATTATGTGGTTATGTGGAATATGTGAGGTGCTTTGTAAGTAAGAAAGATTGTGCAGATGTGAGATATATAGAAACTCTCTCTCTCTCTCTCTCTCTCTCACACACACACACACACACACACACACACACGTCCACCTCCCCTGAACTAAACTCTCCCCATGATTTTTTCATCCTGCTTAGATGTAATAGAAAATAAATTACAATAATAATCAGCAACTTTTATTGAGCTCTTGCCATGGTGACAGGTGCTATTTTAGAGTTTTATATTCATTTCTTCATTTAATCCTCAAATCCACCCTTTGAAGTAGCCACCCGGGACCCAAACAGACGAGGAAACTGAGGCTTAATCACACAGTTGGAAGGGACAGAACCACCCCTGCCGGACCCAAAGCCGCACTCTTTGTTCCCCAGCAAGCTGGCTGCTTAGGAAGGAAATAGAGGCAAACCCGGGAACTATTGCTGCCACCCTCCCATCCTGATACCCCCATGTCCCCCAGCAGAGGCCCTGGCGATGAATAGGGGATTGTTCTGCTTCTCCCTGGTGCCTCTGAATGTTGATGTTTTGGGTCATTAAGGGGCTTGGAGATGGGGTGGGGGGCGGGTTATGACCCTGGCAAAGGCCTGAATAGCCATTGTTCCTTTTCTTCCCCCCTTGAATGGGATTCTGTCCCCGGTCTTGGTGTCTCCCTCTGGCTTGGGGGAGGGGGTGGGTCAGAGGCCGGGGAAGGGGAGCCTTTTCCCACCACTTTGATGGATAGCTCTTAAGCCGACAGATGCAGAGATTCCTGCATCCTTGGAGCCCTCCCCACCCTGCCTCGAGCCAGGCGTCTTTAGCCTTGATGCTGATAACACGCAATGAGCCCTGGTTGAGGATGAGTCTGGTTCAGGTTTGGGGTAGGAAGAGGGGCAACAGTTACAAGCTTAGCTCCCTTGTAGTCTTGCCGGTTCCATTCTACTGTACCATTAACCCCTGTAATAACTGTAGCCTCTTCCCTGCCCCTGCAATGAGGCTGTCAAAATTAAGATGTTCCTATCTTTAGGAGGGTTTGAGCTTCTTGAAAGAAAGACGTTAGATAAATACAAAATTATTCTCATGACCATTGAAAATATTATTGTTGTTGATATAAGACTTAATATTGGGAAATATGAGAGAGTTCTCCCAACCTGATTTCCCTTCTTCTCAGAGTAACATACCATTTTTTTTTTTTTGTACCATACCCATAAATGTACAGAGAGCCAGCTCCATCACCACTGCCTCTGGGCAGCCTTTCCGGGTGGACAGAGTCTTCCCTCTGTCTTCTGGGCGTCCACGGCCTTGTGTCCTTTTCCTCCATAGTCCTTGGTGCAGAGGCATTTAGAGGGACAGAGGAGAAGGCACATGGTCTTTCTGAGCATGTGCTACATGTGTCAAGGGCTTTATATGTCCCCGTACAATGTATAGGGTGCACGTGAAATCCAGTACCTGGCATGTACAAGCGCACGTTTGTTGAATGATTAAGTGAGGCACATTTAATTTTTATGAAAACCCTGGAAAGTAGTTATTATCCTGTTTCCCAGGGGAGAAAAGGAGGCTGAGAGGTTCTATATTAGCTAGTAAGTGAGTGTATTTGGTGGCAAACCAAGGTGTTCCGGCTCCAAACCAGGAGTCACTCTTTCTGCCACCCAGCGCTGCCTCCCAGGTCCTTCATGTTGCAATTCACCTGCTTCCAGCCTGGTTGGACTGCAGACGTCTTAAAGGCAGGGATGCGTCTCTTTCAGAGCTGACACCTCAACAGGCAGTGTGGTGCCTGGCACAGAGTAGGGCTCGTTATATGTTTACCTGTAATGTAAATTTAGCACAATTCATGCTGACCCTGACCTCTCCTCCGTCCCTCTCTGGCAGGGACCCTCCGCCCAGTCCGCCGCAACTACTACGACCCGTCCTCGGCCCCCGGGAAGGGCGTGGTGTGGGAGTGGGAGAACGACAATGGCTCTTGGACGCCCTACGACATGGAAGTGGGCATCACCATCCAGCACGCCTATGAGAAGCAGCACCCCTGGATCGACCTCACCTCCATCGGCTTCAGCTACGTCATTGACTTCAGCACCATGGGCCAGATCAACCGGCAGACCCAGCGCCAGCGCCGCGTCCGCCGGCGCCTCGACCTCATCTACCCCATGGTCACAGGCACCTTGCCTAAGGTTCAGTCCTGGCCAGTCAGCCCTGGGTCGGCCACCTCGCCCCCTGCGCCACCCTGCACCTGTCCACAGTGTGTCTTGGTGATGAGTGTTAAGGCGGCCGTGGTCAATGGCAGCTCTGGGCCCCTGCAGCCCCCAGCGACCCGCAAGAACATGCCCCCCTCCGGAGTGGTCAAGCTGCCTCCCCCACCAGGCCCCGGGGCCAAGCCACTGGACAGCACGGGCACCATTCGCGGCCCGGTGAAGACAGCCCCATCACAGGTGATCCGGCGACAAACCTCCAGCATGCCGGCTGGCGCAAGGGCGGGCTCTCCTGCCAGCCCCCCAGGAGCCAACGGCAAGACGGGAAGGGTGGCCCTGGCCACCCTGAATCGTACCAACCTGCAGCGACTGGCCATCGCGCAGTCCCGGGTGCTGATCGCCTCTGGGTAGGTGCCTCGGTGGCTGCCCCAGAGCATTTACTCATTGCAGAGAGAGGCCATAACTGATCTTCTGGGTCAGCAGAAGGAGGGACTGCCAAGACTTAAGCCCCTCCTTATCTTGTGTTGACCCCCTGGCGCAGGCGCAGGCAGCACGGTGTGTGGTGGATGAGGGAGGGTTTGACTTGGGGTCCCAGCGATCTGGATTCTGATTGAGACTTTGCCCCTTACTAGCCATGTGATTTGGGGCTAGATCCCTGACATTATAGAGTCCCAACTTCCTCATCTGCAAATGGTGGCAATAATTCTCATGTTAGGGGTGCCCTGAGGCTTAAAGAAGATTGTGCATAGTGAGTAATAATAGGTAATATTAATTGAGCTCCCACTGTGTTGTAGTTTGGGGGCTTTATCACCTCATTTAATCCTTGCAACAACTATGAAATAGGCACTGTCCCATTTTCCAGATGAAGGAAGTAGAGGTTCCCTTGCAAGGGCACATAGCTAATCATCGGCATGGACTAGTATTCAGATTTGAGGAAGTCTGATGCTAGAGCCTGGATTCTGACTCTGTTGTGCTCCTCTCCCACCAAGCACGTACCACACAGTGCAGGGCACAGAGTAGGTGCCAAATGAGGGTCAGTCCCTTCCCTCTGGTCTCTCTGGAATCTCGAGGGGTGACTCCAGATTGAAATAGCCACCCATGTTTAGTGACTACTTACTATGTGCTGGGTGCTTTCCCTGTATTGATTGTCTGTTATTCCTATGACAACCTGGTGATGTTGTAGGTCCTATTAGTATTGCTTTTTCTGTTGTTCCTGATCTTGCAGATCATAGAATTGAAGCGACCCAGGTCCATGCAGTGCCTGCTGTCCCTGGTTTCTCGTCATTCTCACACCCACCCAGTCTTCCCTTTCTTTCTCCAGTGGGATCTGCTTTCAGCCCCTGAACCCCAGACGGTCAGGATGGTTTTAGATTTGGGTTGGGCACCTGAGTCTGAAAATTCAGGCTGCCCTGAGACGGTGCCGTCGTGCTCAGCTGGGTCTCTGTACATAGAGGTTTGCAGCTGGGAGGAGGAAGGAGAGTACACCGCAGAGTGAGTGGAGTACTGGGATGGGAGTCCAGAGACCCGGAGGCTGGGCCTCTACTCCTGCCTCTGCCACTGGGGTGAGCCACAGAACCCGGGCAAGACCCAATGGACTTACCTGCCCCACGGAGTCCCTGCCTCCACTGAGGGAGTTTGCCCTGTGACAGTTTACTAGATTGTTGCATTCCCTTACTCTGTGATGGAAGTCTTAGGCACAGTCACTTAGCTCAGAATTAACTCCCCAAAGAGGGCCACACAGCTCACGTGTTATAGAGTAGGGATTGGAACCCAGGTTTCAGCCCCCCAGTCCGCTGTACTTCTGGCGAAAGCCCAGCTCCTCATTGTATGTAAACATGATTTACAAATGGCAAAATGCTGGTCAGATGCACGGGATTTTCATGACTTCCCCTGAGTTGGCAGAGGCATCTGGGAGAGGGGAATGGACACCTAGCTGCACCTCTGCTGAATTTCTCCACCCACGCCGTCACACAGCAGCATCCTGGGGGCCTCTAACAGAGTTCCGGGGTGATTGCTCGCATGCTGGATAAGACCATGGCCTCTAGAACCTAGGACTGCTGGGGCTCGAACCCAAGTTCCTTGCTGAGTCACTTGGGGCAAGTTTCCTGTGTCTTAGGTTTCCTCTTCTGTAAAATGGGATAGTAACAGGACCTTCCTTCTTGGGTTGTCATGAGGATCACATGAGATGGTCGGTGTATAGACTTAGCACAATGCTTGCCACATAATGAGAGTTCAGTCAGTCTTCGCTGCTATTATTGCTATCATTGTTAACCGGTACTAATGAATATGTACTACGTAGTTGTTGACTTGAAGTCAAAGCTGAGCGGGGTCTAGCACCCCACCTTGTCTCTGGCGCCCTTGGCAAGTGCCAAGTGACCTCTCATGCCATCACTGAGGGAGAGGCACCCAGGTGGCTTTGAATCTCAAGGAATGAGTCAAGGCGGCTTTTTCTGTCCTCTTTGTTCCCTCTGCCCGCCAATGGAATCGGGGCTAGAGAGTGGGTGGAGGTCCCGGCAGTGCAGTTTCAAAAGGGCTATAGAAACAAGTTGTGGTTTTCTTTTCTCAGTTCTGTTTTCCTGACAAGGGAGGCCCCTGCCTACCCCTCTGAATCTTCCAGCCCTTCCCTTTTCACCTCCAACCTCCTCCCTCACCCCCGTCCCACCTTCTCCTCCAGCCCCTCTTGGCCACTTAATTAGCGTGTTGATTCCCTTTGTCTGGCATTGCCATCGACCTTCTGTCGTTGCAGGGCCCCCTCCCTCCCTCCCCTCTTTGCCCATGACCTCTTGCAGCAACTTTCCCACGGAAAAAGGAAGACCAGGGAGGGGGGGAGAAGTGGGATGAAGAGAAAGGTTTTGGGGGGAACAAAAGATCCTGTGAATTATTCAGAGACACAAGCAGGGGGTTTCTAAAGAGAGAGGGGGGCTGTGCGGTGGAGGGTGGGCGTCGCCCCAGCTAGGCCTCGGTTGCCGTAGAGACGAGACCCTTGTCTTGCTGGAGAATTCCTGGGTTGGCGAGTAACTCCCGGGGAAAACACTGCTTCTCACCATGGTGTCTGCAGAGATACCCTCCCTCCGGCAACCAACCTCCTTCCACCTTGCCAGCTCTCATCTCTTGTCTCAGTTTTATATTTTAGCAACGGAAACGAAAACTTGGACCCTCCATAACTGGGGACAGCTCAGCAGAGGGAGGGGAGGGCTGTGTTTTGATTGGCCCACAGGTGGTTGGGCCAGACAGCTTTGACAGAGTGGCATCGCCTAGAGGACTTGAGAGGCATGCCTGTCATCGGGTTGCTGTTTTCTAGAAGGAGGGCTCAGGCATAGTCTCTGGGGCCCTAACAGGGTGAGACTGGCCTGGATTTCATAGGCTGTTCTCCTAGGTTTTCAGTAACCAGTACCAGCGGGGGAGGTGTGATCAGGTGCTGCCAGCTCAGCATCCTAAGTACCGCCCATCACTAGCTCTAGGCTTGGTACCCATGTCCTCAAGCATCTGAGAATATTGGAGTATCAAAGCAGAAAAAGGCCCTTTACAATTGGGAGATAAAAGTGTACACCATCACCCAAATTTGCATGGGACTCAGCTATTTACTAAGTATTTGACCTAAATCCTAAATCTTTAGAGGGACTCCCACAGGGCAGATATTTAGGGTGCCCTTGCACAGTGGTGGTAACTCAGATGTGGTCGGCAAAGTGCAGAGAGGCTGTGTGGCCCTCCCAAAGGCACAAAGCAAGTGAGCACCAAGTCAGCACCGAGCTGGGCTAAAGCAAAGATCCCCTGACCCCAGCTCAGGCTCCTTCTGTCAAACCCTTCTATATTTCATAGGCAAATATCCCCCCAGGACCCCTGCTGCCTAGAGCCTCCTGATAAGCCCACCAGCCGTGCTGTCCTTTTCCTGACGTGGCCTTGGTCTCTCCCACCTGTCGGCCCCACGGTTTTCATGCATGTCCAGGCCCCACCTGCAGGCTCTCCCCTCCCTCTCTCCAGATCTTGCCCCGAGTTCTTGAGCTGCCTGGGCTGTGTGGTGTTCTGGGGATTGGAGTATTTCCTGGTAGACCAGGCTGGGTGTGGAAACCTGCCAGTCCGGTTTTGGGAACAAAGGTGGCTTTTGTCACCCGGATCTCAGCTACTTATCAGCTGGAGTGGGGGCCTCAGAGCTGGTGAGGGGGAAGGCAGGTGCAGGGTTGGGCAGGCAGGGGCACTGCCCCCTGGTGGGGAGCTGGGAGCAGGCCCAGGAGGCTGGGTCTTCCCCACGCCCCCAGCCTCTCCGGAAGGAGCTGGGCAAGGAGGAGAAGCCGCCATGGGTGGGGTCCTAGGGCTTAAACTGTCACCTTGCTGCCAGGTAGTGGGGTGAGAAATCATCAACAAGTCTCCCTGGTATCTTCTAACCCAAGACCCTCACAATTTTACGGATGAGGAAATTAAGGCTCAGAAAATTTAACTGACTTTGTGAAGAGCTACTGGCAGCACAGGGACTCAAACGCGGTTTCCCTGATTCCCCGTCCATGCCTAGCCCTGGAGGGCCGGTCACAGAGTCCAAAATCAAGTCCATTCCTCTTTCCTTGGCCTAATGGCCCTTGTTTAAAGTTCAGCTTCCCCTCCCTCCATCTGGGTTTGATTTATCCTGGGGACAGTTTCAGAAGAAAAGTGGCATTTGGTGGCCTGGTGAGACACAAACATTCCCACATCTGTTCTTTCACATCCTCTCCCAACATTGGTGCAGGTGCCATCATCCCTGGGAAGGGACAGAGGCCAGAACAAGCCTGGTGTAGCTGGGGAAGCACCATCCTTACGGGCATGTGGGCACAGACAGTCCCCACTGCTCAGCCTGGAGGTCCCATTCCAGCTCTCCCCTTTTCCTAGGGGTGGCTTTACTTGTGACACTCTCTGAACATCAGGTCTTCTGTCTGCAGCGTGGGTGTCACAAGGATTGCATAGACATAAGTGCTTTGCATAGTGAGTGGCCTAGAATGGGCTCTGGGGCCAGGTTTTCTGGGTTCAAATCCTTAGCTGTGTGGTCTTGGTCAAGTTGGCTTAACCTCTCCATGCCTCAACTTCCTTGTCTATAAAATGGGGCTAATGATAATGCTTCTTGCGTAGGTTGTTGGGAGGATGAGACAAGTTTCTATGCTGTGGGCAGTGGGAGCCACTCCTGGCAGGAGGCGAGCTCTGTACATGTTAGCAATTTTGATACATGGATGAAGAAGGGCCATGGACAGTGTGTTCACTGCTGTGTCCCCAGCATCGGAAATACTGTCCAACACAAAGTAGGGCTCAATAAACACCGTTCGGATGGACAGATAAACAAATAAACAAAGGCTCTTTCCCCACCCACTGTGTTCCCAGCACTGTCCTACCCCCATAGCAGACCTGCTGGCCTCCCAGGCTGTCCGGCCCCTGGAGTCATCTGTGACCGGGTCCAGTGGCCTCTCCAAGCCCAGCTGTGGGAGCCTGGGCTGTAGAGGGGATGGCGCAAGACCCAGCCCCATGTGTTCCATATTTTCTGAGTCAGCACCGTGGGAGGCCTGCCTTTCCCAGGCAGCTGCGCCTTCTCCTCTCCAGCCTGGCTGGAGTTGCCGAGGAGAAGGGCAGAAAGAGGAGGTGGCTTTGCCTGATATTTGTGTATGTCTCAGGCAGGAGGAGAAGTGGCAGCTGTTCCAGCAGTGGCTTCCAAATGCTGGACTGGGGGTTCACTACATCTGCATCCTCTCGGGAGCTTCGGAAAAGTGCAGATTCTCATGCTCCACGGGTAGAGATTCTGGTCTTGACCTAGAACTCTGTCTTGTTAAAAGCATCTTAGGTGACTCTTTTGTACATCCAGGTTTGAACTTGCTTCGTTATTTTTTCATTTCTTCAACAAATATAGATTGATTGCCTACGAGTGCCACGTTCTGAACAAAACAGACACAGATATTTGCCCTTGTAGAGCTTAGATTCTAGAAGGGGAGATAACAAGCAACAAGTTATTTTAAAAGATCGTAAATAGAGCAGGAGTCCCGGGGTGGGTGGAGGGGTGGGCAGCAGTATTAAATAAGATGGTCTCAGGAACCTCACTGAGAAGGTAGGCATTGAACTGAGACTGGAGGGGTAGTAGAAGAGAATGAAACAATTATCTGGTGGAACAGCATTTCAGGCACAGGGAACAGCATATGCAAAGGCTCTGAGATAGGAGTGTGCCTGGCATGTAGGAGGAATAACAAGAGCAGAGCAAAGACTCTAGTGATAACCAGAGGAGGCCAGAGGGATGAGGGAATTGGGGGTGGGCATGTTGGCAGATCACACAAGGCTGAGTAGGCCTTGCTAGGACTTTGACCTTGACTCTGAGTGAACTGAGGAGTCATATTGAGTTAGTTCTGAGGTTCTGGGTGGAGGAGTGACACGGTCTGACTTAGGCTGTGAAGATGTCATCTCTGGCCAGCTGCTGTGTTAAGAGCTTACTGCATCTTTAGTAGGTTAAACACAGTCCCTTTTGTCTCTCTTGTCCAAACCATAATGAATCTGCTCTTTCCTTCCACAGGGTCCCCACTGTCCCAGTGAAGAACCTAAATGGGTCCAGTCCTGTCAACCCTGCCTTAGCAGGTAAGAGAAACCCTGCACTTGCTTAAGATAGAGAAATCAGAGTTGCAAAATAGGTAGTAAGCATTTGTAAAAAGGAGGTAATCTGGATGTTAATGAAAGCAAATGGAGATTTGGGGAATTGCATGAGAAAGGCAGGGCGCATTTGGGGGAGAACTGATTGCTAAAAGCAAAGGATGCTATTGAAGAATAAGTTTCTGGCAGAAAAGCAGAAGGCAGAGTAGAGAATCCCTGAATTATGAGAACTCTCTGCTGGAGAGGAGGAGAGCAGGGTAATGGGGAGGGAGGAATTTGGGGTGTGCTGGGAGCTACGTCTTCAGTCCTTCCTCACCCATGCCCTGCCCCTTTCAGGAATCACCGGGATCCTCATGAGTGCAGCAGGGCTCCCCGTGTGTCTCACCAGGCCACCAAAGCTGGTCCTACACCCACCCCCTGTCAGCAAGAGCGAAATAAAATCCATCCCAGGGGTTTCCAACACAAGCCGCAAGACCACCAAAAAACAAGCCAAGAAAGGTACCTGCCTCTTTATCTTACGGGGTACAAAGACCTGGCTCCCAGCCCTGGCTCTTGCCCCCACCACCAAGGGTCACAGCCGTGGCTTAATGGCATAACTCTCTGGGCCTTAGTTTCTGCATCTGCTAAGTGGGCCTAACTAGTAAATTTTGATGATTATACCAAAGTGGATTGTGTATGGATCAGATGGAAACACCTGAGAAATAAAAATATACAGTGCAAAAGTATAGAAACATAAAAACATAAAGTGTGCTACAAAGGATATGTTAGAAAAGAAAGATCACTGTGGCATTGGAACCAAAACAGACTGGATTCATATTGTAACTTTGTCACTTACAAGTCACAGAACCTCTGTTTTCTCATCTTTCTAATGGGGTAAAAACACTTTCATAAGCAATATCTGGGAAGGATGCCCGGAATGTGTCCATGACACTTGGGAAGTAGCCACTGTGTCTCATCCCTCTAGAGCCTCCAGATACTCTGGCCGCGTGAACCCTCCTTCAAGAACCCCTTCCTACCTGCCCACAACCCAGCATCTAAGGGGTCAATACCTGGACTTACCTGGCAGTGCAGGACCCTGGCTCAGCCTTTCTGGTCACTGGTATTGGTTGTTAAATGATTTGACTGTCCCCACTTTGCAAGCTTCTTGTGAAGTTTAAATCATATCATATGTGTATATTGCACTTAGGCCCAGTCCTGGCAAGAAATAAGCTCTTAATTAAAGGAAGCATAATTCCTACAAAAGAAGCAGGGCAGTGGGAGGGAAGGGCCTGCATTGCAGCTTTTGGCTGTTGCATGATCTACTTCCTCAAACCCTTGTCCTACTTTTCCAGTTTATCAAAATTTCCCTGCTTAAATGAACTCAATTGCCTCGCTCATGGTCTGATAGGAAGTAACAGGGTTTTATACTTTCTCACTCTTCCTGTTATTATTAATAGCACATATTGAACCCTTATCTGGCAAAGTGTTGGACTGTACATCCATTAGCTCAGTGAATTGTCAGGTAACCCTTTGGGGTAGGTGCTATGTTCTTTTCCATTTTATAGGTGAGAAAACAGAAGCTTAGAGAAATTAAGAGGGTGACCCAAGAGGTGGCATTGATCTTTGTTTCTTTCTTTGCCTCTTTGTAAGGCGGTATCATCCCCTCCTGTACCTTCAGATTGGGCTACCTCTTAAAGGTCTGGTCCAGAAGAAATCCCTAAATCATGGCAGCCTCCCAGAGCATCACCCTTCCCCTGCTGCTGGGGCTGTGTCTGCTGCCAGGGACAGCACCGCCCAGAGCCAAGAAAGACTGTCCCGAAGTTGTGGTTTTTAGAATATGCTTAACATTTCTCTCTCTCTCTCCCCCCGCCCCGTGTTGCTGCCTGTTTTTCACTTGATATAAACTATGCAATATTCAGTAAAAATGGAATTAAATTCAAGCAATACTTTTGGCCTATTCGTGACTTCCTGGTTTCCCATAAAAATAATCTCGCTTTGATGCCACAGTATAAATTGAGACCGTACTTAGCAAATTGTTAAATGCATACAGTAAGACTGCCTAATGTTTATTTAATGTGTAACAGTTTACAAAGTGCTTTCATATCTGTTATCTCATTGTATTGTTTGGACAAGTCCAGGCTCTTTGATTGTAAGGAAGAGAAACCCACTTTGCTCATCTCAGCTAAAAAGTGGGTTTGTTGAAAATAAGCAAGGGGATGTCAGGGAAGTGACTGCAAGAGGGAAAGGTGGGTGTGAACACCTCCCTCTCTCCAAACCACTTCACTGGCTCTTCTACAACTGGTATTCTCTTTCTCGTTCTTAAGACCAATGGCAGAAGGAATTCCTCCCTTTTCTGCTTTGAACTTGGCTCGTCACCCTCCTCTCTGGCATGCCTAGCATGGCGAGGCTGTCTGAGCCCTTACCTCTGCACTGGTGGCCCACTGATCTTCCTGTCCCTGCAGGTAAAACCCCAGAGGAAGTGCTGAAGAAGTATCTACAGAAAGTCCGGCACCCGCCAGATGAGGTGAGTGCAGGGAAGCAGGGCGGGGTAAGCATTTCTCCTGTTGTGTGCTCTGCAGGATGTGGCCGCAGCTGCTTTCTAAGCCCTGAGTGGTGCAGAGCTGGTCAGAGCTGACACCTGGCTCCAGGGTGCCTGGTTCAGAGCTGCTGCAGCACCTTAATCTCCCCCACCTCCCTGTTCAGCGTAGTGCGGACTGATTCTAAGCTACCTTGACATGACAGTCTGAATGTAGGAAAAACAGTATGATAAGCCGTGAGAACTTTCTTTAAAAAGGGTTTGATACAGACCAAGTTCTCAACCAGGGGCCATTTAGCCCCCCAGGGAGCATTTGGCCGTGTCTGGAGACATTTTTGGTTGTCATGATTCGAGAGGGGAAGATGTCACTGGCACCTAGTGGGTAGGCCAGAGACCAGGGATACTGCTAAATACCCTGCAGTGCCCGAGACAACCCCCACAGCAAAGAATTTCCTGCCCAAAGTGTCAACAGTTCTGAGGCTGAGAAACCCTGTCCTAGATTCATTTAAATAGCAGCTCCTCTGGTACACTGGAAATACAATTTCTTCACAAAAATTCACCTTAAGTAAAGCTTATCAGTGGGTCTGTCAACAAGCATCTGTTTCCTCCACAAGCCACTGGAGGACACAAAGGAAGGACAGTGCATCATCCCAGCCCTTAAGGAGATTGCAATTTCCTTGATGAGCCCACGTTAATAAGTACCGCTACCAGGAATTATTTCAGGAATTTCTCCTTTGTGTAAAGCAAGGCAAAACCATATGTAGATTCCCAAAAGCACATACCCCCTGATTTGCGGGCTTTCTAGAAGAGGAGCAGTAACAGCTCATCCAATCCCTGAGATCATTCGGGAACCACCATGGAGGTGCCCTGGCCTCCCAGCGGGGTGAGAGCTGACGGCCTGTGTGCTCCGTCTCCTCCCGCACCCAGGACTGCACCATCTGCATGGAGCGCCTCACAGCCCCCTCCGGCTACAAGGGCCCACAGCCGACGGTGAAGCCTGACCTGGTGGGAAAGCTGTCCAGATGCGGCCACATCTACCACATCTACTGCCTGGTGGCCATGTACAACAATGGGAACAAGGTTAGTGCCAGCCTGTGGGGCTGCTGCTCCCCCCACGGTGGGCTCTGGAGGAGACGATCATGAAGGCCCTACTCGGGCCTTGCCTAGGTGATTCGGAGAATCTTAGAGGTACCCCAGGGCAGCGCAAGTGACGATCTTGGCTGCTCTCAGCAGGATCGATTCTCCACTACATTGCAATGCTGGCAAAACCTGTCTTCACCTTCCCTGTGGGCCGTGCTCCTAACTGCAGCCTTGGGTGTGAAGGTCTAAGCGGGGAGGACTTTTGTCCCTCAGGGTTCTGAGGGGAGTGGCCCGTTGTCAGGGCCCACGGCAAGGTGAAATGGCCACCCATCAGTGAAGGAGAAGAAAGTTCTTATCCCAGCGCTGGACCCATGGCGAGTGTTCATCCATGCCTTGCAAATGGGTTTCCCGATCATTCCCCAATCACACTTTCTTCTCCAGGGCTAGAGATATTCAGTTATGATTCATTTTCTTTGAACAGCTTCAAAACACCCTTGATCGCACCTTAAAAGGCATTAGAGACTCTTGCCAAAGTGTATCTGGTAATCCCTGCCCTAGAACCCCACTGTTGGAAGCGGGGAAGACTGTTCGAGATGCTTGTCTTGTCCATTAACTGACAATGCGATGTCGTTCCCCCATTAGAGCTGGTTTCTAGGAATCTGGGAGTCTGCTTAAGAGGTAATTCTCGCCTTATAGTGTCTGAGCATTTCCTAAGTCGTTGGCTGATGTTCTTTCCTGTGCTTGGAGTAACTCTGACTCCCCATCTCCATGAGTTTGAATCCGACTCATTTCTCCAGGCCCAGCTTGGATTGCATCAGAGTCTGAGATTTTCCTGGTATCCTCTTACTTGTCCTCTAAAACATCTGGATTTCAGGGGCTGCTCTGTACATCTCCGGCTGTCGGGAAGAGAAGAGACAAGAGAGGCAGCAGACCCAAGCTTGAATCCTGGCTTAGTAGCTGAATGACCTTGGCGAAGATTTTTCAACCTCTTGAGATTTTATTTTCTATCTGGAAAATGGAGATTAAAACCACACCTACATTATAGGATGTTGTTACTATTATTATTCAAATTGATAATCTCCTTTGTATTATGGCTATAATTTTCTCCCTTCATCTTTATGGAGCCTATTGGATTGATGTTCCCAAAGTGCCGACCTTGGGCTCTTTCTTCATGTCCCCAAGAGTCACACGGTGGTGCTCCATCACCGGTGGAGGACACAAGTCCGGATCCCGTGTTCACTTTCCCAACCCTGAGTTAAAAGGCTTCAGTGGGACCTTGCATTTTAAGGGGTTATTTTGGGCTTACAGGGGTTTCTTAGCACATTTGTTCCCTTCTTGATGACTGTATTCGAGAATAATCTAGTAACTCTTTGCATTTATTTCCATGGGGCTTCAAAAATGTTTCTCAAGATACTATCCTTTATTCTTTTTTGCACTCATACTTTGAAGCATGTGTTTTTATTTTATTAAACACATGGGAGAAAAAGGCTCAGAGAGAATGGAGTAATTCACCCAAGGTCTGAAGCAAGTGAGAGTCAGAGCAGAGATGGAGCCTGGTTTCAGAGAGTAGTCACTGAGTATGAGCTGTCCCTTTAAACCAGTACAGCTTGAATGGGTATGTCCCTAAATAGCTCAGCAGAGGATCCCTGTCTTCCTGAAAAGATGGGGATGTCCTGGAGAGCTTTGGTCCCAGCTGTGGAGCAGCACATTTTGCACGTCGCTCCTGGCCTGTGTCACCCCCTCTTTTTTTGCAAGCCCGGGAATCAGTTTTGTATACTGCATCCAGAACCCCCTCTTCCTGCTAACGGTGCCACTGAGGGGCATTGGAAAGCTTGGGGCTTTAGACAGATGAGCAACAAGTCCCTTAACCTCGCCATTCCTCAGTTCCCTTCTCTGTAAAAGGGGGCTAATAATTCCTTCCCAGCCAATGTCAGAAGGTGAGGCCTAAATGAAACGAGATGTAAACTCTATTGTGAGATTTAAAATGTTATAATTAATGACATCATTCCCTCCTCCAGTTACTTATGCAGAACTTACCCTCCATCTTTCTTAGCCAATTATAACTATTCTTCAAGGACCATTTTCTCAACGGCATCCTCATTTATTCCAGCCCATAGTGCCCGGTTCCTCTTTTCATAGCAGTGGCTTCCAAACCTGTATGAGCATTGGCCTCTCTACAGAAATCATAAAAGTACTAATAATAGTTGGAAACACCACATGCTAAATCCTTCCTATGGATTATCTCATTTAATTCTCCCAAGAACCCAGAGAGACAGAGACTGTTGTTTTCCTTGTTCTATAAGGAAACTGAAACTCAGAGAGGTTGATTAATTTGTCTGAGGTCACACAGCAGGTAGACAGCAGAGCTGAGACTCTATTCTAGACAGTTTGACTTCACAGTTTACACTCTGAACCACTACACTTTGTAGCCTCGCCATTCTGATTCAGTAGGCCCGATGTGGGGCCCAGCCAGCTTTAATTTTAACAAGCTCCCTGAGTGATTCTGATGTTCTACAATTGGGCAATTGCTGCTCTCAAGTGTTCGCACTCTGTTCCACCCATTGGTACTTAGTGGTTAAGTAATGGTTCCCTGTGTGTGCTCCCTGCCCTAATGAGCTGGTCTCCTCTAGGCAGGGGCTCCTCTTCCATGTACCTCAGCATGCAGCGTGGGACTATTTGTGGAATTTACCTCCTGTTAATTTGGAGAAAGCAGAAGTCGCCTAGGTCGCTGGGCTTGGAGGCAAACTAAGATCTATTACTGATTTGTGTGCATTTTGTCCCCCTGTGGCCTCTTATCTCTGGTACCCTTTGGGATGGGGTGGGGAAGTTATTACCAAAACTGTTTCCCAATCTGGCTCTTTTGGCCTTGTCTCTTCAGGATGGAAGTTTGCAGTGTCCAACCTGTAAGACCATTTATGGGGTGAAGACAGGCACCCAGCCCCCGGGGAAGATGGAGTACCACCTCATCCCCCACTCTTTGCCTGGCCACCCAGACTGCAAAACCATCCGGATTATCTACAGCATCCCCCCTGGCATTCAGGTGAGCTCACCCTTAGCTGTTGGTTTTTATTGCTTTAGATGTTTGCAGATAAAATATTTTACTACGAAAATCTCCTTCCCACCCTTGTCCCCATCTGCCCGGCCTCACCCCCGCCACCCACCCTCCCCCTGCACCACCATTGTTCTTACTCTCTTATGTGTCCTTCCGGGGTTCTTTGTGCATATGTAACAGATTGCATCCACCCCTCCTATTTCTGCACAAAGAGTGACATTTTAGGCACATTGTTCTGCACCCTGCATTTTTCAATTAACAATATAGTCTACAGGTCTTTCCATGCCAGTACAGAGAGAGCTTCCTTACTCTCATGTCTACGTAACAATCCATTGTATAAATGTCCCACAGTTTATATTCAGTAGTCACCATTTGATGGGCATATGGATTGCTTCCAGTCTTTCGCTACAACAAATAATGGTATAATGAATAACTTGGACACATGTGACTGTATCTGTAGAATAATTTTCTAGAAGCAGAATTTCTTTGTCAAATGGTATTTGCATTTGTAATTTGATAGCCGTGCTTGGCTTTGATTTTTGTGGGCATTTCTTCCCTCTTTCTATTCTTTGAAAGACACTCCTAAGGAAAAATCTGAACAATATTCCTGACAGTAAATACAAATGCGGCCCTTCCTTCACACAGCAAAGCTTTTTCCAAATGTCCCAGGGTGCTTACTGAGTTGATTTTTTAGCAAATACTTATTAGTTCACCCTCTTTTCCTTTCTCGTATTTGTCTTCTTCCATCTTGTCTTTTATTTAACAAACATTTGAGTGTGGATTGTGGTCCAGGCATGGTCTAGGTGCCGGAGAAACCATGAGCCAAACAGACTCAGTCTTTGTTCCCGGAAGCCCCCATTCTTGTGGGGTCAGGAAGGCAATAAAGTAAACAAGTAAATACACGAGATACTTCCAAGTAGTGATAAGTGATGTGTAGGAAATAACACAGGAAGCTGTGATAGCCTGTAAAAGAATTGAATAAAACACGGTTCTTCCAGGAGGGACTCACCGACCAGTCGGGAAAGATGAAAAAGCATCACTAATAAGAGCCATGAGCCGTAGACAAAGTGGAAACAAAAGGCTGTCAGAGTCAGATGGACCTGGGTTCCGATTCCTGGCTGAGTCTTGATTAGCTGGCGACTTTAGACAGCCGCTTGACTGTCCACGCTTGTTTCTTCACCTGTGCAGCCGGGAACCTGGCATGCAGAGGTTTTATGAGGACAGGAGACAACGTTCGCCTGTGCGTGTCGGGGTACTGGGCACAGTACCAAGGCACTTGGTACCCAGTTGCCGTCATTTGAGGATCCTGTTTATGGTGAGGAGGAGGGCTTGTGTCTGCCTGTCTGGGGGGGTCTGAGGAGACTTTCTGGTGTGGGGCACTTCCTAGTTGAGTCTGGAAAGGCACGAAGAAATGGAGAAGAGCATGTTTAGGTGGGGGGTGTACGGAGTTGTAGAGAAGAGAAGGTGGAGCGTGAAGGGCAAGGAGGAAGGATTTAACCTGGGGCCTGAGACTTGCAGAGGAGGCGGAGGGAAGGAGCATGAAGGAGAGTCAGAGGACGAGGCGGTGAGGGAGGTTGCAGCCAGGTCCCAAAAGGCCGTGGACGCCAGGGCCAGGGGGTCATGGGCTTTCCTCATCAGGCTGCAGGGAGCCCCTGACAGTTGCTGGGTGTGCGACTGGGATGACGCTGTAGGAAGGCCAGTGTGGCAGGACAGTGGGGGATGGCCGGAGGAAAGGACACCGATTAGGTGACCCTTGCAGAAGTTCAGGCCCCAGTACCGGGTCCCGAACAAGGGACCGGCCAGAGTAAGGCGAGTGAAATGTGGCTGGATGTGGGGTCAGGTGAGACTTCTGGAGTGATTCTGAGGCAGCCAGTCAGGGTGAGAGGGACATAAATGAAAAGGTGGGCGTCGAGAAACAGCCGATGGCCTTGGAGGGAAGTAGAAGGGACCGAAGTGGGCAAAGATCAGGGTGGGGCAGCCATTCCTTCCGGGATTAAAGAGCGGAGACCCTGCACTTGGGCACAGAGGAGGCCACAGGACGCCTTAACAGATGCCCCAGCTCCTCTGAGAAAACCCAAGCTCGTGTCAGGGAAATGCAGCTTTCCATGGTTGGCACAGCCCCTGCGCAGACTCACCCCTGAGGGGCATCGGCAGGACACGCAGTGCCATGTCCCCCTCAAGACACCAGGGACCACGCGGGCATGGGTCTCCGTGGAGAGTCGAGCCCTGCAAGCTCCGCCTTTGCTGCAGAGCCTGTTCCCCGGGGAGAAGCTCTGGGCTGGGCCAGGCAGAGTCGTGACTGCTCCGCTTAGTGAGAGCGGAGGGCACAGCCTGGCTGGGTCGGTGCCAGGCAGGCGTCTGAGTTGGCCACCCAAGCGGCCGTCCCAGGCAGCCCAGGAGCAGTCAGAGCAGTGGCTAGAATTGGCCTTTTGGCCAAGCAGCCTGATGTAGCCGTGGCCATGGGAGTGTTGTAAGTTTGTACTGATTTCCTACGAATACGAAATTCGTAACTGTCAGATCCTGCATCTCCCGGAAGACATTGTTGCCTCTTTCGGCTCACGGTGACCTTTCCTTTCTCCAAGACCCCATTGCATTCACTGTGCCAAATCACAGGTGCTCCTGAACTGCGCTATTAAAAAAAAAAACTAAAACTGCAGAATTCTTTATCATTTTGGGAACCATTGTACATACAAAGAGAACAAGAAAAATCTGTGCTTTCCTGCAGTTTTGTCATTCATTCATTCATTCACTCACTCATTTACTCAGCCAGGACATACGTACTGATGGTTTGGGTGAGAGCTTGTGCCAAGAGCTGCAAGAAATTACCAATATTATATGGGCTGCATCTAGGAGGGATTTTTTAACAGGGTTCCATCCCCGAGGGGGTTAGGGATGCTCAGAAATTATAGACAAACATTTTTATGGTGGGGAGGGGAATTTGCACATTGTCACTGGGAGAAAATGCATCGCTTTTCATGAGCTTCTCAAAGGGGCCTGTGGACCTTTCTGGGCTCGGATTAGGAAACCTGTTCTCGCTCAGTTCTGCTGCTTTCTCACCCGGTGGCCTGAGACTGCTTGCTTAATAGGGTACTGGGTGACAAGAGTTGAAGTGTTGTTAGATGTTTAGTCCTGAGTATCCCAATCCATTTTACTAAACAGGAAAACAAACAAACACCCACAAGGACGAAGGAGAAAATCCACAAGAATCATTCAGAAAATTCTGATTGTATGGCCCCTACCTTAGAGGCACTTTGGTTGTTCTGAGTAGTTAAGAGGTTAAAAAAAAAAGCAAAATACAAAGGCCAGAGTATGCTTCAGGAAACCTGGGCTAAGTTTTAGGAAAGCCACTCATGTTATGGAAGCCATTTAACTTCTCTGCACTGCAGTTTTCCTCTTTGTAACACGATCGATGATGATGATGACGGACGATGAAATTGAACACGCACTGAGCTCTTACTAGGCGCCGGGGGCCGTGCTCACTTAACATTCCTAGCAGTCCCTCAAAGTAAGTATTTTACATCATTCCTGTCGAAGAGATGGGGAACAAAAGCCCCAAGAGAGGACTCCAGCTGATACAGCAGAGGGTGGGAGGGTGGGGAGTGGAGAGGTAGCAGCTCTGGCTCCAAATCTGGGTCTGAGGATGTCCAGGCACATGTGTCAAACTACTGCTCACACTACCTTTTGGGTCTGTTCTCTGTCTAGGCTCTATGGCTGTTATTGTCATTATTATTCAAATTAGTCACAGCCTGTACCCTCTTCTCATCAGAAATATTTTGAAAAATACCCTTTGCTTTCTTTTCTGCTTTCAGGGGCCAGAACACCCGAATCCCGGAAAGAGTTTCAGCGCCCGTGGCTTCCCACGACACTGCTACCTTCCGGACAGCGAGAAAGGGAGAAAAGTAAGAGCAGAGGTTTCAGTGTAGAACCGGGGAATTGACTTTTACGTTCGGGACCAAAGTTTTGCTTCCTAAACTGCACGGGCCAAAGAGTACTGGGTCTCTTTTAACTCTAGATGCACACAGTAATGAAGTCTTGTTTATCAACCATAGGTAAGGGTGGATATGATTAGAATTTGTTTTTGCAGGTGGGTGGGGATGGAGCTCTTGGGTTTTTTCCTCTCCAAGGTATTATTGGCAATAATTCATCTATTTTAGGATCTTGTGTCTAGAGCTGTGCTTAAAGGATGGTCCTGCGACCAGCACCAGGGGAAACACCTAGGAGCTTGATGGAAACGCACTACTAGAACCTACTTAATTTTAATAAGCTCCCTAGCTTATCTGACAATAAAGCTTGAGAAGCACTGCTCTGGGGCAGGGATCTTAATGTAGGAGATTATTTTCTTTTTTATGTACTTTTGTATTATTTGACATTTTTCCCAAAAGGGCAGAGGGAACAATCTTTGGATTTCTGGATTGCTCGTGATTCATGGTCATTCTTCAGTGGTTCTGTGAACTCTAAAATTAGAACTGAAAAATGTATGCTTGTTTCTCTGTGGATAAGGCCAGAAAATCATTGGATTTCCAAAATCTTTCCTGATCTCAGAAGGAATAAGAATCTGTCTAAGGGGAGTGCTAGAGGAAATATTGGCCAAAGTGTGCTTTAGTCATCTTTCTCTCCAAATGTCAGCAGCTTACCTTGAAACGTATTACTCTGTCATGCACTTTGCATGTCGGTGTCTGTGGCTGTGTTGTTGCTATGGGTCAATGTCGTCTGTCCGGGCTGCTGTAACACAGTGCCGTAGAGTAGACTGAGTGGCTTATAAACAGCAGAAATGTATTGCTCACAGTTTCGGAGGCTGGAAGTCTAAGATCAAGGTGCTGGCAGATTCTGTGTCTGGTGAGGCTTGCTACCTGGTTCATAGACAGAGCCTTCTTGCTGTGTCTTCACATGATGGAATAGGAAAGGGGTCTCTCTCTGGGGCCTCTTTTATAAGGGCACTAATCCCATTCATGAGGGCTCCAGCCTCATGACCTAGTCACCTCTCAAAGGCCCTGCCTCCTAATACCATCCCGTTGGGGGTGAGGATTTCAATGTATGCATTTTGGGGGCACACAAACCTTCAGACCATTCTGCTCCCTGTGCCTTCCCACTCTGGAACCCAGGTGGAAGGAACAGACCTTCTGTGGTCCCTGCCCTTCCTGTGGAAGGTGGCAGAGGACCAAGAAAGAATCCCAGTGGAAGTGTGCAATCCCGTTTAGAGGTCCTGAAAGCCTGGTACTTCCACTCGCATTTCACAGGCCCCAAGAAGTCATGGGCAAGCCAGGTGAGGGTTGTGGTAGTGACCTGCCTATAGGGAGGCACCTCAGGTCTCAGGGCAAAGGGTGTGGATATGGTCTCTTCCTACAGAGAGGAAGCAGGTAGTTTGGAACAATGCTAGAATCAACCACATCCTGAAGATGTGCCAGCACAGTGTCCCCAGATTAGGAGCCAGGACCAACCCAATACCTGTTTGCTCAGGCACCCTGCATCTATAGCCCAACTGTTGGCTAAATGTTGTCACTGTAAAGTCCTGGTGCTAAAACTGGAATCCTGTTGCCAAGAGCTGCTCTTCTTCCAGGCCTCCCTCTTTATGTTAGTGATGTACTCAGAATCTGAGAGACCCAGATGGGTCCGATTAACCTTCCTGGACTCTCACTCGTATCCCTGCATCCACTCAGCTCATTCCCCCCTGCACTCCCTGCCTTCCAACCACATGGCTTCTTTTCTAATCCTGCTACCACCAACCTAGTTAATGCTTCTTCATCTTTTACCTGCCACCAGGTTAGTTATCCCAAAGCACAGTTTTTAGGATCCAGCACCTTCGTTTAAGAGAAATCAAGTGAACAAACAACAAAAAATTATTTTGATGGCTTTCCCTTTCTTCTTCATAAAGCACAGTTTTGTCAACTTGACATATAAAACCCACTACAGTGTAGGTTTAAACCTTTTCCCCTCACTAGTTCCCCACCCTTGTCCTTTTCATCTGCTGTTGCAGGACCCTAACCTCGGGCTTCACTGCAGAGGGAGGTATAGTAAGAGCACAGGCTTTGGAGCCAGACCAGCCTGAGTTCAAGTCCTCATTTTGCCATTTACTGGTAGTGGGAACTGGCATAAAGCTTCATGTCTTTAAGTCTCAGGTTCCTGAGCTATAAAACAGTGGTGATGTGATGATTTCTATCTGTGGGGACAGGATGTTGGAGGAATCAAACGAAAGTACCATTTGTAAAATGCCAGTGCAGTGGCAACTATTGTTGTAGTTATCCATCCCTTGGGCTTGTATTTGTTTATTGTATCTACACATCCTTCTCTGTTGAAGTACCTCAAATCCCCCTCTGCCTTCGAGACTCAGCTCAGAAGCAGCCTCCTTCATGAAATCTGTACTGATCCCCATCTACGAGTCAACAACAGAGTAATGATTCAGACCGTGGGCTGTAGGAGTCGGGCAGTCCTGAATTCAAACCCCACCCTTGCCACCAGCCACTTACTAGCTATAAGACCAAGGCTTTATCTTTTGAGCTTCTGTTCCCTTGTCTGCAAAAATGGGATAATGCAAGTATAGTTTTGTGTCACTTTTGATGAGGATACATTCTGCGAAATGCATCATTAGGCGATGCCATTGTGCGAGCACTGTAGAATGTACTTACGCAAACCTAGGGGGTATATCCTACTACGCACCTAGGCTGTAGGGTATGGCCTATTGCTCCTAGGCTACAAACCTGTACAGCATGTTACTGTACTGAATACCGTAGGCAGTTGTAGCACAATGGTAATGGTAAATATTTGTGTATCTAAACATAGAAAGTTTCCATAAAAATAGGGTATAAAAAATGGTACACCTGTGTAGGGCGCTTACCATGAATGGAGCTTACAGGACTGGAAGTTGCTCTGGGGGAGAAAGAGCGTGAGTGGTGAGTGGATGTGAAGGCCTTGGGCATCACTGTGCACTGCTGTAGCCTTTATACACACTGCACACTTAGGCTACACTAAATTTATATAAAAATACTTTTCTTCCTTCAATAATGAATTAACCTTAGTTCACTGTAACTTTTACTCTTTATAAACTTTTTAATTTGTTTAACTGTTTGACTCTTTTGTCTAACTCTAACACAGCTGAAAACACACATTGTGCAGCTGTACAAAACTATTTTTTTTCTTTATATCCTTAATCTATAAGATTTTGTTAATATTTAAGTTTTTTTTTTTTTACTTTTTAAACTTTTTTGTTAAAAACTAACACATAAACACACATATTAGCCTAGGCCTACACAGGGCCAGGATCTTCAACATCACTGTCTTCCACCTCCACATCTTGTCCCACTGGAAGGTCTTCAGGGGCAATCACATACATAAGGAGCTGTCGTCTCCTGTGATAACAATGCCTTCCTCTGGAACACCTTCGGAAAGACCTGCCTGAGGCTGTTTTACAGTTAAGTGTTTTTTTGTTTGTTTGTTTTTTGTAAGTAGAAGGAGTACACTCTGATTCTAAAATGTATGTTGTAGTAAATATTAGACAATAGGAATTTTTAGCTCCATTGTAATCTCATGCGACCACCATCATATAAGCAGTCTGGCGTTGACTGAAACGCCCTTATACGGCACATGACCGAACCTATCTCATCCGATTACTGTAACCATTATAGCACCCAATGCCTGGCACTTAGTAAGTAAACACCCAGGAAGTGGTAGCTCATATTTTTGATGTCTGCTGTTGTTATTACTACTGTTTTTATGATGTCCCCACCCCACCCCATACCATGTTTACAATAGTTCAATCCAAGACATTTTATCAGAGGCCTTCTTCACGCCGGATGCTGCTCTGACCAAGGCCTGGAACAGGGCAGTAAGCATTAGTCTTCCTCAACAAAGATTTTTTTTCTTAAATTTAGCTAAAGTAGAACATTTTGCAAGCCTCGACTTGTTCATTGGGTCTCAGTTTCCTTACCTGGAAGAAGTCAAAGTGCTTCACGATGTCATTAGAGAATTATTCCACAATATTAGCTTTGGGTAAATAAACATCACATTGAGGTGCTGGTGGGCAGAGTTTCCGAAGTTCTCAAATAATAAGCACCTTCAATTCCTTGTTCCTATCTTTCAAAACACATCTGTTATGTGGGTAGCTAGCATTTATTGAGTAGTGTGTTCTAGGCACTAGTATGAAAATGTTTTTCATGTAGTGCCCCAAGACGTTCACAACCTTTAGAGGCAGAGTGTACCATTGCCATTTTATAAGTAAGCTCAGAGAGGTGCTACAACTTATCCATGGTCACATAGTCATTCGGTGACAGAACCAGGACTCAACCTATACCTCCCTCACTCCAAATCTCCTTCTCTTCCACTGGGCTTCTTGGGGCATCCTGATGCAGGGAGGGGTGGGGCCCTGCAGAGGACTCACTGCCACCCACGGGACAGTCTGCGACCAGCCCTGAATGTCTGCCTTGGATCTCTGGCCTTTCTTCCCCCAGGTTCTGAAGCTGCTGCTCGTGGCCTGGGATCGCCGCCTCATCTTTGCCATCGGTACCTCCAGCACCACGGGCGAGTCAGACACCGTCATCTGGAATGAGGTCCACCACAAGACGGAGTTTGGCTCTAACCTCACTGGCCACGGCTACCCAGATGCCAATTACCTGGATAACGTGCTGGCTGAACTGGCTGCCCAGGGCATCTCTGAGGACAGCACGGCCCAGGAGAAGGACTGAGGCTGGCAGGGCTCTGAGGTCAGGGGGTGGGGACTGCAGGACAGGAAGTGGGGAGTCAAGGTAGGAGTCAGTGCCGTGTGCTCATGGGTCCCACCAAGTCTCCCCTCCTGGCCTGTCTCCATCCCCCTCCCTCCCAGTCCCAGGGGCAGCCAGGTTGAATAAGGGGACATCATTCATAAACCTCATCCAACACGAAGGAGCCACGGGATGAGGGCCTTCCTTCCTGGGTCTGTTCCCATGGAGTTTTTGGTGCTGGGCAGGCAAGAACCCCCTCCCCGGCCCCGCCTCCTGGGTAGGGGCACAGGCGGCACACTTAGGGTATGGCCAGCGCATGGGCACTCCATACCCTGGCCTGGTGGCACCAAGGTTGCTCGCCTCAGCTGGCTTCTTGCTGCTTCCACTCTGCTTCGAGAATGGAGCTTCCGCTCTTCTCTCCTCTGCTGGAGGCAGGGAGCTCTCACTGTGCAAGGTTGGGGTGGGGGGCAAAGGGGTGAACCGCTAAACTGCTGTGAGCTGAGACACTGGATGCCCTGGTGTAGAGCGAGGAAGCGTTTCTTGCCTAGAGGGCCAGAGAGGCAAAGGCTCCGGAAGCACGTCCAGCTCTCGTCAGAGTCCTGGGCTTCTCCGGGCCCTCCCTTCCTCCTCACACCTTTGACCTGTCCAAAGAGGCATCTGGTTCTCTCGTGTGGGTGGATGGACTCTGGGATTCCTCTCCGGGGTGGCATTCCACCATGCTGTTTCTAGCCCCTCTCTGATCAAACCAGAGCCTGCATCCCACCGAGCATCTGAACTGTCCTCAGGGAGAGAGGCCCATAGCCTTCTTCCCAGCCCCTCCTAGACCAGCTCAAAGATTCCATGAGTTTCATCAAGTCACTGTGAGCGGAGCCCGCGGTGGGCTCTGTGCTGTGTGTGTGTGCATGGGGGTGGGTGGGCATCTCGGGGCCAGGTGGGTGGAGCGGCCCTTCGTGTCCCTGCACCCTGTTTTGCAAGATGCCAGACCCCGAATCCGATGGGGATCAAACAGCCAGGCTGCGGTCCTTTGAATTTCCTGACCCTTTGCCAAACTATCCCTTAGGAAACTTAAACCCTGAGGGAGTCAGAACTGTGCCTGGGGAGATGTGAGCAGGGGAGGGCCGGATTGACCCCTTTTTATATTTCTTTTCAAGATTGGATCAGAGCCAATCTCCATCCAGTCTTGTTTCTATGAGGGCTTCAATCTGTCTCCGTGCAGATTTGCTAATCAGAGCCCAGAGGTGACACTGGGCCTCTTATCCCCCTCATCTGTCACACATTGACTCAGAGCACGGAGGGAGCCTCTGTAGCTCGTTCCTAACGGGGTCAGGGCCACATTGTGGTCTGGTCCAACCTGCTCCTGGGTTGTGTCCCCAGACCCTGTCTATCTCCTCCCCAACGTTCCTCTTGCCTTGGTCCCCATTAAGGAATGAATTGGGGGTGGGGGAGGAGAAAAGGGGGATCAAGAAGGGAAACCCAATTCCCCCTTTGAAAGTGGGTTCTTTGAACTATGTGTTTGGGGGAAGTTCCTCTGGATACTAATTTGAACTTATATACCTCATGTTTTGGGGGTTGGACGTATATATATGCATATATATTTCATTATATTTGGAAGGTTTTTGATGCTGGAAAAATCGAAATGAAAGAACCTTCAAAAATGGTACTTAGGTTAGACCCGGAGGCCAAGCTTTCAGGAGAGCTAGTTCCGTAGCTGCTGGCTGTGGGGCTTACAGCCATTTTGACGTTGGTGTGGCCAGTGGAGTCACCCAAGTGTCACCCAGTTCCTGGGACGTGCTGGTGCTGAGCCTTTCCTGGCTTCCCAGATGGCTCCGGGGGGACGCTAGTCTTCTCCTACAGCGGGAGCTCCGAGGGGAGGACTCATTCTGCCCTCTGAGGCCTGCGGCCGCCATTATCTCACCAGCAGACCAGGACTCTGGTCCCCAGTTCACTGCACCACAGGGCCATTTCCTGCCACAGTTGGGAAGGAAACACCTGAAGTAAATGGAAGAGACATCCCTGCAGTGTTTAATGCCACACCCATGCCCTTTGCCAGGTTTCCACGTACCAGAGATCACTGGAGCACCTCACTGTAGGCTCAGTACCATCTCTGCCTTAGCGCCCTCCCTGAGTATCTGCTGGGCTGCTCGGCCGTGGGGATGAGGACTAGACTGAGAGTCTACGGGTGGAAAACATAATGAGGCAGTAGGAGGTGGGGAGAAAAGAAGACACGCTTTGCCAATGTAACTGGGCGGTGGGGAGAGATCGGTTTCCCCGCAGCAGGGAGAAAAAGGTGTAGGTGGGGCAGTGGGCACCCAAGAGCAGGAGGAAGAGCACCCAAGAGGACCACAGGGGAGCCAGTGTACCAGTGGCAATACCACTTGGAGAGGTAATCTTCATACCGTCACGTCTTTCCCCCTAGGTTTGCGATAGTGTCTTGGCCTCGTTTCTCTTCCACTCCGCTCAGTAGGGGCCACCTCATCCTGTGCCGTTCTTGCGGGACTCCCTGGCAGAAGGGATCTTGAATTTCCTTTCTAACACTGTGCCCAGCAAGGCAAGGGGCATTCCTTTGCCCTTTGTCTTGTGCCAACCTAGACAGGTACAGTCTCGGTTTCAGCGAGAACCCTGCCAGCAGAGCCCTGTGCACCCACTGGCCTGTCACAGGGTTCTTTCCCACCGGAGGACCTGCTGTGTCCCCCTGGCCCAGGGACGGGATCCCATGTCTTTCCTTTCATGGTGTTAGCACCAGCAGCCTCATTTCTCCCTTCTTGAGTCCCCAAGGATGACAAATGGGATTGGAGACAAAGCTTGTCCGATGTTCACCCCTTTAAAAGGTTAATTGTGTATATGTGGTTGCGTGTGCCTTTGTGTTTTCATTCTCTTCCCTTTTTTGTAAAATTGGAACTTCTCTGTGGTTTTATACTCGGTGAAAAGTACTTGTCCTGGTATTGCACTGTTGTGTGCATGATAGGAATGGGGGAAGGCCCGTGTGGTACAAGAAAAGACCCCTACCCCTTTTCCTTGTCTGTGGTCACCGGCATTTGAGGGGGGGAGGGCTTCTGGGAGAGGGCAGGTGAATGTCCCAACCTAAACTGTTCTGTTTGTGACTGGTGTGTTTTGAAGTCCTAGGTGTTGCTCTGTGAGAGGACATCGCCACCTGGTGCTCACGAGGTGTATGTGCAGAACAATAAATGGCAAATGAACAACCACAAAGTGTTGCTGTTGATGACCTTCTGTTTTTTGCAGATTAGGGCACCTACATGTGAGGAATTTGGGTTACCTCCCTGAGCCTGTAAGCAACCACAAGCCCTTCCATGCATGGGGAGAAAGTCCCTTTTCTCTGTTTTTTTGTGGGTTTTTTGGTTTTTTTTTTTTTTTTTTCAGTTTTGACATCTTTCCCACCCACACATTTGACCTGGTTGGACTCTTTGTTCCCCGAAAGGAACAGACCACATGGCTGGGGAAGTGAGTAAGTGAGCTTGTGGGAGGAAAACCATCTTTAAAATCATGAATGTTCACTTCTTAAAGATCCCTTCACCTGACTACAATATAGTGTACGTTTCGATCCTTTACAGGCTGTTGTTTTTCAAGTGAATGTTTAGTATCAATCATCCCTGATACTGATGGGAACACAAAAGCAAAATGCAAATGCAGAGCCACCTTTGTTACCCATATCTGTCAAGGAGTGTGGTTTCCTTGTAAGCCAGGATGTTCTTTCCATAGATCCCAGCCTAAGATTACTCGTTAGGAAACTTAGGAAACTGAGGCTTGGGAAGCAGAGCCTGAGAGAGCCTCCATCAGCGTCCTGACTTTGTAAAATGCCTTCATGAATGTAACCTGCAAACTCCCACGTTCCGATTTCATATGGATGAGCAGCCGGACAGAGTGTTCCTTAGTACATATTTTAATGCATATTTATATGCAGTCTTGTTAGTAGAAATAGAAGTTTGTAAAGAACGTTTGATTTCAATGAGCAGTTAGTGCATTCAAAACCTGGGAACCTTTGGCTATACTTTGCCTTTCTGACTCAGAATTAATCTTCCAAGAATTAACAGGAAAGTCAGTATTTGCAGAAAAGTGGTCAGCTTGGCTATAACATACGAAACACCCAAAACCCACAAAACACTTAGAGGTTTAGGAGAACATTTTAATGCTTAAGAGGCAAGTTAAGTGAAAAGGTTGTAGAAACCAGTGTCCCTGGCTGGGCAGTCAGGAGAGCAGGTTGCAAATGCTGTCATTCACGTCTCTGTATCTCAGTTGGAAATGAATGAGTTGCCTCGTTCCCATCTTACCACAGGCTAGGACTCTTCAAGCTCCTTAGATGAAGGGCCTATTCTCAGTCCAAGCTCTTGATTGTGAACATTAACAAGGAAAGAACAAATTATCTTTTACAGGAGTTAACTCACTGAGGACATCTGGTGAATAAATACATAATTTTTTAAAATGTTGTGGAGGAACATTAGTGTTGAGATAATTAGGTGAGATTGGAATTAAAATTGCTAAAACCCCTGATATTGCCAGCTGACAATCATGCATCCTGCTAGATGCCCAAGGCTGTCGGCCTGGGACTAAAATAAGTGCATCATGAGTGGTGCTGGAGGCCTTTTTCAGTTCTCTTAAAA
>CM052438.1:171877881-171902193 GCA_028533085.1 Varecia variegata
TGAACTTCCGTGTGCCGTAGATGGCCAGGGCGATGACAGCGGCCAGAACGGTGGTGACCCCCACTGTGACCCCAGCTGCCGCCCCTCCTGACAGACCCTCACCGTCCCCGTGGACGACATTCATGGCCCTGCGCAGCTCTAACGGCTCTCCCAGCCTCCACTGGTGGGTCTGGGGGTCTTTAATCCAGGATCTTGCACCCTCCGAACTGGTCACTATGACAGTGTTGGTGGCAGCCTGGCTCATGAGGGGTGGCTGCGTGTAAGGCGGGAGCCTGGCAGGGGGCAGGGACCCTCCTGTAAAGAGCCCAGACTTGACGCAGTAGGATATTTGGCATCCATCACTGATGAGGGCCAGGTGCTGGCTGAAGCCCCCGGGGCACTTTTTCAGAGAAGGTGCCCCTAAATCTCTGGGTATGGCAGAATCCACCAAGGGGTTCCCAACTGTGCAGCTGAAGAACCCGCCAAAGGGGACCGAAAACCTGTTTCCCAACTCATAGTCCTGAGAAGCACATACCTTGAGGTTTTCAAAGAGTCTCAGTGGAAAGTAGCCGGCTGGGCATGACTGTGCATTTGTCATGGGGTTTATGCTCTTGCCGCTAAAGAGGCCCCCAAAAAGTAGTCCTGAGTTTTCGGGTACTTGGCCGCTGGCCGCACACCAAAAAGCCCTAAATTCAGCCTTTGCCGCCCGGAACACATCTTCACACACTGTCTTGCAGAAGACGAGGAGCTTGCACTTCCGTTGACACTCCAGGTGGTTATACCCCTCCTCGTGGGTCTGGGACAGCAGGTGCACTGGGGAATAGCCAGAGGGACAGGAGAAATCGCCAGTGAGTGGATTCTTCTGCTCCAAGTGTTGGCAGAGGAGGACATCCTCATTTCCTGAGCGCTGGGTACATTCCTGATAAACGCCACCGAAGGAGAAGTTGGTCATTTTCCCCTCGCAGGAGCCATCATCAGTGTTGGCCTGAAAATTGAAGTTGGGCGAGTTGAGATCTGTGCAGCCAGGGTAGGTGTTGAACGTGTAATAGCGTCTCACGGCATTTTCCACCGTCTTGGACAGCTTCTTCACCAAGGGGCCCGGCAAGGCAGGCAGCATGTCGGGGTTGATGAAGAAATGCAGTGGCAGGCCCGCACGGTCCACTGCCACCAGGTGGTTGGTGATGCCCTGCTGCCAGGCCTGGAGGGTGATGCCTGGGTAAAAAGGAACCCCTCCAATGCTCTGCACCCTGGAGTTGGTTCGGTTTGAGAGGTAGCCCTTGGTGAAAGCATCCTGCGAGGTGTAGTTCTCCTCAAATTTGAAGTTCACGATGTTTTGGAAGGCAACTCCAGCAGATGCGGTCACGGTGCTATGGCTGCTCTGGCTGTCCTGGAGAAAGGAGGCTCTGATGTGGTCCTCCTGGACAAGAGCAGCCCCAGCGTCCACACTGGTGATGACGTGGGTGCCATAATTGAGGACCAGGAGTTCTGCCAGGTAGGTGGCCATCCTTGTCTGGTTGTTCTCTAGACAGTCAGAGATGTCCATGAGCTCCTTCTTAAACCTCCAGCTTAATTCTGAAGCTGGGTTGATTTTGGCTGTGTAGACCAGGTTTCTTACCTGAACTCTGGTAGTTACAGCTTGGTCCTTCACTTGAAGGGTCTTCATTCTCTGGAACTCAGAGGAGAACTTGCCGTTGACTTTGGAAAAAAGGGAGAGCTCTGTGTTGATGGAGTAGGAGGTGCTGCTCTGGTAATGTACCCAAGATTCCAGGATTTCTGAGTTCATCTCCAGGTTGCTCTGTTTCTGGGGAATGGTGTAGATTTCATCGGGGATGATGTACTGCCCATCCTCTGTGGTCCTGCAGTTGGTGTAGGTCAAGTTCATCACCCGTCCCATGTCCACATTCCGCAGATTATCCCAGCCCCCTCCAGGTAGGACTTCCAGGACAGGTAGTTTCAAAGCATTCTTGCATTTTTGAAATCCAACCTCAACTGTCTCTCCCAAAGGCTTGCCTGCTTTAGCCCACGCTGCCACTGCCCAGAAGAGGATGGCAGTCCTGAAGCTGTTCATGGCTCAGACAGCCTCAGCCACACACCAGCCCTATGGTTGCACCAGTGGCTGGTGAGCTTGGTGCGGACTGAACAGATACGAAAGAAAGCAGTTGCTGAAACAGTAAATTCAGTAGTTCTCCAAAAGTTAGCAGTTCCTCTTTAGGCTAATCTAATTGCAAAATAGGGAAATGAGAGTTGGTTGGAATACTAAGGTCCATCATGACTTTGAAAAAATTATGCTGTACTAGATATGCAAACACAGCTCTATGTGCTTGGCAGTTCACTACCCTAAATTCCCCCATCCCCAGCTGATTACTCTGAAGCCGTGGTGGACACTCGGTGAGTGTGACCGTGAACCTCACATCTTCTGCTAGAAAGGTTTGGCTTTGCTTTTTGTTCACTCCCTTGGAAATGACATGATGTTTTAAATTTTCACTGACTGCTCTCTCCTAAAACTCCAATACCAGTTTGGAACTTTTACTTTTACTGGAAATGCAGAGGTGAATGGCAACATCACCCTTACAGAGACACTCTGCCTATATCATAGCCATGCTAGCGGTAGGTCAAGGCCAGCCCTTGGGTTTCCCACTCATCTGAGGGTGGTGTGGGCTGTTCCCACAGAAGGAGTGAAAACCTAGGTCACACATCCTGTGGGACTTCATTGTTATAAGTCCTGTCTTTGGAGATGGAATTTTCTGGAGCAGAGCTGAAGGGACCTGAAGAGGATTCAGTTTGCCATATAAGCTGGGAAACCTCAGTCTGCATTGTCCTAAACATTCAGAGTGAGGGTGAGGGGCCCCAAAACTGTGTTGTTTCCTTTCAGATAGAAATGTTCAAGCAAAGACAAAGCCGTACTATAATCTAGATTTTGATTTATAAAAAGCAGAAAGTGGCCAAGGAATATATGTGTATAGGTATATACATTTATATGTCCTCTGTGTGTGTGAATTTTGCAATGAGTTGGTACCTGTTGTTATACCTTTAATTTTTCATTCCATTGCTAAGTGCATGTAACCAGTATAGATGCATCAAAAAAAGAACATGGTTCTTCACTCCTTAATTTTTTAAAAAAGCAGCAAGTCATTTGTTATATCATTAGGAGAACATAATTTCATGAATTTCCTTTTATATGTTGATGCCAGCTCTACTAGATCCCATGTTTTAGAGCAATGTTCCCAGGTTTATTGATCTAGTACCAGGATTGATTGAAGCCCAGCTCTGTTAATTCTTTGGAACAATTAGTCTGTGTCTTAGTACACTTAGTGGTAGCCAGGGAATCCAGGGGAGTTACCGAAGCTCCCAATTGCACCCTCATGCCTCCTCAAATCATATCATGAACCAGATGCCGTGCTGAGACTGAAAAAATCACACTTCGATTGACAGGTATCACTACACTGTCACCTGTATATATCCTGGAGAGAAGGTTCCAAGGAATGGAATTAAATCAGATTGTCACTGACACAGCTGAAAAGTGTTTTTAGGAAGAATAAGGTCAGTTGCCTAGCTTCCCAGGCTAAGCTTCGCTAGCGGTTATTAAAATCTGATGGTGTTCTCTAAGTCCAGAAATGCCACATTCTGGGTCTATTCATGCCACAGTTTTCATGCTTTGGGGAACTGACACCTTCCGCCCAAGAGGGATTAATTTATGAACCAGTGTCCAATCTATATTTGGCTAGAGAACCGAACCTTTGCACAGGATGTTCTGGGTAATTTATGTATCAGTTAGTTATAAATTTATATCTTAGCAGAGTGATCCCAGAATGAGGAAAATTAGAGTAGAACATCCTTGAGTACTTCCAATAACCCTCCTGAAATATCTGCACGGTGCTCTTCAAACTATTTCAGGGATGGTTCATCAGAATTAGAATACGCTCTCACTTGCCCTGTTTTGGAGACATGCTGACAATTTCTTACTCTCTGTTTTCTCTTTACAGAGACCTCACTCTCCCGAAATGGGACTATAAACAAGGTTACTATAGACAATTCTATATTCAGGTGCTCCTATATCTCTAAACATCCAGTCATTGTCTTTTTTTGTTTTTTGCTGTCGTCTTCCTCTTCTCTTCATTTTTGTCACAGAAAAAAAATGAAAATAGCCAACAAGAGTGAAATTATATTGTATGCATATGACAAAATATTTTACAGCCATAACAATTATTTCAAATGATTTTAATAACATGAGAAATTCTTATGCCTTAATATTATGAAAAAAAGCATGATATACATTCACCATGGCCCCAGCTATATACATATAGATATAACTAGAGGGATATACACCGACCCATTGACAGTAACTATATCTGGTTGGTAGATTTTCTGAATATTTTAATTTATCCTCTAACTTTTCTGTGTTTTTTGAGTTTTCAACAATGAGGATATGTTCACTCACTTGAGAAATTTTTATTTGGAAGCTATTACATACCAAACGACAATAGGACTGGGTAATCATCACTTTTGTACTCAGGAAAATAACCAAAAAATATACATTAAAAAAACAAAAGAAACAAATTATTTCTGGAATTTTCATATGCCTGAAATGACCCAAAGCCTATGGACTCATGGTTTCTGGGCTCAAGGAAGTTTTCTTTTCAACTGGGAGAACAATGAAAGGAGAAGTGCGAGTGATGGGAATTTCAGCCTTACTTAAACCTGCTTGCCCGGAGCAGGAAGAGCGCTCTTCACGGTCAGGTGTGAGGAAGTGGTGACAAGAGTTTGACCAGTGCATTTCACCCACACCTTTCCTGTTTTACGCTGTTCACCAGCAATTTCCTCTGCTTTTTCTTGTACTGAAATGCGTACGCCATTGCATAAACCCTCCAGATGGCCACACTCGAGGAGTTAAGGGCCTGCGGTAAAAAATTGAACTCTGGCCTCTAAAAGAAAGAGGTAATTCCTCCACAAAAGGTATACATCTGCGTTGCCAAAGAGTGATTTCACTTCCTCCAAAAAGAAGCAAGAGGGAAGTCCCATGTCTGCTTTCTTTCTCCTTTTGAGCACGTGCAACCTTCTGACACCAGCTCATGCAAAACCAAACCATGACTCACGTCTGAGATTCAGTTCTGTGTGGGCTTGGAGCTAGTCCAGGTGTTTCCTACTTCTGCCTTTCACCTGCCATCTAAAATGAAGTGGAAAGTCTGTTTGCATTTGCCGGGACCATTCCCTTTCTTATTTTTAGCAGGAATCTAGGAGACCAGTCTGAAAACTGACGGTCAAATAATCGTTAAAGGGATCAGAGAACTATGACTTGCGTGGATTCTAGAATAAACTTTGTTGCAGAAACTCTAGAAGGTATCAGTGAACAAAGTGACAATATTTTCTTTTCCGAACAGTGATTCCTGTTTTAAGAGTTGTTATGTCAGCTCCTTCCCCGCAGAGGCTGTTCTTCCCACCAGGACTGTGTGGGTACTGACCACAAATATAGAACATGGTGGTTTCAGGACTCTTTTTAATCTGGAGGGTGAAAACAGAAGGGCCCTGTGCAATTCTGCATATTCCCATTAAAAGCTGGGCCAGAATCTAGCAACCTAAGCCATCTGATTTCTTTCCTCTATTAGCACTCTTTTCCTTCCCCTCTCTTCTTCCCCCATTCTCTGATCCTTTCTCCTCATCAATTATTCCCTTTCTGTTCTTTTTTTTCTCTTTGGAGACAAATTTGCAAATTTAGATTTGGAGGACAAATGCCTGTGAGTTAAGGTGGTACTGCCGCTGTACGAAAGAGGAACTGGGCATGGTGGCTCGCACCTGCAACCCCAGCTGTCCCGGAGGCTGAGGCTAGAGGACTACTGGAGCTCTGGCCTGGGTAACACAGCTAAATGCTGTTTCTAAAAAAAAAGTATTTAAAAAATTTAAAAATAAAGAAGAAGGACACCCCAATGTGGCAAAGACAGCCTTTTTGGGCTTTAGGCATCCACTCCCCTATTCCTCATCACGGCAGACATCACTAAGCTGTCACACCCTTGATTTCCAGTGAGCCCTGAGGACATTCCAGGATGTTCTAATGGAAATCTATTACATCAATTCCCTGAATAAATACTTATTAAGCATCCGTTGCTGGTCAGACATTCATTGTAGGTGCCATTTTTGGAGTAGCCAATGTCATATTTAATGCTATTTTAAGAGTCTAGGAGACAGAGTGGGCCCTCAGAGCCAGCCCTCCCTTTCATCTACCCTCAAAGCTGAGGTCTGCAAGGACTGAGCCGTTAGGACCACCCAGTTCCCCCTCCCCATCTGCCCTCAGGCTTCCTAATGACATCAGCCTAACATGAAAAGTGTTTCTTGCATTCTCCTTAGGCTGAAAACAGTTTAGCATGAAGAGCTAAAGCAACTGTTGCGTGCAAAGCAACAGGACTGGAAATACAGTGGAATTTCTCTTACGTCCCCATTTCTCAGTCCCCACATCTTTCCCATCATCCTCTTTAAGGAAGGTTTGAATAAAAAAAGTGATTAAGCTGCATTAGGTCTCTCTGGGTTAACTGCTGACTGATTTTGTATTTCTGTATTTGTTTCATTATTGAGTAACATAAAACCAATCCAACAGCCAACGTTTCCCTCTTTTTTACCATGGGATCTTCTGATGGACTTTGAGCTCAGGCAAAGTAAAAATTACCACCATTTTTCTTTCTACCCAAAATAACCAAGAATAGATTAAAGTGCAAACAAGCAAGTTAGGTAGATGGTTCCTCCATCACAGAATTATGTAGAATGAAGAGCTTTCGGTCCTCTATTGAAATATTCCTATTGTCTCTTCTGTTTCTTGGTCATCAAAACAAGCAATGAAGAGCGTGTTCAGACTTGAGTTCTGCACCTATTCAGTCCCTAGACTTTGTTCTGCTTTGGCTATTTACTCCAATACCTCAACTGCTAGATTGATAAATGTGGAGTGGATGTGAAATAGAGGTTTCAAAGTTGAAGTATAGGCGACATTCTGGCTCCAAATGTGACTCTTTGCAAGTTCTGGAGTCTCCCTAAGCCTTCATCTCCTCAACTGTGAAGCACACACAACAGGAGCTACCTCTATGCAGTGGTTTCCAAGTCAGGGATGGGCAAGTGGCAGGCTCACAGAAGCAGCAGTGAGCCTGCAAGAAGAAAATGTTTCAGTATTTCCACAGTCCCTTCATGTGGGGCATTTTTCTGAAAAGCTCCAGTATAGCCCAGGAGAATCCCATCCCACGTGGTAACTGTGAAGCAGGGGATCCCAGCCTCCCGGGAGCGTTGTGGGCCTTTCCTCAATTTCAACCTAACATGCATATGAGATATGTACAAGCTTGGGTGCTGTGTAAAATGTAAGAAACTATTAGCAGTGTGTATCAGAGAGGGTTGCAGAGGCAAACCCAAGGGAAGAGTTGTCTTTGGAGCTGCAGGCAGTTACTCAACCCTGAAGGGTACCCTCCCAGGGCTGGGCAGTGCGTGCTGTTTATTCAAACTGGGCTCCTCCCCAAATTCTCCTGGTTAGTTCCTGCTTGCCCTTCACATTTCAGTTTAAACATGATTTCTTCCTAGAAGCCTCCGCCGAATCCACAGGCCTTTGTTGTATCATGTCCCCCCCAGGTCCCCTCAGCAGCACTAGCTTCCCAAGCCCTCAGCCGCTTCGTCTGTGAAGAGGCCTGGTTATGGCTCAAACCTGCCCCTCCGAAACCACTCGCCCCTTTCTCAGGAAGGGCATGGGCTCTGGCATAGTCTCCACCTACCCAGTGGCTCCTGCTCAAGCACAACAAGAGTAGGGTTGCTAGATTTAGCAAACATAAATACAGGACACCCAATTAAATTTGAATTTCAGATAAATGATGAATAATGTTTTAGTCTAAGCATATCCCATGCAACATTTGGGGAATACTGATACTAAAAAAAAAAAAAAATCATTCACTGTTTACCTACAATTCAAATTTAACTGGTCATCCTGTATTTTATCTGGAGACCCAAAATATGAATGACCCCAGGGAGACTCTGGTTCTTCCCATCACTTCCGGACTCCGCTAAAGCACCCAGCCATGGCGCGTGGCATCTGGCTCCTCCAGTGGCTGGCCAGAGGCGCTGCACAACCCAGAAGTGCAGGGGACTTAATTCCACATGGCAGGGGACGTTGATGAATTAGAGGTGAGATACAGGAGGGATCGGGCAGATAATTTTCTCTTCCTTTCTCCCTCTAATGCCCTGGTGATTACACATGGTCTGTTTGGAGACATTCGCATGATTAAACAACTGCCTGTGTTTCTCACTGAGCTGTGATCCACTCAGTAATACACCCCCTTACGTGTCATCTCCTTCCCTCCTTTTTCTCCCTTTCACATTTGCTGTGCTGGGATTGCACCTCCCAATAAAACATTAATGTAGAAACATTAAATAAACATTAAATACTATCATAATGCTCCAATAGCACCCCGTGTGTTTATTGCTCTATATTTCAATGGACTTTTTGCTTGACTCTCTCCCCTAGTAAACATAAGCTCCGTAAGGGCAGGGACCGGATCCTTGGTTCATCGTTCTACTCCTGGACAACAGCACAGTGTTTAGTACACAGTAGATGTTCAGTCAATATTTGCATATACTGAATGAATAAGGAAGTGACTAAAGCAGGCAAATCTGACAACATTTCTCAAACCTTTCCTTGGGAAAGCAGGCTGTGCTGGGTGGGAATGAGTACTCAAGCCCAAGCAACATTATTATAGAATTTTTGTTTCAATGTACTTCAATATTTTTGAGCACTTACTCTGGGTCTAGCTCATGCCATTTGTAATTCTTATTGTAAAAGAATTTGGCTTTCTGGCCTGAAATTATATCCTTGGTGAACTTGAGATGGTATAAACCTGGTGTCTTACATAACGAATCAATTACAAAGCCCAATGGGAGTGCTCCTCTGTGCCAAAAGCTTTTACCTTATTTGCATCTGATCTAGTCTCACAGCTCTGGCCCTGCAGGACTGGACTCATAGCCACTTCCACACCCACCTTGCTGCCCAACCTTGCCAGCTATCTGCAGCCAGTGAGGCTGGCCTGAAGGTGCCCAGTTTTACCCCATTCCTCTTCCTAATCCTACATAGGTGTAAAAGCACGGTGGGGCAGAGGTTGGGAAGGAAAAAGGAAGTATCACAAAACCAGGCTTGCCCCAGTTGTAATTCCACTTCCATCATGCTGACAGTCAGGAAAAGGACTGAGAACAGTAGGGGAAACAGGAACAGAAAAGAGGAACAGGTTAGCATAAATGTAAATACAAGATAGAGATGTTTGTTTAAAATGCCTAGTTATTAGAGAGCCAAATTGGAGCTTTGCTAGTAAGAACCAGGGTCCTCGCTCTGGGTTTTCCCTAGTCCTGGGTAAATCTTTCTGTCCTTCTTTTCTCCTGATCCTCTCTTGAAGCTAGGGTTTTAATTTTTACCTTGGAAAATTAGGGCATCACAGGCAGCACAGGGTTAGGAATCTGGAGACTTGGATTCTATTCCTCATTCTGCCACTAAACTAAATGGTGACTTTAGACAAGTCACTTCCCCTCTCTGAGTCTCTGTTTCCCCATCTGCAAAATGAGAAGATTCGTTGAGGTCCTTTCTACGTGACGCATGGTCCATTCTGCAATCGGATTATAGCAACCTTCTTCAACTGAAAATTACGGCTGTGATGTTTTATTAAAAAAGAAATTCAAAATATTTTGTTGCATGTAGGTCGTGGTGTGCAAATTTCCCCATTTGTCGTTTCTGCTGGCACTTCCCCTTAGTGATGTGTAAGTTGTGAGTCTTGAGCTCCTTTGCACTGGGGTTTTTGCTGAGGGGGGCTGATTTGTTCCGGTTTGTGGAGTTGTTCTCTTGCAAACTGCTTCCTTTCCCTGGGCTTTAATTTTCTCATTTACAAAATTAGAGGCTTGTGTTAAATTTGTGGATTATGAACATTATTTCAGCAGTGGAGGCTTTGTTTCCAAACACGAGCTTACAAGGAAACTAGTACAGAAAACATGTAAAAGAGGAGCTGCCTCTGCTGAACAGGAGGCCTGTCTCGGCGGAGGCCTGGGATCCCTGGAACACAGTGTGAAAACTGCCAGTTCATATATTCGCTCATAGTTTCTGCCGGTTGAGGCATTATCATTGTGATGAGAAGAAGAAACGTTTCCCTAGCTATACAATTCATAGGACAGGGCTAAAGTAGCATGATTTCCCTGAAAACAGGATGTCAGCGTTGGCAAAAGGTGAAACAAGGGTTTTTAGACACACTGCATTCTTCCTTCTAGAACCTTTCACCTCCTTTCGGATAAGTTGTCAACAAGCCATGGCCAGCTGTTGTGGGATAAATGGAAAGATTGCTGGGCCGGAAAAGAGTTCTTTCACTAACCAGCTGTGAGACATTAGCTAGTTATTTCACCACGGGGAGTTGCAATTTTTTATGTGTAAACAGAGGAGAGTGGATAGACTGGTCACTAGGAAGTCACTTAAATACCTGCAAAAATGTTCCGAGATATAATCGAATTAATAATTTACTCCTCCCCCAGTTTGTTGAGCAACTGCTATGTGTCAGACACCAGCTGCTTTGTCATGGAGATTATAGTCTAATGGGAAGACAGACCTTGACTAAGATGCATATATGAAAGGGAAGGACAGGCTGCCCAGGGAACATAGAGGAGGCCCCGACTTGACCCAGGGGTGGCCCTCCATGACAGAGAGAGGGGGAGAGAGAGACACGCACACAGAGACACATAGAGCAGAGACAGAGAGACAGAGAGAGACAGAGACAGAGACAAAGATAGAGACACAGAGGGACAGAGACAGAGTGACAGAGACAGGGAGAGACAGAAAAAGACAGTGATAGAGAAACAGAGAAATAGAATCAGAGAGAGATACAGAGCAAGAGACAGAGATAAAAGGAGACAGAAATAGAGACAGAGAGACAGAGACGAGCTAGAGACAGAGACAGACAGAGATAGACTGAAATGGAGAGACAGAGACAGAGAGAGACAGAGACTGAGACGGACTGAGAGAGAATGGGAAGGATGATGGTGAAGAAGCCTGGGATGATTTGAGATTATGGATCTGGCTGTGGTTTAAGCAGAGGTTGGAGATGCAGGTACAGGAGGGAGGTTTATCATGCATTGCATATAAGCTATGACAACAGAGAGAGTTTTATCATGCATCGCATATAACCTATGATAACAGAGTTTTATCATGCATTGCATATAACCTGTGATAATGGTTGTGGGCTTCATCCTGAGAACAATAATAAGTTAATGAAAGGTTTGATTCAGGAAAGTAAAATGATATAATTTTCTTTTTTTATAAGACCCCTAAGGATGCTCTATGGCGGGTGAATTTGGGTCATTTTATATATCATCGTGTTAGTTTCCTAAAGCTGCTACCTCAATAAATTACCACAAATGTATTCTCCTGGTGTGCTGGAGGTCAGAAGTCCAAAATCAAAGTGTCTGTGGGGCCGCATTCCTCCTGGAGGCTTCAGAGGAGACCCTGTGTCCTTGGCTTTTTCAGCTTCTAGAGGCAGACTGTGTTCTTGGCTTGCGGCTCTTCCTACCCCTCCAACCTTCCACATCTCCTGTCACTGACTCTTTTAGTGACAGGAGTAAGGTGACACACGCACAGGTTCTGGGGATTAGGATGAGGACATCTTTAGCAACACTATTTTTTTCAGCTGACCACAATCAGACTGATAAGTGCTGATCAAAGTTTCAAATTCATGTTCCCTTTAGTGCCTTCAGAAGGGTGGATAGTAGGATTTTTTGTGATTCCTTACAGATAGCAGTGATAGTACTTGGCAATGAGAATGAATATGAAAAGTTGCCTAGAATGTCCTCTGAGAACTGCCAACCCATTCACGTTGTTTATTGAGCCGTCCTGTGTTCTCGACTAATGCCATATGTAGTTTTCCATTTTAAGTAATAATCTCCTTCTTCTGTTATATCCTCTTTCCTCAGCAAACTGTCAGTGAGAACAATACTGTGACATGATATTTAAATCTCAGCACACTGAAAAGTGGTAAAACAATATTTGTGTTTCACTATTGTTTTACTGCTTTATTCCTAGCTCCACAGGCAGCAGAATGTGTTGGTTTCGTCGAAAGTAAAAGTATTCGTCCAGCTGTTTTTCAGATCCTCCTAAACTGACATGGAGCAATCGATAAAGGGAGGAAGATCTTCATTTGCTCCATGACAATTTGATTTTATGCTTTGCTTTAGGGATGGATTCAAGGACTTAGCATTTTTGAACAGGTAATAGAAACCAAGTTTGCTGGTCTCCATTAGGAGTTAAACACTTAAGTTTTCAGAGTTTTAGCAGTTTATCTTTTTCTGAAGTTCTAGCAGTTTTTGTTACAGAAAGGGAGCTGTGTTTCTGTTAGAGCCATCATGAATGGAATTACTATAGTCATAATTCTGATTAAAAAGGGGGGCAGCTCCACATTACTATGGATGAGTTTCCACAAATTAAGGTGTGTTGCTGTTCTGTGGTTTCTTTTGAAAAATTGTTTTTCTTATTCTAATTGAATCCAAGAAATGACTAAATAGAGAGAGATTCAAAACACACTTGAGGGTTCACTTTACACATATTAGAAGTTTCATTCATTTTGTAGTTCACAAAATTTCTTTTACATGCATTATTTAGTTTGAGTCTCACTCAAACTTTTACAGGTAATTTTTATGATGGAAGAACAGCTATTAATATTTCCATTACATAAATTAGAACACTGGGATATCCACTTTATCTAAAAAGACACATAGTTTGAGTAAGAAATCAGAGCACAATTCTTCTGACTCTTAAGTTAGTTGGCTTTCTAATGTAGGCATTTATGAGTTCTGTCCTTCTGGTAGCAGTGGATTGAAATTTCTGATATTTGTGACCAAAAGAACTATGATACACTTTCTAATGTATCATACTTACAGGTAAAGAAAAATCTTGGTCATTTTTATATTCTTCTTTGTTCCAAAATGTTTAATCCAGCAACTTTGAAAGATATGTAAAATATAGGCCAAGTGCAGTTGCTCACACCTATAATCCCAGCACTTTGGGAGGCTAAGACAGGAGGATCACTTGAGGCCAGGAGTTTGAAACCAGCCTGAGCAACATAGTGAGAACCCATCTCTACAAAAAAAATCTTTTAAGATATATAAAAACATATAATAGAAAATTAAAAGAATGAGGAAACTGAAAAAAAAAGTAGAGATACAGAGTAGAGCCAGGAATAAGAATAAAATTACTCACCAGAATAACCAAACTTCTTGCTACAGATGGGCCACGAATTTTACTCAAAACTTCTCAGTGTGGAAAGAGTTCATGTTTCCATGTTCATAGACAAAATTTAGACGGTTGACAGGACAAAACAGAAAAACTGTCAAAAAGAAGGCAGTGATTAGGGAGTGAATTTCTTCTAGCATCCTCCAGTATAAGCAATTCTTTGTGGATTCTGACACAGTGTTGTGTGCCAAACTCTTTTCACCTGCCTTAATCCAGGGATAGACTTTAAAACATCAACCTCTCCCCTTATGAACTGCCCTCTACTTAAGACTGTTTTTCTTTGCTAGAACCTACCCTGCAGCTGCTCACTCCTTTAGCTGAATATAGATGCAGGTGCTATAAGCTGGGATAGAGTCTCTTTACTATCATTAACTTTGGAAAGCATTATTAATTCATTATTAAATCAATCCTGTTTTTAACATTTTGGTTTCTTCCTTGTTTCGTAGTCATTTGTAAATAAAATCATTTATAAAACTTTCCATTAAGAAATTCATTACTTTTGAATAACACTGTTTTAAATTAACTTCATCATTCCTATTAAATAACTTAGGGTTTGTTTCATGTAATTGAAACAAATCCTAACTATTTAGCAAAAGTAAGCCAGTTCTCCTTTCTCTTTCTGCACTTATTAATAAATTATGCCTAACTTGAGAAAATATTTTGGCAGTTTTTGGTAGAATTTGCATCAATATTTTCTCCTTTTTCTCTGAGTGATGCCAAGCATACATGTGAGAATGTGTATTTTCAATTAAGGGCCTTGGTTTCATGTAGATATGCACTTAGGATTTCCTTAACTTGTCAGTGTATGCCCATGTCTATCTTACTTAACCTCCTTCCCAGCCTTACATATCTCATCTCAAATAAAAATGATTAAAATTCCTGTCTTATAATGTGGTTGTAAGAACTAAAAGAAATTGTCTATACAAAGAGCCTTTCTGCAGGATTAAAAGAAGACATAGACCGAGCCCATCAAAAGGGAATAAAATTAAGTTTAATAATATTATCCTTCAAAAAAAGTGTGAGGAGACAGGTTCCCTGTTACATTACTGCCTAGACAAGCTCTATAAGCAGCAATTCAGCTTCTCAGTTTCTGCCAGAAAAACCATATATTAGCATGGAAGGGCATGTACAAGCATGAGTATTCAACACCATTTGTAATAAATTGGCAAAAACTGGAAACTACCTAAATGTCCATCAATGGGGAAATAGGACATAAATTTAAGTATATTAATTCTATGAAATAATTAAGACTGAGGTAGATCTCTATGTGCTAACACAGGAAATGCTCCAAGTAATAACATTGAATTAAAAAAAAAGCAAGGTATAGAATGATCATTCAGTATACCATTTATGTAAATAACACACAGAGCTACATAAAGCAGTATTATATATTTTCAATTGGTGTATTTATGAATGTTAATATGCAGAAAGAGTATAAACCTGCTATCAACATGTAATAGTCACTACCTCTTGGGGAGTGTTGGAAGAGACTAAAACTGAGGGTTAAAGGATATATTTTCTTACCTATGTGTTTGATTTCTTTTTTAAACAAGGAATCTGTGTATATGTTATTGAATCAAAATCTAATTTTTAAAAACTGCTGGGCACAATGCCTGGCTATTATAAGCATTTAATAAATGTTAATTCCCTTCCTGTGGCATACAATTTCTAAATTATCTGCCAATGAATTTGGATTTATTTATTCATTTATTAAACAAATACTTATTGAGCACATAGTTCTCCCCAGCCATGTCTTATGCTTTGGGGAAATAGAGAGGAATTTAGACAAGGATGTTAACAACTTGAGAAGAAGACTGTTAAGCAAAATAATAATGATGATAATAATAATGAAGTCTCATACGTGCTGATAGATGAAACAGAGGATGCCATAGAAGCACATTGCAGTGATACTTAATCTAGTCTGGAGTCAAGGATCAAGGAGTGTTTTTTTTATTTCAGAATATTACGGGGTAGAGCTCCAAGTGTGCCCATCCCCCAGACAGCACGCATTGCACCCGTTAGACGTGAATTTACCCATCCCCTCCTCCCTCTTCCCACCTGCCCGACACCGGGGCAAACATCATAGTTTGTTCTGACCAGATTTTTGGAGTCAGGGTAGTTTTCTTTCTCCTGTAAGCAGTGGAGTAAAGCACATTAGAATTGAGAAAAACCAGCATGTCCTTTAGAGACTAAAGAAAAAGTTTAAAAATTGTGAAATTCTAATGCTCATTTAGCACAAACATTATCAACTAAACACCTTGCACCCTGTGTTTGATGAGCTAGATGCTGATGAGGTAGAATTAATTATATATATACATATATAATTGCATAAACTGTATATATAGCTGCATGTATGTGTGAATATTCATATTTAACTTCAACCTTCTCTCCACTTCTGCACTTCTGCTCCTTTTATCCTGCTTTGTTTTTTTATAGTACTTATCACCTTCAAATATTTCACATAATTGATTTGTTAGTTGACGGTCTCCCTCCACTAGAACGTAAGCTTAACAAAGACTGGTATTTTTCAGGAATTCTTGTCTCTTTTGTTCACTGAAGTATCCCAAGCACCTAGACCAGGGCCTGTCACATAGTAGATGCTCAATAAATATTTGTTGAATAAATATCCGGTTAAGGAGTTTGACCTTTTTCCTGTGGACAAGAGGAGAAAACATGAATCTTTTGTTTTTTGTTTGTTTTCAAATTTTTTTTTGTTCTTTTGTAAGCAGGGAACTAGTTGTCCAATATGTGTTTAACAGTAGAACTGAGAGCACCATAGAAGTGTAAAGTAGTGTAAAAGATGGTTGGGAGTAAAAGGAGGCTGGGAAGGAAGATCAGAAAGTTCTTCAAAAGCCAAGAAGAAAGTTAATGGTGATTTGAATTGAAACAGGTAAGTTTAGAAACAAGTGCTCCCTCAAGAGATAACAATGTAGGGAAGAGAAATTGTGCATGGCTCGACAATTAATAGCCTCCACCTGTGTCTGCACATTTATAGTTATCATCGATGGTATATTTTAGCAAGATTCATCACAATTCTTTTCTATTTCAGCCCCAGGAGTCTGCGATTTCTAATCTATTACATTTTTTAAATGTGACACAAGCCAATTGCCAATTATTTTATATCGTTACTACATAGATAGCCTGGTTATTTTGACCTGAATCATTTGTAGGTAAAGGTATAGAAATAAACGATGTGACATCCATTATATTTCCTTGTAACAGTAATTTACATAGATTCGCATGGTCTGAGAACCACCACCACTTATTTTTACAGTGTTTTTAAGTTTGTGCAGCATTTTCACATCCATCTTCTTGTTCATGGTCACCCAAAGCAGGGCTTTGGTGTCAGATAGAGCTGGTGTCTAATCCTGGCGTCACTGCTCGTTAGCTGATTGGCCAAGGGGACACATCGCTCTTAAATCTTCTCTTTCGCTTTCCCTCAACTATAAAATGGAAACAATAATAAGACTACTCCATAGATTGTGAGAATGAAATGAAATAACTAATGCCAAGCTATGGAGAGAAAAAGAAATAATTTTTATTATCACCGGGTCAGCACTGCCAGGATTTGAACCCCAATCTTTTCATCCCTAATCCAGGATCTGCTCTCCATTGCACTGGACCTGTTGCCTAAACCCAGATGCACGTAGGTGTGCATGGCATAAAGGCTACATCAACTGCACGCCCCTTCCTTATGCTATTGCCAATCTTTGTGGCAGCATGTTGTCTTATTTCATAACACTTAGCTCACTGTGTATTTATTTTTGCTTGCTTACTTCTGTCTCCTTAAATGTAAGCTCTTGGGAGGACGTTATAACCTCGGTGCCTCACACAGTGCCTGGCACATAGTAAACATTAAACAATATTTGCTGAATGGATTCAATGGATAACAATTCCAAAAGACACATATAACAGATGAAAAGCTCACTGAGGTTATGGCTGAAGGAGTTTATTAAGTGACTGAGTGAAGATTGAAATCCCCGGTTCTTTGACTCCAAAGCCTGTTCCGTTTCCTTAATGCTATAAAAGGATGCTAGCCATGTGTCTGGGCAATCAATAGCATTATATTATAGATATAACTGCAGAAGACATGATCCTTCTCCCATCCTAACTGACTGGATGAAACTGGTTATGTGGAATCTGAATTCTGAAAATGATTGTAAAGAGTTTTCTTGTTCTGAACCTCTGCAGGGCTAACATTTTAACAGGGTCGAAGCTATGTACCGAGATAAAGAGGAATTCAATCCTAATGTGGTAATTTCCAAATGAATGGGTACTTGAAGGGCAGGGGGTATTTGTAGTTCAGATGATTTCGTATAGTGTGATGAAGGAAATCTAGAATGACTGACATGAGGAAAGGAAATGTGTGCTTTACTTTGATCATGTCTTTCCCCCCTTCTGCTACAGTGCCTGACATATTACAGCTGCCCAGTGGATATTTTGTTCACTGGCTAAATAAAGGATTATGAAATAGTTACTGTATAGACACTGTAAACTTGTCCTAATCTGAAGACCACTGGCCCTGCCCTATTTTAAATATTGCATGGATGTCTAGAAAACTGTGGTGATATATCTAAAATACTAAGATAATAAAATATCAGAGTTAGAAACCCGCTAGCCTAGCCTTTCCCATTATAGATAATAAAACTGAAGCCAAAAGAGATAGAGTGAATGTCTGTACAGTTGGTTGGTACCAGATGTGAAAGTAGAGCCTATATCTCATTCTTCAGGAGTAGCTCTTTCTGTTCTACCTTATTCTAAAACCTGAAGTCTCAAAGGCAACTAAAGAGGACCCCAGTAAGCTAGATGATTCTTTCTTAATTGCAGACACACTCCCACTCGCACATACCCATGAGTCTAGAATAGCACAAAAAAGCAATAGCCTGAAAGTTAAAAGAAAAAAAAATGCTGATTCAAGTTATGCTTCTCCTACCTTCTTTTTACTGTGTGATTATTGGAAAAATTATTTGCCTCTCTGATTCTTAATTTTCTCATCTCTTTTATATACAATAAAGAGATTAGCTTAGATCCATGTTTTCTAGTCCACTTTCCTTCATTCCTTGTTTCTATTTGTAAGCAGCATAAACCTTTTTAAAAAAATCTTCTGCAGAATTCCAGAATATAAAATAGGTAAAGCCCAGCTCCTCTGGTAAAAGTCAGAGCAGCAGGAGAGAAGGTCCCAGCATCTTGCCTGCTTCAACTTCTCCACCTTCAAGAATTTTTCTTACTCTCCCATCCTGTGATTCTAGGATTCACTAGTAACCATTCCAGGGAAAGGAAAAGGGCAGACTCACCTATAAGTCCTTAAACTCTGCATTTCAGTGAGATGGCTAAGAGCAGACGCCTGGAGAAAGAACTAAACCCATGTCTGCTAGCACCTGGAGCATAGGTCTTGGGCCAAGAGATAGTGTTTGAATGTAGCTAGTTAAATTGGCCACCATGGGAAGGGCTTCATGGGGTTTTAAAGGGAGGCCAGTTCTCTCCCAGGTACCTTTGGTTTTCTTTATGTGTAGGGTATGTGTCCCACAGAGCACTCATGGACAGCTTGGCTAGCTGCCCAGGCTCAGGTTTAAGGAGGATGCCAGTTTGGTTAGGGTAGGATTGATTTCCATGGTCCATTGTTCTTGCTTCCATTATATGCCAGGTCCCTGATCTGGTTCCAATAAGATATTCCTGAAGTCAGTGAAATCTAAGACTGGTTTTTGTCTCTAAAATATGTAACAATTTCAGACAACAGCAGTTACCTTTGTAAAGCACCAGATATTTTACAGAACCCCTCTGAGTGACTATAAGAGTTGGAACTAGGACTAAATGGGTAAAAATGAGAGAGAGAAAGAGAGAGAGAGAGAGAGAGATTGACTTTAGGAAACAATGGTACAGTTCAAAATAGAATGGATGTCCTAGAAAGGTGTAAATTCCTCATCCCTGGAAGTGTGTAAGCAGAAGGAGGTAGAAATGAGGGGTTACTGTTTAACAGAGAGTCTGAATTAGTTGACTGTATGTGTTCCTTAAAATCCTGAGATCCTGGTTCTGTGAAATAAAGAGAAAGAGGAAGGAGACAGATCGGGCCTCTTGCACACTTTATTTCCTAATATCCTCATAGCAGCCCTAAAAGAAAACCATTCTTAAGTTCATTTTCAGATGAGAAAATGGAATTTGGGAGAAGTAGCTTGTCACATGAAGAGTTCGTGGCAATGCTGGAATTTGAAGTAAGGTCTTCCAGCATCCAAATGCTGAGTCCTCGACACCCCACTGCTTTCAGAAAGGCATGAAAAATGGATGGCAATGGAAAAAAAAAAAATCCCTTGATAGGCCTCATCTTTCAAAAGATCTTTGTGTAGGGAGTTTAAAAGAAAAATAATCTTTTGCTGTTTGACTAGGACCAGATTTCCCTCATGTAAGTGTTTTGTTTTTGATTTATCAAATATCCAACTTGAAAAGACAAAGTCTATTTGTGTGTCTTGGAGAGGGACGTGCAAGGAACAGAAGGAAGTGGGCATTGTGTAGACCCACAGGACACCGCAGCTTCTTTCAAGGAGTTGTGAAAGATGGTGGCCACACCCTGTTTAAGTTGGCAGCTCTTCAACTTGCATCCAGATGAGAAAAATCTGCTGCGGTTTCCCTTCTCCACCCAAAACCCCACCAGCTTCTCTTCTGCCAGGGCCGGAGTCTCCCACTGTGAAGGGAAACTAATTATACCCCCCTCCTTGAACTCCCAGCTCTTGGCATCATGCCTACATTCTTGGGGTCTCTCTAAGGCTTGATGTTGGGGAAAGGATTATGATGACCAAGGCAACAGTTTGTAATTAAATCTTTTCAGAAATTAGAAAAACCCCACAAAAACCCGAGCAAACCTCTGGTTTTTCACTCCTTATTGCAGAGTGAAGGGTGTAAGGATAACATACTAGGAGGTTGTGGCGTTTTTACAATTCCTGCCTCCCTCTTTCAGAAAGGATTCTCTTTTTCTTTGACACCACTTGAAACATTTTCCGTAGAATCAATGAGGCCTCCTTTCATGCCATCTCCAACCACAGGCAATTTTGTTTGGTCAGACAGTTTTAAGCTGATTGTTCATAATTTGCCTTTAGTGTCTCTCCAATTCAATCCTTCCTCCTTAGCCTGCAGATGGATCTCCCTAAAGCACAGATCCAATTCAATGCCTTGAGCAAAGCATTCCTTGCTCAAGAGTAGTCATTAGTTTGTTTTTTGTCGGTGGCCTGATATCATCCAAATTCCTGATTCTGATCTTCTGATCCCTCCCCACTCATTGACGCTTAGTGAATGTGGCATGGAACCCAGAGGAAAAATGTGAACAAAGGGCCACTAAATATGGCAAGAAGGAAGAGAGGTGTGGTCTTCCCAGTACAGTTTCAATAGAATGGTGGGGGTGGAATCATCAACCTTAGACAGGGGTATCTGCAATGGGGCCCAGAGGGGATCTGAGTATGGCCAGGTACTGAAGAAAGTGACATGCCAGTTTAGCAGTGAAGGAAGAGAAGAGAATGGAAGAGTAGGCACTGCAGCTGGCAATGTCCAGTGAAGGAATTCTTGAGACTGGGGAAACTGGAACAGGTGTCGAGACTGAAGCAAAGGCCACAGAGGGGGATACTCTGAGGCAGAGGTTCTCAGCCTGGGCTGCTCACCGGGTCACACCCAGTCATCGGTAGGGCCAGAATTTCAGCCTGTGCCTCCAATCACGGTAGGACAGGTCTGCCTGAGAACACAGACACACACAAGTGGTAATGGGAAGAACAAGGAACCCAGAATCAGGATGAGAGAGGCTTAAAGTGGGAAGCAGTGGCAGAGTGGACAAAGTTATAGGATTTTATACATTGGCTTAAAGCTGGTCATGTCTGGTTTTGTAAATAGCTGTTTTAGCTCATTAAAAATAACCTAAAATTTCATTTATTTATTTTGCTGGATCCAGGGTAAATGGGAGAAGATGGTCTCTGAAGTTTATACGCAATCTTGGAATAGATCTAGAAACCAGCATGGTAAAACCTAGAAAATAGTTGCCCAAGCACATCTGTAAAGCGCCTGTGGCCCTCCACACATAGTGCCTGTTGTCTGTTCTTTGAAGAGACTCTGATCCTTTGATCCTGCTTGGAGTGATGGAAAAGAGATGAGCCTCTTCTGGGAAGCCCGACTGCTGTGGTATCCCCCGCTGAGGGAGCCCAGCCTAAGCCTTTCTTTAAGAAGCCTCTGAGACCAGGAGCCCTTGGGAACCATGCACCCAATTGCTCTTGTGTGTTGCAACACCAAGTTGTTTCTTAAAATGGACCTGAACGTGATCCAGAACTGATGTGACTTGGGAAAAGTACAACCACCCTGAACTTGCTTGATCTTAAAAGTGGCATTTTGTTGGCAGGGCTCAATTTCAAGGAGAAGAGGCAGCTATGGTTGGAAGCAGGCAGTTAGGTTGATGAATGTTCATTGCAGAGGGCTGCCCAGCTGGGCCCCAGATGGTGGGAAAGGGCTTGTCCATGAGAGACCATAAAAAATACAGACAAATAGGGACACTTCAATCTAGGCGGATGGGAGGTGAGAGGGGAAGAGAGGAGGGGGCAGCTATAAGTTATGAAGTATCTGCTTATTTTACCGAATCATTAATTAGTGCTGAAGATCTAAAATTGGTCTTGAAATTCTCTCTGCATCCTCTGGCAGAGAAAACAACAAACAAACAGGTTCTCAGGTTGATCACTAGTGGGTTCAGACAATCAGCTTAAAAGCAACCACACCTGGCTAGGAATGTCAAGGAATGCCTTCTTACTCATTTATCTCTTCTCCTTAAGACCAAATTTCAAGCTCAGTAATGCAAAGAACATTTCTTGATTGACTTTACTTCCTTGTGATTGTTTCATTTTTCTGTATACTTCTCAAGTCAACATTTATTTAGCCCTCTATGTTTAATGGCGCTGTGCCAGGGATGGTGGCAACTGGAAAGATAAAAGAGATGTCTCAAGGCTGATGTCCCTCTAAGTTTCCAGGCTGCACACTGTCCTGACTCACATGTCTCCACCAATGTCAAACCCTATGCCACCCCAGTCACACGATTTGGCAGCCCCATTTCAGACCACATCACAGTGAGAAATTGCTTAATTCTAAAATATCAAACTCAAAAATTTCTGCTTACCCAAACTTCCTGTTTTTCTGCTCTGCAACTCCCAGGGAATCTATTCTTGATTTTCATGACTTCTTGTTTCTCAGACTCTCTCACATGCCTAAACACATCATATTGGCCTAAGTGATTCCTACCTTTATTCCTCACCATTTTCTTCTTTTCCAGTGACATCAATAAGCTTAGTCAGGCTGCTGATGGGCTTAGCTATTTAAATGTGGCCTCTCATCCCATAAGGACATTCACGGTGCAAAATCTTATCTGAGCCTCTTGTTGATGCCCTATCATTCTTTGCAGCAACCACAAGATAACCTTCCTCGACACCCTCAACTGAATATGACCTCTCCTTCTTCCGAGCTCTCAGAGCCTGTACCTGTTATTCCCTCAGCTTGCACTTGCTGAAGGTGACTTAGCAAAAGAGCAGCAGATGAGGGCCAGACATGCATGCATACCAGCATCAACCAAGGACACGGAATGTTAATACTCTTCCTCATGGCCCAAACAGGATATTATTTTTTCTAAATAGTTAACACTCCAGATGAGATTATCCCTATAAATATCTTGGCATATATGTCTGAGAGATGCTGAATACATCCACCTCTGTTCTGTCCCCAGAAGTTCTCTTTGTCTTGAGGGTTCACAACCTCTTAATCAGTCCCTTTTATCTTTGACTCAATATAAGAAAAAATTGACTATAAGAAAAACTCCTCCTTAAACTAAGCAACAAGCTTTTTCCAAGTAACTTCAACCTATTGCTTCTCATCTGTGAAGAAAATGGTGAGGTCTCATGGTAGGAATCACTTAGGCCAGGATGATGGGTTTAAGACATTAAAACATCCTCCCTCCCTACTTCACAAGATGTAGAGAGGGACGACATTCTGCTTGAAGAATGTGTGGAACTAAACAACCTCAATATTCTCTCTTACCCTCTTCCGCAGGAAGACCACAGGCAGAGAGCACATCTAAGCTGTGCTGAACTTACGACCTATGGAACTATGAGATAATACAGATCTGTTGTTTTAAGCTACTAAACATCCATTGATGTTTAGTCCACTCACATCCATTGATGTCAACTCGATGCCCAAAGATGTCCACTCACATCCACTGATGTCCACTCGATGTCCTCTGATGTCCACTCATGTGTAGTCACGTCCACTCATGTCCACTGACTTCCACTCAATGTCCATTCACATCCACTGATGTCAATTCGATGCCCACTGATATCCACTCACGTCCACTGATGTCCACTCAATGTCCTCTGATGTCCACTCACGTGCACTCACGTCCAAGATTTCCACTAACATCCACTAATGTCCAATGTCCTCTCATGTCCACTCATGTCTACTCACGTCCACTGACATCCACTGATGTCCACTCACATCCATTCACATCTAGTCACGTCCACCGATGTCCACTCATGTCCACCCACGTATATTCGACGTCCACTCGATGTCCACTCATGTCCACTCGTGTCCACTGATGTCTACTCATGTACACTCACATCCACTGCTGACCATTCCCATCCACCCACGTTACTGATGTCCACCCACGTCCACTGATGTCCACTCACGTCCCATGACGTCCACCCAAGTCCACCTCTTCCACTCAATGTCCTCTGATGTCCACTCACATGCACTCACGTCCACTCACGTCCACTAATGTCCACTCACATCCACTGATGTCCACTCACGTAAACTCGATGTCCACTGACATCCACTCATGTCCACTCATGTCCACTGATGTCCACTGATGACCACTCACGTCCACTCGTGTCTACTGATGTCCACTTGTGTCCACTCGATGTCCACTGATGTCCACTCACGTCCACTGACGTCCACTCATGTCCACTGATGTCCACTGATGTCCACTCACGTCCACTGATGTCCACTCGATGTCCAATGATGTCCACTCACGTCCACTGATGTCCACTCGATGCTCACCGATGTCCACT
>CM052438.1:171902693-171921653 GCA_028533085.1 Varecia variegata
TCCTGGGGAGAGTTGGAACCCATTCTATTAAGCGAAGTATCCCAAGAATGGAAAAATAAGCACCACATGTACTCACCAGAAAATTGGTTTCCCTGATCAACACCTGGGTGCACATTTGGAAATGATATCAATTGGGTATGGGTCAGAGGTGGGGGGAGGGGATGGGTGTATATCTACATGATGAGTGCGATGCGCACTGTCTGGGGAATGGACGCGCTTAAAGATTTGACTTGGGGGGATGGGGGTGGGGGAGAGGATGGGTATATACCTACATGATGAGTGCGATGTGCACTGTCGGGGGGAATGGACACTCTTGAAGCTCAGACTCGGGGTGTTGGGAGGGACATGGGCAATATACTTAACCAGAACGTTGTACCCCCATAATAAACTATAATAAATAAATAAATAAATAAAAAAGTTTTTCACAAACCCAAAGAGTGCTTGAAAACTATACTAGAAAGATATCCCTTAATGACACCACTTCATACAATTCCTACTATATGCATAGCAGGTACGATACATAACCTCAATTAAACCCTATGAGATAGGTTCTACTATCCCTATTTTACAGATGAAATAACTTAAGCACAAAGACATCAGACAACCTTCTGAGAGACTTACAGTTCATGGGTAGCAGAGCCACAATTCAAAAACAGCTGTGTGACATCAAAGTCCATGTTTTTAGTCACTAAATTATATGCAGGGATTATAATTTTATTAATAATACACTAAAATTTTTAAGGAATCTTTAAAAGGGTCTTACAAATGTTCTTATACTTTCTTTTGTTTGTCCTCATAAAATCCTGATGGGTTAAGAATGAAAAGTTTATTTGTCCTCTTTAACATGTGGGAAAATTGACACAGAACCATTGTAGTTCTTTGGAAGCATTTTCTAAAATGGCTCAATATTTCACTTGGTTCTACATTCAGTGTGGATATATGGTTTATTTCAATAAAAATTCAGATAGCAACTGACTTAGAGATTTATTCTCTTTTTTCCCTACAGATCTTAGGATCGCCAAAGCAATGACTGGGGGAAGGAGCAATACAACAATTACAAAGTTCATTCTCTTGGGATTCTCTGAATTTCCAAAGCTCACCATCGTCCTCTTTTCAATATTCCTAGGGATCTACCTCATGACAGTGTCCTGGAATGTGAGTCTCATTGCCCTCATCAGGATGGACTCCCATCTGCATACACCCATGTACTTCTTCCTCAGTAACCTGTCCTTCCTGGACATCTGCTATGTTTCCACTATAGCCCCCAAGATGCTCTCAGACTTCTTCAAGAAACATAAATCCATCTCCTTTATGGGGTGCACCATGCAGTACTTCTTCTTCTCTAGCCTGGGTCTGACTGAGTGCTGTCTTCTGGCAGCCATGGCTTATGATCGATATGCTGCCATCTGTAACCCTCTGCTCTACATGGCCATCATGTCCCCCACCCTCTGTGGCCACATGGTGGCAGGATCTTGTATCACTGGATTCCTTGGCTCATTTATTCAACTGTGTGCCTTGCTTCAGCTCAACTTCTGTGGGCCAAATGTTATCAACCATTTCTTCTGCGATCTGCCCCAACTGCTGATCCTATCCTGCTCTGACACCTTTTTCTTTCAAGTCATGACCTCTGTGCTCACCGTGATTTTTGGACTCACATCTGTCCTGGTTATCATGATATCCTATGGTTACATCGTTGCCACCATCCTGAAGATCACTTCAGCTGAAGGCAGGTCCAAGGCCTTTAACACTTGTGCTTCTCACCTGACAGCAGTGACCCTTTTCTTTGGCTCAGGCATCTTTGTTTATATGTATCCTAACTCTGGTGATTCTCTGAGCCAAAACAAATTGGCATCAGTCTTATACACTGTCATAATCCCCATGTTAAATCCACTGATATACAGCCTGAGGAACAAAGATATCAGAGATGCCCTAAACAGATGGAAGAAGAGAATCTTCTTCTGGTGTTACTAATTATGGAATTTATTTCAGACATACAAACAGTGTGGTAGGAATGGCAACTAAAATGTTTATCCCCAGTACTCCTAATTGTGGCCAGAATTGCACTTGCTATTTGCTTCTAATATAAACCCAGGACTAGCAAAAAGGCTGGAAAATGCATGAGAGGTGTCTGGAAGCTCAATATCCATTCTTTGTCAGTCGTGACCTAATAAATCAATAGGCCAAGAAAGCCACAAGTATTTTTGTAGCTGCTCATGGCAATGTGACAGTTCACTTTGAATGTTCTATCCCTACCTAACATGGCACTACCTCAAGGACCACAGATGCCAGTCTGGTCAAGGCTGCCAAGAGACTAGCAAGTCATCTCATAGCATAGTATTTTAGGTATGGCAGGGATTACTATTAGTACTGGAAAGTCATTTTTATAATAATTGCCTAACTAAGTTAATACTCATATTTAACCTATTTTTTCACCACTGGAAATTTTGGATTAATTTCTTCATTTATGGATTATCCAAAGCAAAAATAATCATACTGGATAAATGATTTGCTAATGTCATACAGATAAAAATTTATTTTATAATAATAGGAATGCTTAACATGTTTGCTATATTTAAGGTTTGGGTGACCAGTTGGCCATTTGGCATCCCAGACAATTTCTTATATGTTATTGCAATAGAGTCATCTTTGTTTCTCCATCTTATCTCCACCATATAATCAGAAAAGGGAATCCAAAACTGACCCTCTGTTGGTGAACTGATCTAGTCCCTGATTTTGGCAACTCCAATGATGTCTTTTTGTTACATTTTTGGTTTGTTTCATAGAATATGTCTCTTAGAAGAAAGTCATTTTCAGATAACTAACAAATGGGACGTGATTGGTAAAATTTTCTGTAAGGAACTAAATCTCTGGGACCATAAGAAAATCTGGGTTTGGCTGTTTCCCTGGTAACTGTGTTTGGAATTATTATAAGGCATAGAGAAAAAGTGAAGAGTTGAGATTAAAAATACCAACCAGGGAAAGGAAGCTGGGACAGAAAGCACCCTTCTGTTGTTTATCGTCTGATAGAATGCTGATTTCTATAATCTTAGGCCAGGAATTATGAAAAGTTTCGAGAGATTATTCCTGGTAAAAGACAGTTTGTACATTCCCTTTCCCTCTGTATTCAGAAAGAAAAATTCCAAGTCCCACCGAGTGTTCAGGTGGTGAGAACTTAAAGCGAACCTTTTGGACAACTGTAGACATTGAAGCCTGAGAGGTCCTGCTTCTAATGCTTCATATCTGCGGAGTAGAAACCAATTTCAAGGACCTTGCCGATGAAAGGGAAAGTTCTTTTGGAAGACAACTGATTTGCAGTTATTGGCTAGGATTTCGACAAGGGAAGTTTGAGATGGGGTTGCAGGCCTAGATTTCATATCTAAGGTCTTTTTCAAAACTAACATCTGTTAGTGATCCCATTTAGACCTCCCTTAGTTTCAATCTAAAACAAAGGATATTAGCTGAAGTCTGGACTGCGGTTGACAGAGAGAAATAACTGCCCAAGTGGCATTCATTTTACTTGGTTGGATCCTTAATGCTTTTATGGTCTCATAGTATTAGGATCTCTGAGGAAAAGTCCTGATTGGAGTCAATATCACAACCAGCAGAAATGCTTCTTTATGTAAAATTCAAAATCTCCTTATTTACAAAAAACATAATTTTTAGAAAAAAGTGATAATGGCCCTTAAATCAGAAGGGCCTATCTCTACAGAGGACCAGAATCCCATTTATTCTGATCTTCAAGTTATCTGTAGGACATGGATGTATAGGATGCTCATTCCTATGCAGGAATTTTTCATGAACACCAAAGGTTCGGAGATTAATTGGTCATGACAGAGGCTGATAAATTGGAAACAAACTCCTGGACAATACCCTGTGTTTCTCTTTGTGTAACTACTTGTGATTAACATTTTTGGCTTGGTGATATTTTTAAAGAAACAAATGCACTCTATGTGATATACTAGGGGAAAAATGGTCTGCATCTATTAATTCTATTGAACAATATTTTCTGGGTTTCCAGGCTGCTGCAGGAACTTAGCACCATGGCTGGGAATAGAAATGCTCTAGGATATGGAGTAGTAAATCCTGCATTCTAAAAAGTTGCATTTTCTTTGCTGCATTAGTAGAAGAAAATAGGGTTTGGTAGCTTCTATGATTCTGGGCATAGGCTAAACACTCCTAACTCAACACTAATTCCTGAATGGTTGTTCTGTTCATCACTACACATCTCAATTATTTTATATTTTAAATTTGGAAAACAGTGAAATAGTGCTATATGTACTTGTATCCCATTTTATATAAGTGCTCTGATACTTTATTGATAGCACATGAAGGTAGAAAAGTGAAGACAAGAGTGGGGTTTTCAACAAGTTCCTGTTTCCTAAATTGAGTCCAGATAAGTGGATAATGGATGGCTACACCTGTGCAAAGGCTGCTAAAGGAAAGTTAGCACACGATGTGCAGGGAGTCAGACCTGTCTTCATCTAAGGACATAACCACAGCATCCTCTGTAATTCCCAGAACTTAAAAAATGATTGAGGCAGTGAACAGCAAATTGGGTGTTGCAGAAAATGAAACATTGAATTAGATAACTACCTTGAGATGTTTCCTAAGGATTTAGAGGGAAAGTATAAAGAAATGGATACAATGAACCAGATTACGAGGCATGAAGGATTGCTATGGAGAGCCAATGTGCTACAACAAGAAGTTCAAAAGCAATAATTAAACATATGGAGGCAACAAGATTGTTGAATTTCAAGGAAAGATAATTCCCTTGAGCTATCTCTCCTTAAAATAGGAAAGATACTGAAAACTTGTCTTTTAACCAAGTAATTTGCTTGCTGAAATTAATTCCAATTCAAATCCTAGTAGAACTTTGTGGGAGGGCAGTGGTAGTGGAAGGAACTTTGTAAAATGATACAATGTTTAACTTTGAGAAAAAAAGGTGGCAATAATAAAGAATATTTTGAAAAAATTGCTAATAAGAAATACTCAACTCAAACAATAATTAAACAACGCAGAAGTGGTACAAAAGTTGAAAAATAGAACAATGGAACAAAAATTTACTTGAGAAAAATCTGATTTAGATGAAAGTTAAAATTTTAATAAAGTATCCATAAATTATTGGGAAAAAGGGTTTTCAATATAATTTCTAAGATTAGTTAAGTACAGAATAGAAAAATAAGTTTATATTTGTTTCACAATACCTAAAATATAGCTGACTTGTGGATCAAAGAGTAATGAATAAAACACATTTAAGCTACAAGTATACACTAGAAGAAAGTAGATAAATAAAATTGATGAATATATCTAAGAAAATACAAATGAATGTGATTTGTAAATAAAAAAGAGCTTAAAAAGTATACAAATTAGTGAAAGAAATCACAAAGAAAAATAAATTTGGGCTCTAAAGACTTTAAATATCTTTTGAATGGATGATGTAAATAAAGTGAGAGGACAAGCAGCAATTTGAGAAAAATACAGCAAAAAATGATGATCTATAAAGGGTTAACATTTTGACGGAGTGTTCATCCACTCTACTGAAAAAAATACCCAGACTGTTACAACCCTGTGTAAGACTGGGGTTTTTACAAAAGAGAAAATGAGTCTAAACAAATCTATGAAAAATAGTTCAAACTCAAAGTAATCAAATAAATGAAAATTACAGCAACTAAGAATGTCACATTTCACCTACAAAATTAATAAAACCAATTTAAATTAGTTTTAAATATTGAATAGACTCTAATTGTTCTGTAAAACTCTTAATTAAATATTCCATTTTTTGAACTAAAGACCCTCTAACGTCATAAAACTAATTATTTTTTCTTTCTTTGAGGGCAAACAGATGAAATTGACAATTATGATTATTAAGTGAATTTTACCAAGGTCACTTTGTCTGTTTTTCAGATGATCAATTTCACCTCTTATAACAAAACGACTGTGTAATGGTTAAGAAATCTCTCTCACAAAAAGCCAGGTTAGTAGAAATAGAGACATCTCCTCCCCCACCATGGAGAATACTTGCTTATATTCTAAGATAACAAAGAAAATGGCACTCTTGGAGGGAGGATGGGCAGGCTGACAGCAGTCCCCTATAATACTGGGGGTATCTTAAGGTCAGTGTTCCTCAGCTGTAACAAAGACCAACACTATGTGGAAATGATCCTCCTAAGTCTGCCTCCATCACCCCCTTGGGACTTGAGAGATGAGAGAAACTGTCGCAAACATGAAGCTCATGCTGCCTAAATCTATAAACCTCTCTAAATTCATTTGAGCTCATGGTCTTCCCAAATATGTTGAAGTGTGAAAAGTCAATCTGGCAGCTGCCACCACATTGCTATAATACTTAGAAACTACTTGACAGTTTGACACTAGATAAACACCAGCCTACCAGAATGAAAGACATCAGTGAACTGCCAGTATGACCATGCCTGTGTATACTAATGAAATATCAGACCTGCTTGTTGGTAATAATGACAATAGACAATGTTTCTTGAGCCTTGAACAAATGGTGCTTTGTGTATACTTACTCATTTTATCTTTACGATCCCTTGAGAGACAGTTATTATTATGCACTCATTTTTAACATGAAAACATGGAGGCAAAAGGATTTAAGTAACTGTCCCAATGTTTCATAGCTCATGAGAAGTAGAGACAAGGTTGAAACCTAGGCAATCTGACTTCAGAATTAACCATGCACGATAATGGGAGTTTCATGTTCTCACCTTTCTATGTGGCGGCAGGATAATCCTTACCAACGTGTTTTTACCCCTTTGTGCTCCTTTGGATTTCTTTGCTAAATCTTGGAAGTCTTTCCCTAAGCTGGAAAGTCAAACATTAGTCATTCCTATTAGGGGCAAAGTTGCCACAGCTGAACTGGGAAATTAGTGATGAAAATTCATTTTTTTGGGGGGGGGGCTTTGTTTTGTTTTGTTTTTTAGCTTAAACACGTTCATTCAAGTATAAGACTAAAAAGATTCATAAAGTGGCAAACTTAATAAAACCAAAGAAAGATCCTCCTCACTGTAGAGTAGAGGAAGCTGAGAGTTGGATGTGAATCGTGAAACTCTGGATGTGTTAGTTTGAGAGTCTTTTCCTTTGCTTCCTAATCATTTTGGGTTAAGTTCAGAACCTAGAAAGATATAGAAGCCCTTTGGAGGACCCAAAGCAGCAGGCACTAAGGGTGGTCCTTTCTGGAGCATGGGTCCTAGCGTTCTCCTGTTTACTGCATGCACATTAAGGTGGCAGCAGTGCAGTATTTACACTGTACTTTAGAACAGCAAGAGATGCTCGGGCTGAGAAAGGCCTGGGGAAAGTTACCCTGAGTTTTCTGTGGCTGCAGAAAGTCATGGAAGATGATCATAAAGTTTCTCATATGCTTCAAGAGGGGCATGAAAGGGCTTGTAGATGGATAGAGCCAGGTCAGACTAATGCAGACTAATGATCAGAGACCCATCAGGACAAGGGACAGCTCAGTAGGTCAGTGGGGATGGGGCTGTAACTGGCTGGATGCCAATAGTCAAAGGAGGGTATTGCCCAAGAACCATGTGGAAAAGCCGTGCATCCTGAGGGATGCCAGACAACACAGATCTGAAAACTGAAAGTCCTCTCTCCAAGCTCTGGAGTTTAGAATTAATACCCGGGAGCAAATGAAAGAGAAAAGCCTAGTTGATGGATTTAGACATTCAGAAACTGAAAAAGAAAAATCTGAAATAAATGACTTTGCTTGGAATTATTAACAAATAAAAGCAACTACATTAAGTTGCTGTCATCAGATGGAATGGAGGCTCAGAATAGAAATTATATTAAAAGGGAAAAAAGAAGTTACATTTTTTCACTCCTCAATTTGTGGCATGACAATATCTTACCCTTCATTAAGTTGACAGGGATGGGCCACAATGCAATGGTCTGTTATTTCTATAAATTCTGAGTTCTCAGCATATTCATAGACAATCACCTAAGAGGACAAAAGGTAAGAAAGAATTGGTTACTCTTCCTAGAACTAAGAACTATTTGCCCTAAACTCAGACTAGGTGGCTACCCTTGGAGGGTCTGCCATATGGAAGGAAGAGAAAGGAGGAAGGGAAGGAGAGAGAAGGAGAGAAGGAGGAAGCCAGTGGGGGGAAAGAAAAAGAATTTTCCAGTGGAGAAAAGGCCTCAGAAATGCTAACATCATGGCAGCAATGGAGCAAGGAACAGAAGAGCCAGCTCAGATGCACTACATTTTTAGGGAGGGCTCTATGCGGGATCCTAGGACTTGACTGAGAAGCTAAGTGTCCATGTCTTTCTGCTGCTACAGATACAAGTGCAGCTGCTGCAGCCACCGAGTATCATACATTGCAATGACTCTCTGCTGCTCTACACAGCTGTCAAGAGACTCAACCGAAGCTCGCTATGGCCTCCAACATCCCAGAAATGAGGCAAAAAAGCCCTCCAACTTGTGGCCAATTCCTTGATTGCCTCATTTAGACACTTCGGCGAACATTTGGTGAGAGGTTAGCAAAGCAGTGCTAGACTCTATTTCTCAATCCAGGTTCAGAAATCTGGGTTTAGCACTGTCCTTGAGCTTGCTTATGTGTCTAATTAATTGGTCTTCACTAGGTCTTCCCAAGTAGGAGACAGAACCTGTCAGGGAGTCCTTCCGGATGTGGTTTCATGTCCCCTTTTCTTTTGACCAGATTTCTATCTTAGGTGAAAAAAATCTGAAAGTTTGTGGGAATAAGACACACAGCCAGCTCAGATTTGGGGGAAGCTGACCATGGCAGGAGTTAAAGCTATGGGCTTTAGGCCCTTACAGTCTCTGGTTAGCTGATACCGTATACATGCACTAGCAAAAGAAAGGCTTCACGATCCCTTTGTCCGGCCTGGAAGTACTAAACAGCACTTCTCCTTGGGAAATAAGGCACAAAGTTCCAACAAAGCCATAGGGGCTGAATAAATGGGGCATAAGTCTTAGCTCCCCTAGAGGGTCAACTATATTAATAGTAGTTATTTCTGGGTGGCAGGATGGGTGACTTTTTATTGTACTGTTTTGTATTCTTCAAATTTCCCAAAATGCCCACTTATTCATTTTGAATTAAATTATAATAAAAAAAGAATCAAAGTCAGAAGACTCTGAGGGAGGATAGAGTGAAGATAGTAAAACATGCAGCTGAAGTGTTCTCTGCTATCCAACTGTTGCACTGTTCTAGCTTCCTTAGGATGTTCAGTTTCCTTTTGGCCATTCACAAGGTCCTAGAACATCTTCTGAACATCTCTTATAAAACCACCAGAGAGATTTACAGTTGGAGTTGATGGCAACAACTACTGACATACAGCTGGGTGCAGAAATGCCTCCATGCAAGATCTGACCACAAGAGCATGAGAATGTTCTATTATACTCTTAACCACAAAAATGCACTTAGTATAATATTCTTCAATTATCAAACCCAACGGGTATTCACTCATTCTTTCACTTACATCAACATTCAGTGGGCACCTACTAGTGTGTCCAGTGCCAAGAGAGAAAGATTGGTAACATAGATATCCTTCTTGGGAAACTCACAGTCTAGTAGGGGACATAATGTAAAAATAAATAATTTCAGTGCAACATGATATAATGCAAAATTAGAAATATATGCAAAGTACATGATAGTTTCAAATCCTGCCTATAATGCTTGAAGTAGAGACAGATTGTTAAAACCAAATCTGCTTATAACTCTTATATACAATATAGGAAAAAACAAATTGTTTTCGATTAAATGGCAAGGTACTCAAGAAAGAAATTTGACTCCTTACATCACAAATTAAAATCAATTCTAGATTGTTTGAGCAGTCAAAAAATGCTAAGCCAAGAAAAAGTCAAAGAAACATAGGTGATACTTATCTGGCCTCTGCACAAGGAATAATGTTGCTTAAAATCAGTGGAAGAAAGGAGAGCAATAAGATTCACTGTGATCAAATAAGATTTTCTTAATGTTAGGAAATTATAAATAAAATTAAATGAAAATTAAAAGCTAGGAAAATGCATTTGCAATAATGGAATAATGCTCTTTTTTAGAAATGTATTTTATGAAAATTATCTGAAGTACTGAAACAGAATACTAACTTCAGAATTATTTTTTCATAGCAAATATTTATATTCCAGTTAAAATCCAATGGAGTGGAAAAAATCCAATAGAGGTGAATTGTTTCAAGTAGAACATTATATAACCAATAATGCTTAAGTTAATGATGTTTATGAATAATTTAAATATGTATAACATGTTGAATGAAAATATGCACATAATACCATTCCATGTGCAACAGAAAAGACATTAAAAAATCAATCCATAATAAAAAGTCTTAGATTAAGATGATATATGGGATGGATTACTATTCTCGTGATTTCTTAGTCTAAAAATACTTTCTGAACTTGAAGGGCCCATAAAGTGAAAAATGGAATCAGCAGGGGAAATCTCACATTTTCCTGCTGTCATCAACCTAGAGAACAATTACCTGGACAGCTTAATTAGCTATCCTCTCTCCACCTTGGCGCTAAGGAGGCATTTAAGTGAACCTCAGGTGGAAGCACTTCTCTTATCATGACTGGCCAGGAAATTGCAGGGCCAAAGCAGAATTTGGAGGAGAAAGATCCTCCTATAGGAATGTTCCTTTGGAGGACCGTTGAAAGTAAGTGTTCAGTGAATTTTCCTGGGCTCTGGGGCACATTAAGAGTCTGGACCTGGAGGGGAAAGTGGATGCTGCTAGATTTCCCAGACTCCAATGAAGTAAATAGCGGTCAGTGGCCCACCTTCCTCACAAACGTCGGGGTGAGACCTGTGGTCAGAGGCAGCATGGGCAGCTTGGGGCAGCATAGTGACATTGGGGTCCAACGCCCCTCACTCCTGATTTGGGAGCCCCTCTCCTCCCAACAGCCACATCTTCCAGCATTATCCTCTTTGTAGGCCAGCTGACTTCTTGCCATGCCTCAGACATGCTCAGAGCTCACGTCCTTTCTACTGGGAAGTAAAGTGTTTCCACTCAATGGAGAATTTTACCAGAAACAAAAAATATGCAATTAAGTGTAGGGTATCTTAAATTTAGGAATTTGCCATTATATGAAGGAGAATTTGATGTGATTTCTTTTACCACCTCCCTCATCCCCCGGTCAGTGTCATGTTTTAAAAAGATCGTGTTTCTCAAGAGCTACATTTATTAAGTAATAATTAATTCATTTAATGTAACTAAAGCAGTATTTCAGAGTTTCCATTTGCTTAGCATAGTGCTTAACAGCAAGAGTTTCAGAGTTTAGTAGATCTCCGCACAACCACTCACTAGCTACTTGACTCTGGACAAGTTATTTAACCTTTCCATGCCTCAGTTTCCCCATCTATAAATTATGGAAACAATGCCCGTAGGGTTGTGGGAGAATAAATCAGATGACATACAGTCAGCCCTCTGCATTTGTGGGTTCCACATCCTTGGAGTAAACCAACATGGGTCGAAAATATTCTGAAAAAAATCCACAAAATTCCAAAAAGCAAAGCTTGAATTTGCTGCACAGAGTGCTATGTATTGAATCCACATTGATGAAGTGATGTGTAGGCATTGTATAAGGTGTTATAAGTTATCTAGAGATGATTTAAAGTATGTAGGAGAATGTGTGTAGGTTATAGGCAAATACCACACCATTTTACATAAGGGACTTGAGCATTCCTGGATTTTGATAAGGCGGAGAGGTCCTGGAATCAATTCCCCGTGAATACAGAGGGATGGCTGTATACGAATTATTGAGAACTGTGCCTGGCACAAAATAAATGATCAATAAACGGCAACTATTTAAATTGGTAAAAGAGAAATTTTATTACCACACTGAATTAATATAATTCTAATGCAAAGAAATAATCTTGATGTTTTAATTACCCTACATTACTCTTATCCTGTATAAAATACATTCTTATTTACTGTTAACATCATTGAGAATAGCTGTGCACTCCCACTATCCCAAACTCCATGGCCTCTCAGGTATGTTTGGAAATAATTGATGTAAGAAGTGGCATCCTGTATCTTTAATCATCTGTTTAGTTCTTCTTCAGGACCCATGCTTGCTATTTTACTTGAGAAAATTCCTTTAACAATGTCAGCCACGACCCACCATACAGTTATCACTCTTAGGAAACTGAAAACTTTGCCATCAACCATTATTTCTTAAGATAACCTGCTTATCAAGATCAACCAACCATTTATATCATCTCTAATTTCTAATTGTTTATAACAAGAGAAGAAGCAGAGAGAGCGACTGTGTTTAGATAACATTTATTTCCACTCTAAGATGAGATCTTTGAGAGAAGTTTGTTACCAAGTAATTTTAATTGTGACTAACAATAATCATGAGAACCTGTGGCCTTGATTTTAAATGCCATATACATATATGTATGTATGTATATACATAACACATTACAGTAAATTTTACCATGGCTCTTTAAAACATGGTACAAAGCCTAGTTGAAAAATAAAATGGTTTAGTCAATTAGATATTAGTCTACAATGATGTCAAATATTTAATTTATTTGATTTATTTTTCCTAAATGGATCAATGGCCACACAATTTCAAAATGTGTTTATCAACCCTGTTTTCACTTTGAAAGTGCTGTAAAATTTTGACTGTCAGCATTTAATTCTGGGTGGATGCCCAGCAATAACAAGACTTCCAAACTCACCCAACAGTCGTAGAAATGAGAGTAGAAATTAAATATCTGTTGGTGGATACATAAGATTTTCATACCAAAAATAATATAATACCTAATTCACTTAAAATACTGAGCACATTTTGTGAATTTAAAAGATATGTAATCATTTTATCACAAAATGTTAGAAAAATTCAACCACATAGATGTCTGTGTTCAGTGTGTTGTCTTGGGACCAATATTCGTAGTTAGAAAGGATGGAGCTTAACTGGGGGTATGTGAAAATGTCTCTGACCTTCAGGAAATTAAAACCTAGCTGGGAAAATAACTATCTATGTGTCAGAAAAACAATATCAGATATATTAAATATTGTAGAAATATTTTAAAAATATTTATCCTTGCCTAAAAGTACAGCTTAAAGTCTCATAGGAAAACTCATAAAAATAAAATAAGAACAATGAGATTGTTTTTGTACCAGAAAATATACAGGTGTAGAAGAAGGAGCTCCAAATTCAATAATAGGGAAAGCTTTTCAGAGTAGGCAAGAAAATATGCTTTCCTTTATACATTGTATATTTCCTTCTTCATATTAAACCATCTGTTTCCTTTGCCTTCCTTCCTGCAAATGTATGAAGAGCAATAATGAATTGTCCCAAGATCCATTTGAAATACTTAATCTTCCCTCCTCTGCTCCCCAAATGATAATCTTTCTTGGTGCCTGGCAGATGTTAGATATTCAACAAACGTCATATTATTTGCTGAACAAATAATGAAATATTTTCTGTGACTCATAGGTTGTGATTTAATTTGGGCTTTATTATTAAAAATAAATAAATTTAAACTATTTAGCTCATGGAATATAAAATTTTATTTAAGAAATATAATATTTTATTATATTAAGAGGGGAAGAAAACAAGAATAGAAGAATGATTCTTTATTTCTTCCCTGAGTGTTAAACTGCTCTTGGTACCTTATACTGTACCCTTGGGTAGTAAACATAAATAATTTGTGAATAATTTATTACTGCTGTTTGTTAGTTCTCCAAAAGTTTAGAAATGATGTTTCCATGTTGAAAAACTGCTCACCTGCTTTTATTTATAAACACCTACATTCATTTTTACATAAATTTTATTTTTATAAGGGGTTCAGAAAAAAATGTGTCTGCAGTAATTTTCCACAGTAAAACATGTTAAGTTTGTCCCTTAACAGGTTAAGTCTGCTAATTGCTCTGGATGGCATCGCTTTGACATTACAAGTGATTGGATTGCACTAGTGTGGCTTGGCCAGCCCATCCATTTCACGTGCTTGAAGGAAAGCAAAGGAGCAACATTTATTCTACCATTCCAGTTCTCTCATTTCTAGTCACAGCCAATGATTTTGGTTGTATGTTTGGTCTTGAATGGACAATGGGAAGCAAAAGAGATAACAAAGGGGAATAAAGTAAAAATAACTTCAGGAATCAGTACGGAATATCCTCTCGATTTGTTTTTCCGGTTAAGTAACCTTCCTTTACTACTGGGTGTTTCCATAATCATCATCATTGTCATCATCATCATCTAAATATTTTCATTTCATTTTCTCTTGTTCATCAGTGAATTAGAAAAACTATATTATGTGCATTTTACTTTGTTTCTACTTTTTGAATAAAAAGTCTTTTCATTGAAAAAAAAGTCAATGATACAAAAGGATCAAAAAACCAAATCAACTTCACTGGCAGCATTTCCTAAGAGTTCCAAAATAACCTTAGAGCTTCAGAATTTCCAGGACACATGTATCTTGAGGACACAACAAAATATACTACAGAAATGCCCTAGCAACTAGTGTTTCCAAAGAATCGTTTATTTAATTTCTTGAAACATAATTATAAATTCAGTTGCTGGAATCTTCCTATCTCTACTGAAGGAATTCTCAGCATATATAACGTATGACTTAGGTCTTACTGTAGGAATATACTCTGGATCTGGTGGCCTTGTCAGGTACCCTGATAGATGGTATTGAGTCCTCTTTCCAGGTAGTTAAATAATCTTCTTCTTTGGGTGTTACAATCACATTCATAATGTCGTAGAATATCAGATTACTCTTCTTTCAATGTGTTTTCGTACCATGATTATCACTCCCTTTGATACAAGGAGAATAGCTACAATTATTTCATTTTACAGATGAGGAAACTGAAGGCACAAAGCAGCTTTATAGCAATGTAGGGAGCTTGGAGCCTAGAGTATATGTCACTAGACTTAGGTGCTTCCACCAAGTTTGATAGTCTTAGTATTATAATATTTATACAAGTTTTAATGTTATCTCTTCTGTAACTTAAAACTGAACAAAAAGAAAATTTTTATTTTTTGTTTCTCCCCAAATTAGTGAAAAATAAAATGCAATAAAAATCCTATGATATTTTCTTCTGGGTTCATTATAAAGATTTTTTTTCAAGGCATGAATATAAGAACCATCAAAATAATCTCGGAGTAGGAAAATGAGAGGATGTTTACCAGTTATCAAAATGTTCTATAATTTATTAATAAAATATGATTATAAGTAATGAGAAAATGTGGTACAGGACTGGACAGATGGCACATGAACTGACAGAATAAAAATTGGGCAGAATAAGGAATTTACAAACAACTTCATCATGAAGATTACTTTAATCGATAGAGAAATCATTCAATTAATTGTGTTGGGATAAGTAGCAGTTAGTTTGGAAAAACAAAATCAAAATAATTCTCGATTAATACCCCACACTATGCATTAAAATGTTCCATAAATTTTAAATATAAATATAAAAACATAAAAGAACTAAAAGAAAATGTAGAAAAAAGCCTTATTGGATTGTTTAAAGAAATCTTTTTCAATATAAGATTAAGGCCAGGAACCATAGATAGCAAACAAAATTGACGACCTAAAAATAAAAGAAATCTATATAGCAAAATACAACATAAATAATAATGATAATACATGATAAACTTGGAAAAGAATTGTCATGTATGAGGGACAAAGAATTATTGTCCTTTATATATAAAGAGCTTCTACAAATAATGGACAAATTACTAGACAAATGGACAAAAAAATATATATGAGCAAATCAGTAAAGTAAATGCAAATTAAAAACAAGGAAATAATTTTTTACTTGTAAAATTGTCAAAGGATAATAAATAATTATGAGCAATGTTAATAAGAGGATGACAAGGGATATTGTCATAAAATCTTGATTCTAGTATAAATTGGTACTGATTTTTAGACAAAAATTTGATGACATCTATGTGTGTGTGTATGTAGGAAAAAAAATTGCAAGAATATAACCCAAACTATTAAGAGTAGTTGGGAAAGGGGATTTCCAGTGGTTTTAAAAATAATTTTTATTATTTTTATGTTGTTAAAGTTACCATCACTATGGATAATTTTTTGCCCAAAACCATGATACTATATTCAAAACAAGGAAGTCTGATAATGTTAAAATAGTCAATTATTAACCCAAAGGTCTTTCTTTGCAGACTTAAGAAACTTCAGGATAATGGCTGGAGGAAGGAATGTTACAATAGTCACCAAATTCATCCTTTTGGGATTCTCAGATTTCCCCAAGCTCAAGATTGTTCTCTTTTCAGTATTCTTGGGGACTTATGTCTTGACAGTGGCCTGGAATCTGGGCCTCATTATCCTTATTAGGGTGGACTCCTGCCTACATACACCCATGTACTTCTTCCTTAGCAACTTATCCTTCTTAGATTTTTGCTATGTCACCTCCACAACCCCTAAAATGCTCTCAGACTTCTTCCAGAAGCCTAAATCCATCTCCTTTATGGGGTGCACCATGCAGTACTTCTTCTTCTCTAGCCTGGGTCTGACTGAGTGCTGTCTTCTGGCAGCCATGGCTTATGATCGATATGCTGCCATCTGTAACCCTCTGCTCTACATGGCCATCATGTCCCCCACCTTCTGTGGGCACGTGGTGGTTGGAGCCTATATAACCGGTATCTTTGGTTCATTGATCCAGTTGTGTGCTTTACTTCAGCTCAACTTCTGTGGGCCAAATGTTATCAACCACTTCTTCTGTGACTTGACTCAATTATTAGTCCTATCCTGCTCTGAAACCTTTTTCCTACAAGTCATAAAGTTTGTAATAGCAGTGATCTTTGGACTCACATCTGTCTTGGTTATCATGATATCCTATGGTTATATCGTTGCCACCATCCTGAGGATCAGCTCAGTTGAAGGCAGGTTCAAAGCCTTCAACACCTGTGCTTCTCACCTGACAGCAGTGACATTCTTTTTTGGATCAGGACTCTTTGTCTATATGCATCCCAGCTCTGATAATTCTTTGGGCTATGACAAAATGGCATCAGTCTTCTATACAGTGGTGATTCCCATGCTGAATCCTTTGATTTATAGTCTGAGGAACAAGGAAGTCAAAGATGCCCTTAAGAGGTGTAAGAAGAGAGTGTTTTCCCATTGCCACTATTAATTAAATGTCTGGTAGGATAGTGACCTTGCTGACCAGAAGTTTCTAGACAATACAAGGGAAATGCATTTAACATTATTTAACCTCACTGATGCTCTGGCAGGACTACAAGTGTGTCAACCCATCTAAATCCAGGACTGGCTCAGTGCTGTGAAAATTCTGAGGCTTCTTTCAGTCTTGACAGTTGACTCTCCTCTCCTACACCAGCAATGACCTCACAAAGCAGTTAATATAACAATTTTTATGAAGTGGCAACCTTCAGTTCTTTGGTGTTTGACCCTTACATGTTGTTTCAGAATTTCACACTGCAGGACAGAGAGAACGGGACTAAGCACAAGTTCTTTTTCATACACAACATCACAAGCAGTATAACGACCACAGTGTCCCAGGCTTCAACCCATAGGGTGCCCAGGCAAATTCCAGTTGATCGAGGTGGGGATTTGGAGAGAAGTATAACTTTAGGCACTTACCTAACTTCTCTGCTGAGGAAATATGCCATAGGGAGTTTGGTCTGGGATTTGTTTTCTAGGATTTTATTTTCATTTTTTTTAATTTTTTTTATTTATTATAGCTTATTATGGGGGTACAACAGTTCTGGTTAAGTATATTGCCCATGCCCCTCCCAACCCCCTGAGTCTGAGCTTCAAGAGTGTCCATTCCCCCGACAGTGCACATCGCACTCATCATGTAGGTATACACCCATTCCCTCCCCCACCCCCAACACCCCGAGTCAGATCTTCGAGCATGTCCATTCCCCTGACAGTTCGCTTCGCTCTCATCATGTAGATATACATCCATCCCCTCCCCCCACCTCTGTCTGATACCCAATTGGTATCATTCCCAAATGTGCACCCAGGTGTTGATCAGGGAAACCAATTTTCTGGTGAGTACATGTGGTGCTTATTTTTCCATTCTTGGGATACTTCGTTTAATAGAATGGGTTCCAACTCTCCCCAGGAGAACCAAAGAGATGTCGTATCATCGTTATTTCTTATAGCTGAGTAATACTCCATGGTATAAAGATACCACATTTTACTATTTTTAGAACCAAACATCAACAGTTTGTACATGAATGAACATGGGGTTTGCTATGGTACTATCCTGCCCTTGGAAAGCTAAAATATAAAGGGAAAAGTGAATATTTTGGCTATAAAATATACTCAGACATATATAATATGTTTGGTTTTCTTTTTTTAACATTAGAATCAAACTATATATTAAGCTTTGTAATGTACATATTTTCCCACTCTTGACATTATTGTGAGCATTTTTAATCACTTTTTAAAATTGCTTAACTTTGTGTCTTATACTGAATTTTTGTATCTTTCATCATTGTGCACAGTAGGTACTCAAAAATTATTTGGTGAATGAATAGATAGCTTAAGAAGCAGAGAATTTAGAGGAAGAATATATGACTGTAGCATTTATAGTCATTCTGGTTAGCCACTTAATAGTTTTGTGATTATAGGCAAGTTACATAACCTCCTTGTGCCTGAGTTTTCTCGTTTGTAAAGTGGGAATAACAATAATTAGGGTTGTTAGGAAGATTACAAGGAGAAATTATATTTCAAATAATTATCAATAGTGCCTGGAACATGTCCACTCATGTCTACCTACTTCCACTCATGTCCACCCATGTCCACTCTCGTCCACTCACGTACACCCACATCCACTCACATCCACTCATGTCCATCCACGTCCATTCATGAGTGGACCAGGGTGGACATCGGTGGACGTGAGTGGAGGTGAGTCGATGTGGGTGGATATGAGTGGAGATGGGTGGATGTGAGTGGACGTGGGTGGACATGAGAGGACATGAGTGGATGTGACTAGACATGTGTAGACATGAGGGGACGAGAGTGG
>CM052438.1:171922153-171944129 GCA_028533085.1 Varecia variegata
AGGCTGGAGGATCACTTGAGGCCAGGAGTTCAAGACCAACCTGGGCAACATAGTGAGACCCCATTGGTGATCTGAACCCCACATTGTTCAAGGGTCAGCTGTATGGGGACATAGGACAATTCTGCTCAGGCACGACTCCACTATTCACTCAAAGATTCAGGAAGCCCCGGGATCATCCTGGGCCTCATGTGTAAAATGAGTGCACTGAAGTAGGTGCTCTTCAAAATCCCCTTGAGAACTAACATTCAATTACTCTATAATAAGTGAGTATTGATAATTCCATAACTGCTTTTATGCTTTCATAAAGCCTGGAAGGATATAAGAATAATGTAGCAGGATAGTGAGAAGAGTCACACACCAACAAGTAGCTTGGAAATGGCTGTGAATTGATCAATTTAATGACTCTAGGAAGGCTCCTGAGAAGTTAGATAAGACAAGGCTGAAAGTGTCATTATGTTCACTTCCTTGCAAGTGCATTTTTTCTCAAATCAGAAATATTTTTGAGTTAAATGTTCTTGATTCTTGCTCTTATTTGGGTCAGTGATAATTTTAAACACGTTTTGCAAACTCTGGACCACGACCAAGCAAACTGTAACCACCTACCACCGTTGCATAGTTTCACTGGCTTCTCAGTCACCCTCGAGTCTACCCATGGCGTCCACGTAAAAGAGTCCTCCTGCTAGGGAGAGGGACTTGAGCTCGTGTAAGGGTTAAGATGTTTAGGCAACTACCTGGGGATTACAAAACTGAGGAAAGATTTTTCGAAGTTCTTTTCTCTTTTTCCCATTGCAGCCAGTTCAGAGAAAACAAAGCACCAAGTCTGCAGGACAAATGGTAATTAACCAGCAGAATATTTTTGCATCAGCACCATATGCTCTTGTCAAGATGCTACAGCTGTCATTCTCTCTATATGGTCATTAGAATATCCCCCAACTCCAAAACACTTTTATTTAGATAAACTCATTAGAAAAATTATTATGGGAAGTCTTGAAAGGCAAAAAATAGCTGTCAAATATAGCCTTGAAGTTGTAGAAGTAGAAATCTTAAACATTTCCCTTGAGAAAGTCTGTGACTTAATGGAATAAACTATGTCTATGAACTACAAATATTTGTCAACATTAGCTGTCCAAAATTTCTTTCTTCTCCCCACCCATTTCCCAGTCTCCTACTTCCAAAAATGAATAAAAAGAGAAAATCCCCAAAATCCCCCAGCATAAAGCTATACTCAGAGAAGTAAGGTCAAAGTGTCCTTTTCCCAAAATCAGATTAGTCATTGTTTCCTGGTGCACTGTTTTGAGAAGAATTCTCAAGGAATGAGGTGATTAATTGGGCGGGGGGAGGTCAATGAGTTTGCCATCGATATGGAAGGGGAAAATGGTAGCAGACAGGCAGTGTATTTACCATCCCAGACTTAGAGGTGGTTCCGTCCACAGTGAGACTGAATGAAGGGAGAATATGGTAGGAAGAGAAGAGAAAATTGTATTCATCATCTTTTCACCATCATCATCATCATCAACAGTCATGACAACAAAAAGATTTATTGAGCAGCTACATTACGTACTGATCTCCTTGTAATTGTAAAGATACACATGACTTCCTCTAATCTCCACCCACTCAATATAGCAAGCTTAGGCCTGGTGTAGTATTCACTAAACACCATATTCAATTCTGAAAAATGTCTCTATATTTCAGAATTCTTTTTTTTTTTTTTTTTAATTGGATAACCTTAATTTTATTGTATTTTAGGTTTTTTTTTTTTTTTTTTTTTTTTTTTTTTTATTTCAGCTTTTTATGGGGGTACAAAAGTTCTGCATAGATATATTGCCCATGTCCCTCCCAATCCCCCGAGTCCGAGCCTCAAGCGTGTCCATTCCCCAAACAGTGCACATCGCACTCCTCCTGTAGGTATATACCCATCTATATTTCAGAATCCTGAAAATTCTCTATATTTCTATTATGTATCTCTGGAACCCCAGTTAAATGTCTGGTGGATCTTCTTGCTTCACATCAGTGAAACATTCATTATTTACATTTCTCTACTGTGTTCTGCTTTATTTTTCTAGATCTCTCTTCTTAGTTCTATAGTAACTTGTGTTAATTGGTTGTTCAACACATCCATTGAGTTTTAAGTTTCGATCATAATATTTTGTTTTCTTTTCCACAGCTTTCATTTTGTTCTTTTCCCAAATGGTTTTAATAGTCTCTTATTCTTTCGTCATACTTTCAATAGCATCCTTTATTTAAACATAGTAAACATACTTATTTAAACTACCTAATAATTTAAATACCTAGTTTTACAAGTCTGATTCTATAGTTTGATGCTATTGCAGCTTCTTGTCCCAAGTGCCCTATTTACTTGGGTGTTGAGTGAATTTTGATTATAATTTCATGTTCTTTTGAACTTTATCTGCAGGAAGCATTGAGGCTTAAATTTAAAATGTGTTTCTCCAGAAATAATTTACATGACTTCTGTCAGGTACCTTGGGGGCAATACCAACCCAGAATCCCTTTAAACAAAAATTTGACTCCAAGTTTTCAGGGTCAAAACAAGGATAAGATTTAGGCTCCATATCTAAATACATTGAAGTGTGAGCTTAAGGATTATCAGGAGGGCCTTTTTACTTTTCCTCTGCCTCTCAAAACAAGACAGAGAGTTGTGCGCGTCAGCATCTCATTTCCTGCAGTAGGTTTTTTCCTATGCCGGCCCCTGACAACTTCCCTCTTTGTGAGCTGCTGTTTCAGTAGCACGGGGTTTGTCTCTTGTCCAACCCCACACGCTCCTACCCTTCATACACATGCCCGTTAAAACCCAGGCCTTAGGACACCGGGGTTTAGTAGATCCCTCCTGGGAAAATCCTGGCCCCAGTCCACCATTCTCTTAGCTTTGTGCTTTCTTGTCATCTCTGTACTTTCAGGAATTTATTTCCGTTCTCATTAGCCATGAAAAAACGTGTTTTCGATTTTATCTAGCATTCTTAGTGGTTTCTGTGAATGTATAACCCACCATATTCCCAGAAGCAGGTCTACAAACAATATTTTTACGAAAGTTATTGTTACTGCAGCTTATCACAGGCCAGTTTTTCTAAAAACACCAAGCTCTTTGATTTGCTTATATTTTTTGTTCCTAATATGATTAAATTTGCCTTAAAGGCAAGGCATGGTATTATATAGATAATGTTTATTGAGTTTATTGAGAGGATCTATTCCAGGTGCTATATGTATCTTTTATCCTTTGTTTCATTTTAATTTGTCACAGCCCTAGAGATACATGATGTCATTATTCTCATTTTGTAGATAAGAAGACTGTGACAGAGGCAGAGTGGTAAACAGCCCAAAGTCAGATCCCAGGAAGGACAGAACCAGGGTTCACATCCAGGTACTCTACCTCCAGAGCTGCATCTTGAAGACTGCACTCCACGCACTAAAATGCATTCATTGATGCATTAATCCTGTTCCTAACAACTAGAGACTGCAAAACACTATACTTGTTGGCCTGGAGAAGCAAAGGATCTCATAAGGACCGTATAGCCCAGTGAGAGGAAAAATGTGCCCGTGGAGGCATAATACCAGCAAGCGATGATTTGTGACAAGAAAAAGAGAGAAACTGGTGTGGGACATCACCAGCTGGAGGCAGGTGGGATGTTCAGAGACCGGAGAATCCTCCTGCATGTTTTTTGCAAGAATTTCTCACAAAAGGTATCTAGAATGGCAGAGCCTATTTCCGAGACATTATTGTACAAACGGACAGGACAATGACAATGTAATTAAACGTGCTGTCAATAACACAATCACCATGTCACTTCACATAGATGCTCTTTCAGGAAAGGAACAGAAAAGTGGTAATGCTGACTGCTTGCCAAGGAAGCGAGATGAACTGGAAGAGAGGTTATCTTCTTTCAGGAAGAAGGACTGATAAGGCATTAAAATATTTTGCAAAACGCGCTGGTATAACTGAGGAACAGGGAAATCTCACTGCAAAGCTCATGTTTACAGATGCCCGAGAGATAAAATGACCACAGCAAACCGTACATGGGTTTGCCACATCATTTTTCTCAGCCGCTCCAGATGTTACCATTTCTAATTAAACCTTGTTTTAGTTGCCTCTTAGTTATCAAAGACTCCTCAGCCTTCTTCTTTTGTTTGGGATAAAGTTTATTTTGGAATAAAATTTATCTTGGCTCTTTCTTCAGCTTTTTCTCACCCCCATTCTTGGTGTAGTGTATTCCTCCTCCCCCTGCTTACCTCCTTTGATCTTGCTTAGCAAATGAAAAGGAAGGAAATAGAAAGATAACATATCACATTCATTTCATCCTAACTTCTATTTATCACCTCTGCTCATAAAAGTGTAATTAGCTTATACCGTTATTAATTTCTGTAGCCTACTCATTACTCACAAAACCTTTTTTTAATGTTTCGCAGGCCTTATGCCTGAATAATAAATATATAAGTATGTAGATTTAAAATATAAGAAAATCACATTTTGCTTTCATTCCAAAATTATGGTTAGATTATAGTTTTAAAAATTAAATTGCAATCTGTCAGAGTTGACTAGAAAACTAAGAAATTCTGTATTCTAAATATAAAATCCAAAATAAATAACTTTGCTCACACACTTTTATTGATCTAAAAAACAAGCCCTATGAAACACAATTTTGATTTTCACTATAAAAAGCCAATTCTTTTTAAAACAAAATAAAAAGGATATATGTTGTTACAATCTAATATAGCCTAAAAATTAAATAGTCATGATTACCATATTTCCTTCAGAAGAACTCTACTGAGAACTTATCTGTCACCTGAATGGTCCCCTTTATTTTTTGCTAAATACTTTCAGGATTTGCACTAAAATAGTAAGATTAATTCATTCATTAAACAAATATTGTTTAAGTACATATGATGTGCCAGGCCCTGTTCAGATATTGGAACCTCAAGGGTCCTGTTATCAGCAATACAAGCCAAGGTAGCTGAAGGTGCAGTGAAACCATCTTTCCCTCCCTCTTTGGAACCCAAAACAGACAGACAGGTAGATAATATCTTAGAAAGTTTTACTAAATCAGGACTCCTCCCCATGCTACTCTGCCTCCACTAAGAACTCCAGCAAGAAGAAGGTTGTCTTCTTTTTTTTTAATAATCAGCTGACTTTAAGATCCAAAAAGCAAGGTTATTTTTTGAGGATAGAGAAAGGATGCCATCAAGTTCAGCTGTAAGGACACACACCAGATACCAAAAGGAAAAAGACAAAAAGGATAAGAATGGATATGTTAACTAGCTTGATTTTATCATTCCACGTTGCATGCATATATCAAAACATCACATTGTACTCCATACATACAGTTATGTTCTATCATTAAAAATATACTAATTTTTAAAAAAGAAAATGTGAAGGCAAATTATAGCTAATTGTAACTGCAAAATAAAAGTAAATAAAATGCATAAAGAAGGCCCCAGTCCTAATAAAATGGTGCTTAACTTCCTAAAGCAGGAAAATCTCATGCATGACCTTCTGTTAGAAAACTACCAGGGATGGCATGTATGATGGAAAACAATTCCAGAACCTTCTAAGATCTGGAAGCCATAGACATGGAAGGTGTTAAAAAGAGAAGAAATATTTGTTTTGCCTTCTGGTAAAAAGAGAGTCTGTAAGAAAAGAGTGGCATCTGTACAAGTCCCACTGTGTTGACAATAGAGGCAATTGCCAAGAGTATCCGTTACAAGACGTGTGAAATGAGAAGAGGGGACACTGGACATGTACAGGGCTTCTCAGAACCCACCTCTGCCTGTTAGGCTCCTAGGACACCTCCAGCTGCAGCTCAACCCCAGATGGAGTCTCATGGCCAACTGTATTGCAGGTTGAGGTCAAGTTGAGGGGTGAAATGAACCCTGTCAGACTATACGCATAGCTTTCCGTTGTTAGAAAATGACTATGAGTGCCAATGCGTGTCTGACTTATGGACTTGGGCCTTCCAAACCATGTGGATTAATTTTATTCCTTAAGGATTTTTTTTTTTTTAAGTTTTACATATTTATTGTTTCAACCTCAACCAGGCCTGTAATCTTTCTTGTGAAATCAAGGATTTCTTAAGATTGAAAATAACCCAGCCTCCTTTTGCCTAAGAATGAAGTTTTATTAAAACAAACAAGGATATACCATACAATATCAAAGCAATGCTTTATGCATGCTAATTTTTCTGTGTATGCTGTCATTTAAGTCCAGTCTGGCATTGTAAGTTCCATTTCAGAAGAACTTGGCTTTAAGAGGGAGATGAAAGTCTCTGTTCTTCTGTGAGGTCTCTCTGGGTCCCCGCTGCCTGGTTATTGCTAGAGTGTGGTCCCACACAGAGTGTGTGGTTTGTCGCTCTTCCAACTAGATAGTGCCAGCCATTTGGTCTGGCACCACTGAAACTGCTACATATAGTTTGCAAAAACTCCAAGCCACGATTGCAAGAGACTCCTAAGACTATATTTTGCTTGTAGGAAAGAGGGGAATCTCATCTTGGGCCAGGCCCACAAGCAGTATTGCACATAGGAGGCAGTGGCCAGCAGAAGGGGAGAGTAGAGTATGAGAAGAGTGAGGGTGAAAGAAAAGCAGCAAAGGTCAGATATAAACAGTTGGTTCATCTTCCCCAGGGATGAGACATCAAGAATTTGGGGAAGGTAATCGTAGATCAAGCTTATGGCAGAATGCTGGGGTATGCAGCATATCTCCTTATATGCAAGGTGGGCAGTCGGCCTCTCCTCATTTTTAGGTCAGGGAGATCCCGATCAGTTATCTGGACACAGACAAGTGAAATGCAAGCGATTCTTCATTTGTGTGGATGATCAGAAAACAGGCAAACTCTAGGCTTGTCTAGGTTTAAGACTAGAAACATGAGACTACTAATCTTTAGACAAAAGTTATAGCACTAATTCATGAGTGTGTGATTGTACGTACCTACAAAAAAATTAGGGGAATGTCGGTGGTACACAGGGACAGCAACCAGATATCTGCAAAACTCTAAAATTTAAACCATAAAATCAGCCCATAATAGATACATAAATTGTGTAACAGAAACATTTTAGAGAAAATACATTTCTTAGACCAAAAGATTGATTAGAAGGGAGGATGGTCACCTTGAAAGAGAGGAAAAGGAATGTTTGGGGACAGATACTGGTAGTGCCCAGGGCCTCATCTCTGCAGACCCCTCCCTGGGTTCATCAGGTGCTAATAGACGTTATCCACTTTGCTCTAACCCCTTTCTCTCCAAATAGACTTTCGATTGTAATTTGTCTTTCTATGTGGCTTCCTCAACAGATGGAGAATTGTGCCACTGGCACAAGCACAAGCTTGGCAGTTTTGTTCTTCACTAAAAATTAAAACTGGCATTCTGGCTTACGCAGCTAGCTATTCTGAGCTCGGTTAACTTCAGCCCATCTGGGAAAGATTTTCTAAGGTTGCCAAGATGAGTGCCACACCCTGGATGGTGGTAATTTTACTAAAGTGAGTTCCATCCCCAGCTAGCCAGCCCTCCCCAGAGAGAGCTATGCCTTGTCCTGCTCTAAATACCTATCAAATGCCCTATTCCTTTAGTACCAAAACTATTCTTTTTTTTTTTTTTTGAGACAGAGTCTCACTCTGTTGCCCGGGCTAGAGTGAGTGCCGTGGCGTCAGCCTAGTTCACAGCAACCTCAAACTCCTGGGCTTAAGCGCTCCTACTGCCTCAGCCTCCCGAGTAGCTGGGACTACAGGCATGCGCCACCATGCCCGGCCAATTTTTTCTATATATATTTTTTAGTTGGCCAGATCATTTCTTTCTATTTTTTAGTAGAGACGGGGTCTCGCTCTTCCTCAGGCTGGTCTTGAACTCCTGACCTCGAGCAATCCACCCACCTCGGCCTCCCAGAGTGCTAGGATTACAGGCGTGAGCCACCACGCCTGGCCCCAAAACTATCCTATTTAAAGTATGTCTGCTTATATGCCGCATAATAAATGCACTTATTTGAGAAGTCTGATTTAGCATGTGGCTTACTGTAAACCCCAGATCATTTTTGCCTCATTCAAGTCTTGCAACCAATCCCCATCTTATACATTAGCATTAATCATTATTAATGATTAATCTTTATTAATGAACCTTACACTCTCCCTGGTAGTTGGGCAAACTGCAAAAGTATCTTATAGCTTCTCAGTGTAAAGAGAAAATTTCCATTACTAGCAAATATATATGTGGCCAAAACGAGAGAGATATTTAATAAAGATTTTGTATGCAGAATCTCATTTCACCAAAAAAGTTTAGAGATGATAATAATAGATCAGTGACAGCTCCATGTAAATCCAAAGCATGAGACATTTTATTTCGTTAGTTGCGTTGTTTCAATGACTTTTGGCACTAGAACTTAAAATTAGCTATCATTTTAAAAATTGGTAAACTGCAAGACAGGAGTTTGGTGAGCTGGAGGACAGATAAAGAAGTGGGGGAAGCGGCTGTAAGGACGAGGGGGAGGCATCCAGGTTGCTGACGGAGTTGGCACAGTGGCCACACGTATGAACCTGAGCTTGTTCTGATCCCCAAGGGACCACTTCTGATGTGCAAGAGAAATAGCAGAGATGAAAGCACGCATGCACGATATTCCAAAGCTATTTCTTTGTCTCTTTTTAACACCTTTCCCTGGATTTCTTTTTGTTTATTTATACAAAATTGACTAAAAATATTGACTAATTGACTAATAATATAAGCTAAGATCTATTAAGTATGACCATATGCCAGGCACTGGCATATTCTCTATTCATGCATGTTCTCACTTAATTGCTGTATCAATTTTATGAGGTAGATACAATTATTATCCTCATTTTACAGAGGAAAATCGAGCCTATAAATAACCTGCATAAAGCCACATGCCTACAAAATAGCAGAAAGGAGATTAATAATCGCAGGTCTGCTGACTTAAAAATGAATATTCTTAACTGCTTTTTGGGATAGTCTCTCCCGACCCTCTTTCCAGTGCAGCAAAACCATTACAAAGCTCACATTTTCCACCAAACTAAGGAAATGGGTTCTATTTCTTTGGCTTTGATAATGATAAGTCATTATCTAATAATAATAGTAATAGCACCTCTTGAACATTTCCTGTTCACAGGGCACTACCCTAAGCGTTCACATGGACACTTTAATTCTTCACAATAATCCTAGCAGGTAATTACTATCATTATTTCTAATTTACAGATGAGGAACTGAGGCACACAGAGTCCTAGTAAATTGCCCATGGACACACAGGGAGACATAATTTACTCACTCATTTATGGCCCATTGTAGAAAGGCCACAGCTGCATAAATTGATGCTAGTTTTTTACTGCCAGTACAAGGGTACATTAAAAAGTTCTGAGAAAATGTGGAGAAGAAAAATCATTGTCTTCAATTCCTTGGCTAAGTTCTCATCTAGAATTTATCCCAAACCTTTCACCCCAAATGACTGTGTGCTCTTTTTCAGATTGTGAAGAAACTTTTGAGGGTTGGTTAGAAAGCTGTTACTTTGGGCTTAAGCAGTAATTTCTTGGTTTTATTTAAAATCATCTTAGTGACAACATTTTGTATCATTGATTGAATTGTCCAAGAGGTTGTTCCATTTGCTGTCTTTAAGGCCCAAATCAGAATTCCTGCCTTAATCCATCCAAAGAGTACCAACATACCCTCATCAGTCACAGTGGCTCCCTACAGCCAGATTCTCAAACACGTGAAGGTGTCTGCCTTGTAGTCCTCGTGAGTTCTAAAGAAAGCATTTGAGAATCTCAGAGGAGGAGAAGGCAACTGTGTTCAGAAAGACTGTCATCTTCTGCAGGTCATGATGCTATACAATACCTTAAGGATCACCTCCATTAATGCTGGACTAATATTTTTTCTATGCTGCTTCTCCTACAGACACAAGCTCTATTTTAACGTTCCAGGATGTTTTTTGTCATGGTGAAGTTTTCTGCTAAATTGAGCATTTAAAGTCTCATTCTATGCAAATGCTATTTTATTCTAGAAACCAATAATGGCCAAATTATTTTCTCATAGCCAAGAGGTAAACTGGTTAGCGGAATCTTAGAAAGGGGGCAAAGAGCCTGGTCCACACAAATCATCGTGTGGATCTACTATTCCATTTATTACATAAATGTCTGGACAGTTGACCCAGCTCACGGCTTCACTGTAAACATTAGCCACAGTCAAAAAAATGAATGCCCATGAGAAGGCACAGGGTCCCTTTTCACAGCTTTCCTCATGGCATTTTTAATCTCCTTATTCCTAAGACTGTAGATGATGGGGTTCACCATGGGGATCACCACGGCATAGAATATGGACACCACCTTGTTCCGGTTTAGGGAGTAGCTGGAACTAGGTCGCATGTACATGAAGAGACCAGAGCCATAGAAGAGGGTCACAGCAGTCAGGTGAGAGGCACAGGTGCTGAAGGCCTTGGTCCTACCTTCAGCTGAGCTGATCTTCAGAACGGCGGCAACAATGTAACCATAAGAGATGAGGATCACAAAGACAGACGCCACTCCAACGAGAACGCCCACCACGAAGGTCACCACCTGGCTGGTGAAGGTATCAGAGCAGGACAGAGCCAGGACCGGGGGGAGGTCACAGAAGAAGTGGTTGATCATGGTGGGCCCACAGAAATCGTGCTGATAGACAGAGCATGTTTCAATCAAAGAACTAAGGAATCCACCCACATAGGCGCCAGCCACCATCTTTAAGCAAAGTGTGTGGGATACCAGGGCTGTGTAGAGCAGCGGGTTGCAGATGGCAGCGTACCGGTCGTAGGCCATGGCTGCCAGGAGAAAGCATTCGGTCAGCCCCATCCCACAGAAGACAAAGTACTGTGTGGCACAGCCAACGAAGGAAATGGTTTTCTGCTCTGTGATGATGTTGGAGAGCATCTTGGGGACTGTGGAAGACACATAGCAGATGTCCAGGAAGGACAGGTTACTGAGGAAGAAGTACATGGGCGTGTGCAGGTGAGAATCCATCCTGATGAGGGCTATGAGGCTCAGGTTCCAGGCCAGGGTCAGGAGGTAGATCCCCAAAAATAACATGAAAAGGAAAATCTTCATTTGAGGATGATCTGAAAATCCCAGGAGGATAAATTTTGTCACAATTGTGTTGTTCCTTCCTACAGCCATAGGTCTGCTTCCTGCATAAAGAAAAGAAGGAATTCTGTGGGGAGCCTAGACTGCTCTTGACCATGGCATCAATCTATGTAATCCCATCAAAAAGGAGTGAAGATGAATTTGGTGTTTCTTATCTTAATGAAATCTTCCCTACCAGAATGTAAGCTACTCAGAGGCAGACAGAGAGTTTTATCTGTCTGTTTATTGATCTATCTTGAACACCTAGTACAGTGCCTGAGACATAGGCACCCAGTAAATATTTGTTGAATAAATGAATTTTTTTCACTGCTTAACCTCCGAGTTTAGCAATGTTTGGCCTATGAGTTATATTATGAGTTATAATTTGGCCTATTATCATTATAATAAAATATGTAATATATAATATAATCACAATCATAACAATAGAATAACAATCATTATATAATATGATAATATAACCACACTTATTTAGTATTTATTATATACCAGGCACTGTTCTAAGGACTTGATTTATATAAACCCATTTAATTCTCTCAACAGCCTCAGGAAGTGGTAGTGTTATTCTTCCCTTTTTACAAATAAAAGGTAGAATAGGCTGTAAATTTACAGTTGTCATTTGCTGGATGAATGAGGTTGGGGGCACTGAGTGGGACTTACTGAATTACTTTAGGCAGCAGTGTCTTAAGATCTTGTGCTACAAGAGAAGAAATATTGGTCCCTTTGCTCCAATAACATCTTTTGCAACCCTCAGTTCACCTGCATTTTCCACGGCTCCATGCCCGGTTTCTGGTTCAGTCACTTCTTTATGCTTTGGCCTCTGTAAATAGTACTACCTGCCTCTGGAATCCCTGCTCCTTTGTTGCCAAGTCTTCTAAGTGGCCTATGGGAGTTCATTATTTTAATGGGCAGAGGGTAGCCACACTCTTTCTCCAAGAGGCTGCCCTCTGTCACACACTCCAGGGTCCAACGTAAAAAGCCCAGCAATCATTAGAGCTGAACATTTCTGAGCACTAATTGTTCTCTGGAGAGATGGCCAGAGGGACCAGCCACCTATCACCAGAGCGCTCTTTCCTGTCTCCTCCTTATTCTCCACTGAGCTTTCCCTGATTTGGGTCCAGGAAGATGTCCTTTTGCATCAGCAGACAGCCTTTTGCTTAAGAGAACTTTCATCACAAGGAAACCACACACACAAACAGACCAAGCCTCATATTTAATACTAACATACAGTGGTTACGAACATAGGTTTCCAACTGAGAGAGTTGGGTTCCAATTCTGGCTCTGCCATTTTGTCAATATAAACATGTACAAAGTTGTTTAATCTCTTAAATATCAACTTCCTCATTTGTAAAACCAGTATCACAATAATACCTACCTCAAAAGGGTGGCTGTGATAATTAAATAAGATTTAAATAAGAAAGGCTTAGCACCGTGCCTGATGAATAGAAATCTCTCAATGAATGTAAACTAATAACATCATTAACTCTGTCCCTTGGGTCATGGCCAAGAAGTGTCTTTCCTTTCTCTCTGACTTTTTGTCGTGACTCATTTTCATTGTGATGAAAACAATTTCTTTTCTCTTTTATATTTTGGATACTACTCCCAGCACTGCCACTACCTGGATATGTCACTGTGGGCAAGTCAAGTAACACCCCCGGGCCTGAGTAAATTGGGTTCTTTCTCCAAGGACCCCTCCAGCCCTGAAAGTCTGATATTTTAAGATATTCATTTTCTTTTTGGAATATTTTATTAAGGAATAAATTTCCTAAACATCAGTTAATCTATTTCATGGAGATAAAGTTAAAAGTCCATAGTCTGAAAAGAAAAAAAATTAAATGACAGAAATGTCTTCTATATGAACATACATAATTACTGAGACTCTTGACACACAAGGCAATAAACTTAATTTAGGGGAAAAAAATTTAGTGACTGAGATCTTGTAAGGAAAAGGTAAATGACTTCCAAAATCAATGGTGAACATGACAAGGCAAGGAAGTTCTTCATCAGAGAAACATTCTCATATCTAGGGTTGGAGATAAACTGGCCCAGCAAATCCTCAGGCTGGGAGAGGCAAGCCCAACTAGAGAGTTTTGATAGTGAGTTAAGATCTGGGAAACTTTAAAGGCAAATCCCATAATTATGACCTATACCTTTTCCTAGGATTAGAAAAAGTTGATAAGATAGGATAGCAATAGATTTCATCTCTCATGCCAACTCTGATTATAGTGCTAATGATTATCTACAAAGTAAGACTGAGAATCTTAAGAATAAATAGCAAATTATTAATTAACAATGTCTTCATTAGGCATGAAAATGCAGAATGGGGACATGCACTATATTTGTCAACTTATTCTACAAGAACTTTGAGAATGAGAAAGAAAGACATGCTCAAAATTACAAGCTCTCCATACCCTTACTTTAAAAAAGCAAATTTGATTAAAATAGCAGAAGTTTAAGTGACCATCAAAAAGTATCAAAGCAAATCTGTTGCACAACAATGTGAATATATTTAACACTACTCAAGTGTACACTTAAAAAATAGTTACAATTGGTGTGATGGTTAATTTTACATGTTGACTTGGCTGGATTAAGGGATACCCAGACAGCTGGTAATGGATTATTTCTGGATGTGTCTGGGAGGGTCTTTCTGGGAGAGACTGGCATTTGAATCAGTGGACTGAGTAAGGAAGAGCCACCCTTACTTGATGTGGACGGGCATCATCCAATCAGCTGAGGGCACAAAAAGAACAAAAAGGGCCCAGGAAAGGCCAATTCTCCCTCTCTCTCCTGGAGCTGGGACACATTTCTCCTCCTGACCTTTGACATCAGAACTCCAGGTTCTCCTTCTGACTCTGGGACTTGCCTCAGCAGCCCCCAGGTTCTCAGGCCGTGGGCCCAATATTGAGGGTCACACCATCAGCTTTCCCGGTTCTGAGGCCTTCGGTCTTGGACGGATTCATCCTCAGAAAGCCAGGCTTCCCTGGTTCTTTAGCTTGCAGATGTTGTATCGTGGAACCTCTCAGCCTCCATAATCTCCTGAGCCAATTCCCCTAATAAACTCCCTCTCATCTGTCTGTCTGTCTGTCTGTCTACATTTTATTGGTTCTGTCTCTGTAAGGAACCCTAACTAATACAGATGGTACATTGAACGTTAGTTGCTTTTTACCACAATAAATAAAAGTATCAAAGCAACTAGCACATAAAGACTAATAAACTCCATATAGAATTATCAGTGCTTAGAAGTAGAAGACAGTGCTTTGAGATTCAACTCAAAATTTCCCTTGCTAGGATTCTGTACATCTTAGAGTTTGTTCTTTGGCAGATTCTCCTAACATATGATTTACTTTAATGTTAGTTTAATGTTTTAGCATAGCTATTTTAATGCATTTATTTTAGTTGTTTTTGAAGCAAACCCAGAAAAAAATTCAAAGGTGCTTAGCAGTAAAACATCTTGATTCTCAAATTGGAGTTTGAAAAATTGTCTCAGTTTGTATTTCCTCTGCTAGTGACTAGTAAAAATTTCAACCTAAGTCCAAAGTCTTCTCACCAGGCAGCCCTAACAAATCCACAGTAAAGGTACATTTAAAGGTTTTAGAGACATTTTTAAAAATATATAAAAGGGTAAAAGCACAAAGTTAGAAATTATGGGACCTGAATTACAATTCCCATTCGAATGTGGCAAACTGGGCTGTTGATCTCTCGGGGCCTCAGTTTTTTATTCTGAACCCAAAGAGCTAAAGTAGAAGACCTCTAACAACCCAAACAGCATAATTACAATTAAGATAACTATGAGGTCTGTCCAGAAAGTATCCAGCCACTGTTAATATCTTAATGTAATGAGAACAGTTTGGGCAGCATGGATGTGACCTGGCAGCCAAGGAGAGTGGACCGGGATGTGCATGCGTGAACAATGACGACTTCACTGTACTCATCAGTGGGGCGCTAGACGCAGTTGAGTGAGCACGTGTACTGTGTGGCCCTCGCATTCGAAATGGCTGAGCAAGTAGTGCAATGAATCTGCATGGAATTTTGCATTAAGCTCGAACACTCCTCCATGGAAACTATCCAGATGATTCAGAAGGCTTTCGGGGATGATGCAATGAGTGCAGTGCAAATAAAAGTGTGGCACAAAAGCTTCAAAGATGGTCAAGAATCTGTTGAAAGTGATCCACGTTCTGAAAGGCCTGCAACAAGCAGAACACCTGAGAATGTTGAACGTGTACGGGTTGGCTTAAGAGATGCTGGGAGAACTGTGTGAGGTACCAAGGTGCCTCCTTTGAAGGGGACTGAGGCATCATTGTGCTATGTGCAATGTTTCTTGTATCTTCTTCAATAAACGTCTCTATTTTTGATATTACATAGCTGGATACTTTCCGGACAGACCTTGTATGTTAATAAACCATTATTTGCACTGATTCCTACTGGTTTTGACCCCTGTGGAATGTTGCTGCCACCTAGTGGAAGTGTGCCTAAATTGTAGGACCAGTTTTAAGAGGTGACCTCTGGGGACTAAAATCCACATGAAATCCCAGCATTGCAAGAGTGATTGATCATCCTCAAGCACATTATATGCCCACTGCGCTCCAAGCACTGTACCATGTGTTCCTCAAGCACCTGAACTAAGGTGATTTGGGAGGATTTAATCAGTCAATAAACATAAAGCACCTAGTACAGTGCTTAGCACATAGCAGGAGCTCAAGAATGTTGAGGTCCCATCCTGGTGACATACTTCAGGCCAAACAGGGTCTATGAAGAAATGGAAGGGGTTAGTAAATGAATATTTATGGGTAGGCAATCTTGCTTTCTTCTGTGGTGTGGGTGCGTATCCTGTCCATACATTCTGCTGGAAATTTCTTCCTCATGTATTCCCAGAAGATACCTTGATCGGCCTTGGGGGATAAGAGGACCTGGCCACTGGGATGGAGTTTAATAAGCATTGTCTTTGGAGCATTTATGTGAGCTTGTGTTCTAGACAACCCTAGAGAGCAATTAACTACAAAGCTGTGAAGTTTGGGTGATGCATTCCTTTCTCTTTCAAAAAGACCCTCAAGGGCAAATATGTAACAAAACATCTCCAAGGAAAAAGGAAAAAAAACTCTTCAAAATTCACCCCCAACCCTAGTTTTGAAACACTCTTCCAAAAGGACTCCAAAGGCAGATGTTAGCAGATACTAGAAGAGCTTCTTAAAGATTACAACCTCCCTCCTCTCTCTGTATATCTTTTTCCTCCGTTACTCTGTCCACAAACACACTTTCTATGCACCGAGAGGATATTTTGATCCTTGATGAACAAATCAGCCTCAGGCTCTCTCCAAATTCATTAGCACTTAGGGTATTGGAAGCAGACACTGAAGCCTCATTAAACTTCCTCCAAAGCAGGACAATTCAAGACAGGTATCAGCTAAAGGACAGACAGAACAGAAGGAAGAGGGTAAGTATGGTGGTTCATCTTCTACTCTGTCTTCCTGCCCCTACTAATCTCACTTTATAGAGCTAAAGAACAGGAGGAAGAGGGTAAGTGTGGTGGTTCGTCTTCTACTCTGTCTTCCTGCCCCTACTAATCTCACTTTATAGAGTTCCCTACGTCTATGAGCTCATGGAGATGACCAAGGAGTTCTTTGGCTTTTAGGTTTCTCCCTATATCTCTCAGTACTATCTGCCTTTCCCTAAATTCAGCCCAATTTTTTTTTTGTACTTTTAAAAAATAGGCTTTATTTTTTAGAGCAGTTTTAGGTCCACAGCAATATGGAGCAGAAAGTGGAGAATTTTCCATATATTCCCTGTGCCCACATTCACACAGCCTTCTCCATGACCAGCACGTGCACCAGCGTGGTACTTTTGTTACAATTGATGAATCTAAATTGGCACATTATTCTCACCCAAAGTCCATAGTTTACATTAGGGTTCACTCGTGTGGTACATGCCATGGGGTTGGACAAATGTCTAATGACATATCCCCACCATTAAAGTACCTGACAAAATAGTTTTCCTGCCCTAAAAATCCTCTGTGCTCTGTCTTTTCCCACCTCCCTCCCTCTGACCCATAACAACCACTGATTTCTTACTGTCTCCATAGGTTTGCCTTTTCCAGAATGTCATATATTTGGAATCAGACAGTATGTAGCCTTTTCAGATTCTTTTCTTTCAATTAGTAAAATGCATTTATGGTTTCTCCATGTCTTTTCATGGCTTGATAACTCATTTCTTCTTAATGCTTACTTTGCAAAAGGTCTGCCGTATACGTTTTTTGTTTTCAAGCATTGCTGACTATAATTTATGTACTTAGGTAGAATATGGCAAAATCAAACTTACAGATTAAACGTTTTTTTTGCAAAAATTTTTAAAGCTCACGTTACTCTTATTTTTTCACGTTTGAACCTTCTCTAACTCAATTCAAAATTGAAATTCAAGATAACATACAGAAATTCAGGATTTACATTAAGTTCTGTTATCTATCTCAGATAATACTATGCTCCCAATTTATTAGTTGAATAGTTCCCCATTACAGTGTTTTATTAATTGATATGTACTACAAGCCAGACTCTATTCTATATTATGTCTTAAGTGGCCCATATTACTAAAAGAGAGCTAAAAGAAATACATGATCTCTTCCACTGATAATCGATCAGCTGATTATTAAATATTCAGTAGCATTTTTAAAAACTCTTCAGAAAACCATGATGAATGGAATGATTAGCTTTATAAATGTGTTAATTCTTTATTAAAAATGTTGTGAAAAGTAAACCTAGCACACTATTGAATACTAAGGTAAAACAAATATGAAATCAGTCTTTTCAAACACCAAGTTTACTCTAAAGAGAAAAATTTGCTCATTGTGATAATCTGAGTGAGGCTGCAAAATGAGACATTTAAGAGGCTGATTCTGGAATCACAGCCCAACCTTGGTTCTGTGTTACTGCTCCTTTGATGGGCTTTCCAGATGGAATATGTTTGAGCTATTGCAACTAGCAAAAGAATTAAAGGAGAATAAAATTTCTGAGGGAATTCTGTGCCCTTGAACATAGCCCCAATCATTAGTAAGTAGTCTGAAAAGTGACCTGGAAGGTCTGTAACCCAGACAGACTTTACACAGCAGGTTTTCCAAGCACTGCAGAGACCTGCCAACTCCAAAACCCTCCTTCTCTCATCTGACAGATGCCTTGAATTTTACCATCTAAATCTTAATTCTTGGATTAAAGTCATGGCCCCTTTTAAATTGTCACCTTACATTGAGAGGGACTCTTTCAGTTTCATCAATCATTTGTACCTTTGGATGAAAGAAAGACCTAGAAAAGCGAGATCTTGAGAGTACCAGGCACCTGCAGGGGTGAGAGAGGAGGCATCAGGAAGTGAAGGAGTGAGCCCGGGTCGGGGCTGATGGGGAAATCCCAGAACACGACACACCCCACAGTACGGCTGAGGTTCTCCTTATCATTGTTCTGTTTTAACCTCCATCACCACCTGCATCTGTTAAGCTCAAACTAGGCAACTTAGTTATAAAGTTTAACACTTTCTTGCAGATATTTCATGGAAAATGAACTGAGTCATAAATCAACTCTCTAAGCCCCTACCAATTACAGAGTGTCTTCTGTGTGCACGGCACTGTGGTAGGTCCTTATTTTTACTGTATTATTGAATCTTCTTGTGGCCTTCAAGGCTAGTGTTATCCACAAAGATGCAGTTCCAGCGTCTATGAATTTAAGATCACCGAACCTCTCAGATTCTCCCTCTTCAGCTGTATAAAATAGGCCTGGTGCTGATTTTACCTATGTCGCAGATCTACAGGTAGTCCAGACTCAGAACCAACTGAACCTCCCCAGGTTTTCTGCAAGAGTGAGGGGGATGTCCTTACTCTCTCCCGGGAAGAAGCACCTCTTCATGAGCAGAGTCCAGTGACATAGAGCATTCCCTACAGCCCTTCTCTTTAATGTTCTAGAATAATATTCCCCTATGTGAGCATAAAACTCAACAGATGCTTTTCCTTTGGTTTCAATTTGTCCAGCTTCATTGTCTGTTTCTGGGATTGGGAAATCTCATCCTTAAGTATGAAAGTTCTCCTTCCTGATAGCAACATTCAAAACAGACTTTTAAGGACAGGCGCGGTGGCTCATGCCTGTAATCCTAGCACTCTGGGAGGCCGAGCTGGGCAGATTGTTTGAGCTCAGGAGTTCAAGACCAGCCTGAGCAAGAGCGAGACCCTGTCTCTACTAAAAAAAGAGAAAGAAATTATATGGACAGCTAAAAACATACATAGAAAAATTAGCCAGGCATGGTGGCGCATGCCTGTAGTCCCAGCTACTCAGGAGGCTGAGGCAGGAGGATCGCTTGAGCCCAGGAGTTTGAGGTTGCTGTGAGCTAGGCTGACGTCACGGCGCTCTGGCCTGGGCAACAGAGTGAGACTCTGTCTCAGAAAAAATAAAAAATAAATAAATAAATAAATAAAAATAAAAACATTCTATCTGTCTGATTGATCACCTCACAACTATGTAGCTGAACTTAGTCCCATTGATCTTTTCATTCTAATACTGAAACTTGAGTGAAGTAGATGAATAGTTATTTCAGGACAAGACCTAATTCATCCAGGGCACACAGAACTGCCCTAATAATAAGTCACTGGCCACTTATTATGTGTCAGGCACTTTACATACATTGCCTTATTTAATCTATAATCAAATGTGTAAAGTAGTTGCTATCATTCATCTTTAAAGATAAGGAAATTGAAGCAAGAGATGTTAGGTATCTTGCCGAAAGTGACACAACTAGTAAAATGGTGGAGGCAGAAGTTGATCCCGGGGAGTCTGGATACAAAGTTTAAACTCTTATCAGCTGCACTATACTGCCTAAATACTAATATTTAAGACAACGATTGCAATTGCCTTCTTTGGTAGAGACACTGAGACTAAGACAAAAAGAGAGAGAAAAAAATCTTTGCATAAAGTTGTAACCCTCTGTAATCCTCTGCCCTCCCTCTCGTGCATTTTGTAATTATTTGTTGATACCACCTGTATTACGGATTATCATTATCCCAGGTCTGCATCTTGTCCTTTTGGTCCGTGGGAAACATGTCCACAACCAAGAGCTGGAACAGCTCCTCAGTCACCATGTTCATTCTCTTGGGATTCACAGACCGTCCAGAACTCCAGGCCTTCCTCTTCGTGACCTTCCTGGGCATCTATTTAGTGACTCTGGCCTGGAACCTGGCCCTCATCTTTCTGATCCGAGGTGACACCCATCTGCACACACCCATGTACTTCTTCCTCAGCAACCTGTCCTTCATTGATATCTGCTACTCTTCCGCAGTGGCTCCCAAAATGCTCACTGACTCCTTCCGGGAGCAGAAGACCATCTCATTCATGGGCTGTGCCACCCAGTTTTTTTTCTTTGTCGGCCTGGGTCTAACCGAGTGCTTCCTCCTGACAGCCATGGCCTATGACAGACACGCAGCCATCTCCAGCCCCCTTCGCTATACCACAATCATGTCCCAGGGCCTCTGCACATGCATGGTGGTTGGGGCCTATATCGGTGGCTTTCTGAGCTCCCTGATCCAGGCCAGCTCCATATTCCGACTCCATTTCTGCGGACCCAACGTCATCAATCACTTCTTCTGCGACCTTCCGCCAGTCCTGGCTCTATCTTGTTCTGACACCTTCCTCAGTCAGGTGGTGAATTTCCTTGTGGTGGTGGCTGTCGGGGGGACATCGTTCCTCATCCTCCTTATCTCCTATGGTTACATAGCATCTGCTGTCCTGAAGATCCACTCAGCGGAAGGCCGATGGAAAGCCTTTAACACATGTGCCTCACACCTTGTGGTGGTGACGCTATTGTTTGGGACGGCCCTTTTCATGTACCTGCGACCCAGCTCCAGCTACTCGCCTGGCAGGGACAAGGTAGTTTCTGTGTTTTATGCCCTGGTGATCCCCATGCTGAACCCTCTCATCTACAGTTTGAGGAACAAAGAGATCAAGAATGCCCTGTGGAGGGTGTTGGAGAAGAAGAAAGTGTTTTTCTAGGCCATGAGTAGAGACATATTTCTCCCGCTGCAGATTTAAATGATCCGAGGCATCACTGCCATCTCTGCCTCAGGCCAGGGATACATTCGGTGCTCATATTTGAAAACAGAGACTCTTCCCTCCACATGCCTCTCACCTTTCCTCATGGTGACATGTCAACTGACCATGCCATGGATAGCCAGAAAGGGGAAGAAATTTCCTCATCAAAAACCTCCCCCAAACAGCCTATTCTCATACTAATTCCAATAACTTTCCTTTATTATGCACTTAATATGTAGCAGACACAAACATTATTTAATTAAATACTCATTGCAGTGCTACAATGCACACTGCACTATCCCTGTGTTACAAAATGAGGAAACAATGTCTCAGCAAGAAAAACTAAACTTGTGTGCTCAGGGTCACACAAGAAGGAAGGGACAGAACTCTGATCCACACCCAGATCTTCCTGACCCCAAATGCCCAGCACGACACTTGGCAAACACTAGAAATTCAATAAATATGAGATTATCTATGCTAACGAGTTTTGGGGGGTGAAGAGGGAAATATTTAAGATGATCAAGTGTTTATCCTGTTGTGTCTTCCAGACTCTCCATGTGTTTTCCTCCCGGACCACAAAGGAAAATCCCAACTTGGATCAACCCTGGGGAATCCGAGGGACTGACCACTGGGATGGAAAGTAATTTCCTCTGCTTTTAGAAAACTCAAATTAGGAGGTGCCCTTTATACCCCAGAGATTGATTAATTTATGAAGCTGTGAGTTTTGGATTTGGCACACCTTCCTTCACAAAGATGTACTCTAGCAGTAAGTGTAGTGATTCACCTGCAAAGACAGAAAACCATCTCCCTAAATACAACCCTAACC
>CM052438.1:171944629-171973843 GCA_028533085.1 Varecia variegata
AAATACAACCCTAACCATGGATTTGAAAACCCCATCTCTACTGCCCAAAGCTGATGATGTTAACACATACTCGAGAAGCGATTCTCATAGGTTACAACCTCTCTCCAATCTCCTTTATCCCCTCACTCCAAGTGTGTACCCACAAACACACACACCTCCAGCACCAGGAGGAATGGTAGTTTTGAGCCCTGGTTGATTAAGCCAGCTTCAGATTCTCTCCCATCTCTTTACAGAGCATCCTGGTATTGGAAGGAGCTACACATGCCTGATTAGACTCTATCCAAACCAGAATAAATCACAATAGGAAGTATTAGAGGATAGACTGGCAAGAAGGAGAAGCTGAGGGCAGTCAGTCAGCATTTTCTTTTTAAGTGTATTGTATGTTCAGACTCTATTTATGGAGCCTCTGGGAACTGCAAGATCAAGACAGACAAGACGGACTTCTTTAGCATGTCTTCTCTGTGCATTACGCTAGTCTGCCTGCTGTTCCATAAACTCAACCCAAATTCTCCCCTTTCCTCTTCTGCTGCTCTGATGACATCCTCTGATTGGTATCCTGACCCATGTTTGAACCTCTGCTCTCAGGAAGAGATAGAGGGGGATAAAACAAGTTCCTGAAGAAGCTGTTTACTCTTGGACACTACCCAAAGAATAAGAAATCTGAAAAGTGTTTGTAAAGGAAGAGACACTGAGTGACACATATTCTAGGCATGAGAGAGCTTCTTAACCTCCAAACTTTACCTTATTTTCATGTGGATGCCTGGAATTCTACCATCTGAAACTCATCTGTTAGTTTAAGGCTTGTCTCCTTTTAAAATGGCAAACTTTCACTTTTAGGGAGGTTACTCTGTAAGTCTCATCAGTCATTTACACAGTAAGGATCTGAGAAAGTTCCAAGCATCTGAGAAGTTAAAAGGAGAAGACAACAGTGAACGAGAAAGTTTCAGAGCAGAAGATGACGCAGTCAGAGACAAACTTCACAGATACTACAGTCTGGCTCAAATTAGCCCTGGTTACATAACATTGATATCAATTTATGCCATTTCACTTTCACAGCCAAGACATCTGTCAAGCCCAAGCTGGCAGTCCAAATGGTCAAGCTCAAACTTAGCCACAGATTTTAAGACATTTTGAAAATGGTAAGAAAATGGTAATTAAATAAGCTAGTATGTATAAAACATTCTGGGTCTTGCACACCAACAAAATCTTATCTGTTTCACTGGTTTTATGTTATCTGCTAATTGGAGATGGAACAATTCCCCAGATGCCTCCACCATTCCCTCACAGTGTAAAGGAATTAACGTTCGCTGAGTGCCTACTTTTTATGGAGCATGTGCCAGAGACTTTATGGTTGCTGTTTTATTTAATCAGTTCAGTTTAACCATCAGCTCTTTGGGTCACCAGCTTGCTGACTTCATATCTTGGGACTTGTCAGCCTCCAAATTGTGTGGCCAATTCTTTATAATAAGGCATACACACAAGAGAGAAAAAAAGAAACAAATAGATAGGTGATAGATGGATAGATAGATAGATATGATTCTGTTTCTCTGGAAAACCCTGACTAATACAATGTGGATGAATAATTAGCTTATTCTACACAATAGAATATATAGTAATAAATGTGACAAATCATAGCTACATGCAACAACAAAGATTGACCTCACAAAAATACCATTAAATAAAAAATGCCAGCCACAAACTAATACAACATAATCATGCACAAAATGTTCAAAAATAGACAAAATTAACTATATTGTTTAGAAATGCATAAGTAGTTAAACTAACGAAAGTAAAGCAAGTGATCACCATAAAAGTCAGGATTATGATTGTCTGGGGGTAGGAGTGGGGATTGTGGCCCAAGTTTGACATTCTAGGGCTTCTGAAGTCCTAGCCACATGTCTTAGTCTGTTTTGTGTAGCTATAATGGGATACCTGAGGCTGGGTAAATTATAAAGAAAAAAGGGTTGATTTGGCTCAGGCTTCTGATGGCTGGAAAGTTCATCACTGGATATCTCATCTGTCGAAGGCCTCAGGCTGCTCCCACTCATGGCGTCAGGCAAAGGGGACCCAGCACATGCAGAGACCACAGGCGAGAGAGGAAGGAAGAGGGGGCTGGGGGCAGGGCCGGTCTCTTTTTAACAACCAGCTCTCACAGGAACTAATAGCGTGAGAACTCACTCACCTCCAGGGAGGGGCATTAATCCACTCATGTGGGATCTGACCCCATGACCAGAACACCTCTCATCAGGCCCCACCTCCAACATTGGGGATCAAATTTCAGCATGAGGTTTGGAGGACACGAATATGCAAACCATAACACCATGTTTCATTTCTTGATCGGGACGATGGTTACATGGGATTTGTTCTACAATTATGCCTTAATTTGCTATAAGTGAACGACAGTCTATAGTTTTTAAAAGTTTTTTTTTTAAGCCACTTAATATGTAAAATAAATGTTCCAAATACACCATTTAAAAGTCAGACTGCAGAGTGGATTAAAAAAACAGGATCTACTGATATGTTTTCTACAAGAACTGCACTTTAAATATAAAGACATAGATTAAAAGGAAAGGGATGGAGAAAGATATAGCATTTAAACACTAATAAAAAGAAACCTGGGGAAGGTATATCAATTTGAGATAAAACAGACTTCAGAACAAGGAAAATTATCAGAAATAAAGAGTGGGTCTTTATAATTATAATGATAAAAGGGTCAATTCTTCAAGAATACATCACAATCCCTAGTGGGTCTGCACTTAACAACAGAGTATCAAAATATATGAGGCAAAAACCTGTAGCACTACAAGGAGAAATAGACAAATCCACTATTACAGCTGGAGATCTCAACACCCCTCTGTCAGTAATTAACAAGTCCAATAGGCAGAAAGTCAGTAAAGATATAGTTAAATTGCATAGCATCACTAATCAACTGGTTCTAATGGATATTTATAAAATATTTCATCTAACAACAGCAGAGTACACAGTCTTACCAAGCTCACATAGAATGTTCACCAAGATAGACCATATTCTGGGCCATAAAACACACCATAACAAATCATACAAAGTATGCTCTCAGACCACAGTGGAATTAAATGAGAAAGCAACAACAAAAAGATAGATGGAAAAAAATCCCAAAATATTTGTAGATTAAACAACATACTTCTAAATGACACATGGGTTAAAGGAGTGTCAAGAGAAATTAAAAATATTTTGGACTAAATGAAAATGAAAATGCAATTTATCAAGACTTGTAGGATACAATGAAAGTAGTGCTTAAAAGAAAACTTATAGCATTAAATGCATACATTAGAAAAGAAGGAAAATCTAAAATCAATAATCTAAGTTCCACATTAGGAAACTAGAGAAAGAAGAATAATGTAAGTGTAAAGCAAGCAAAGAAACAGAAATAAAAATTACAGCAGAAATTAATAAAATTGAAAAACAAGATATCAAAAGAGAAAATCAATGAAACTAAAACCAGGTTCTCTGAAAAGACCAATAAAATTGATAAACCTTTATTCAAGCCAATCAGGAAAAAAAAAAATAAGAAAGAAAAAGAAAGAGGAGCCTACTGATTCCGTGGACGTTAAAAGATAATTAAGGAATATTATGAACAACTGTATGCCAACAAATTTTCTAATTTAGGTGAAGTGAACCATTCCTTGAAAGACACAAACTACCAAAATTCAATCAAGAGAAATAAGCCTATATTTATAAAAAAAAATAATAACCTTCAAAGAAAAAGAAAGAAGGCACCATGCCTAAATGGCTTTACAGATTAATTCTATCAAACATCTAAGAAGAAATGATACCAGTTCTCTACAATCCCTTCCAGAAAACAGAAGTAGTTAAAATACTTCCCAACTCATTCTATGGGGCCAGCATTACCCTAATACCAAAACCAGATAAAGACATTACAAGAAATAAAACTACAGATCTAGATATAGCATAAACTTAGATACAAAAATCCTCAACAAAATATCAGTAAAATTAATCAAGCAATGTTTAAAAAGAATTATACACCATGACCCAGTGGAATTTTTTCCAGGTATGCAATTGAAGTCATCGATCACATAAACAGACTAAAGAAGAAAAATCATATTATCATATCAACTGGTTCGGAAAAAGCATTTGACAAAATCCAACATCCATTCATGATTTAAAAAAAAAATTCTCAGCAAATTGGGAATAGAAAGGAACTTCCTCAACTGTATAAAGAACCTCTACAAAAAAATCCTAGAGGTAATATCACATTTAATCATGAGAATTTAATTTCCCCCTAAATCAGAAACAAAGTAATGATGTTCCCTTTCATCACTCCTTTTCGATATTCTACTGAAAGTTCTGGCTAATTCAAGAAGACAAGGAAAAAAATAAAAGAGATACAGATTGGGAAGAAAGAAATAAAAGTCTTTGTTCATAGATGACTTGATTGTCCATGTAGAAAATCCCAAAGAATTGACAAAAACAAATTCCTAGAACTAATAAACAATTATAGCGAGGTTGTAGGATGCTAATGTATAAAAGTTCATTGCTTTCCTATATACCAGCAATGAACAATAGGAATTTGAAATTTAAAAACTCAGTGCCATTTACATTAGCACCAAAAAATGAAATACTTAGCTATTCATAACTGTTATTAGTCAGGGTTCTCCAGAGAAATAGGCCCAATAAGATATACATAGGAAGATACTTAATATGAGGAAATGGCTCGCACAGTTATGAAGGCGAAGTCACATGATCTGCTGTCTGCAGGCTGGAGACCCCGGAAAGCTCATGGTGTAATTCCAGTCTGAGTTCAAAGGCCTGAGGACCAGGGGAGCTGAAGATGTAAATCTTAGCCCAAGGGCAGAAGACCAGTGTTCCAGGTCAAGCAAGCAGGCAGGAAGCAAAGAGGGTGAATTGTTCCTTACTCTGCCTTTTCGTTCTATTTGGGCCCTCAATGGATTGAGTAATGCCTACTCGCCCTGGGGAGACATCTAATTTACTGAGTCCATTTAAATTCTAATCTTATCCAGAAACACCCTCACAGACACACCCAGAAATGATGTTTAATCTGGGCACTCTGTGTCACTGTCAAGTTGATGTATAAAATTAACCATCACAATAGCATAACACAATATTCAAAACAAAATATGTATAAGAGCTATATGAAGAAAACTTCAAAACTCTGATGAAATAAATCAAAGAAGACTAATTAAATGGAGAAATATTTCATGTTCATTACTAAGAAGATTCAATATTGTTAGGACATCAATTCTTCCCAACTTGATCTATAAATTCAATACAATCTAAATCAAAATCCAAAAAAGTTATTTTGCAGATATCGACAAATTTATTCTAACATTTATATGGAAAAAATGAACACACACACAAAAATACTGAAGAAAGAGAAGAAAAAACAATAAGAACAAAGTAGGAGGACTGACGGACACTATACAACTTCAAGACTTACCATAGGTCTTGAATCAACACAGCATGATAGGCAAATAGATCAATGCAACAGGTGAGAAAGCCCAGAAATAGGCCCACACAAATGTAGTCAACTGATGTTTGACAAAGGAACAAAGGCAATTCAGTGAAGAAAAGACAGTTTTTTCAATAAGTAGTGCTGAAACAGTTGGACATCTAGGCAAAAAAATTTTTAAAAAGAATCTAGATACAGACCTTATAGTCTTTACAAAAAATTAACTCAAAATGGATCATGGACTTAAAACTAAAACACAAGACTATAAAATGTCTAGAAGATAACATAAGAGAAAATCTGGATACCTTGAGTTTGGTAATGAGTTTTTAGATACAGCAATAAAAGCATAAGCTATGAAAGAAAAATTAAGTTGGAGTTTACTAAAATGAAAATCTTCTGCTCTGCAAAAGTCACTGTTAAGAGAATGAAAAGGCAAGCTACAAACTGGGAGAGAATATTTACAAAACACATATCTGATAAAAGACTTGTATCCATAATATACAAAGAACTCTTAAAACTCTACAGTAAGAAAACAAACAATCCAATTTAAAAATGGGAAAAATATCTGAACAGATACCTCACCATACAAGACGTACAGGTAGCAAATAAGCATAGAAAAGATGCTCAACACCATAAATCATCAGGGAAATGCAAATTAAAACAAGATACCACCACACACCTACTGGAATGGCCCAGATTCGGAACACTGACAATATCAAATGCTAATGAGGATGTGTATGGAGTAACAGGAACCCTCATTCATTGCTGGTGGGAATGCAAAATGGTACAACCACTTTGGAAGATGGTTTGGCATGGTGTTACAAAGCTAAATATAGTCTTACCATATGATCTAGCAGTCATGATTCTAGGTATTTACCTGAGTTGAAAACTTATGCCCACAGAAAAACCTATACACAAATACTTACAGCATCTTTATTCATAATTACCAAAAACTGGAAGCAACCAAGATGTCCTTCAATGGGTGAATGGATAAACAAATTGTAGTTCATCAATGCAATGGAATATTATTTAGAGACAAAAAGAAATGAGCTATCAAGCCACAAAAAGATATGGAGGAAGCTTAGGTGCATATAGCTAGGTGAAATAAGCCAGTCTGAAAAGGCTACATAGTACACAATTCCAGCTACGTAACCTTCTGGAAAAGGCAAAGCTGTGGAGACAGTAAAAAGATCAGCAGTTGCCAGGTGTTGTTTGGAGCAGGCGGAATTTGGCCCTCTTGCTTCTTCTAGCCAACTGTTCCTACTACCTTCTGTTCCCTGCTCCTACGTCACAGAACAGCACTCCCCTCTGTACCTGGTGTCTCAGAAGCACACCTACATAACGACATTAGCATTATGCTGAGATGAATACTTTACATTCCTATAGTGCTTAGACACTTTCAGTGTACTCACATAGGCATTAAGTCATTTAATGGACTTATATGGATAGATAGCTGCAGGAAGTGAATATGGGGCCAAAAGTGGGTAGTGTAGGATGAGGTTTAAATAGACTCACTTTAAATAGATCATGATTTTGTTTCTGTTCTTATTTTACCGCAGGGAAGCAATGGCAGCAGGAGAAGGGGAGTGTTAGAAAATGACAAGGAATCACTGCCAGTGGAAGAGAGTTCATCTCCCGTTTCAATCATTCAATTCTACCTCCATTCATTGAGTCTGCCTAGGTGCATCTTTAAAGATACAAAAATCAATGAGATGCAGTACCTGCTCTCTGGGGATTTGTTCTAGTGGAAATAACAGACACATAAAAAACTAATATAATGTAAAATGAGATCTTTGGCTTTTCAGGGAACTAAGAGATATATTCTTATACTCCAACAAAGTGTAGAACCTACTGAAAGAACAGCAGGAGACAGGCAGATAAAAATCAAACTATCAGCTTAATTCCTGACAATGTTCTGTTGGTGGACATGGCTTTGATCTGGCCCAGTGGCTGCCCCAAACTGCACCCCGGAATTAGACAGGCTAACCCAGCAGGAGCAGTCCTGCCCTGTTGTGCTTACTGTGTGGCTGAGAAGAAAGCCTTCAACATGCTCTCTGCAGAAAGGCAGATCCCAAAGAAAGAGAAGAAAGATCAGGGGGCCAAGGTTCCTGCCTAATTTTTTTCAGAAACTCATCAATCCTCTAAATCAGCCCTCCCTTCCTAAAGAGAACTGAATGAAGGAGAGGGCACAAAACCAGGAGTGCCATTTCAGTGTTAAGTCCCTCTCCAGGGAAGCAGGAGGAGAAGGGAATGGAGTCTCCCACATTTACTAAGCTATTTGGGGCTCCTCCATCCTCACTCCCTAAGAAGCCCTGAAATGAAGTCCCGTTCACGTGTATAGGAGCCTCCAGACCAGGAGGCCCAGTCTAGGGGACCCAACTTGCCACTGTCCCCAGGTCTCAGCCTAGGCCTCTGTATAAGAAAGATGGTCATATCCAATGCCTAGATCTTACAGAATTATAATCCCAAAAAAGAAAATGGATTTTTAGAAATCTCAGAAAAAATTTCAAACGTTATAGTATATAAATGTCAGGGATTCTTATTATAATCAAATGCCACTTCCGCTAAGGAAGTATTCTCAGGTGCCCTGAACCACACTAAATCTCTGGGCCATCCTCTCCCCATTCTTTCCCTTTGGTATGAATCATCACAGTTGGCATTACATGCTCAAGGGTGGAAATCGTATCTGTCTGTTCGTTGCTGTATTCACAGCACCTAGAACTGTGCCTGACACACAGAAAGCATTAAATACACATTTTCGGTGATCATTATAACTGATCCTTTTGAATAAAAGCAATCGTGTGACCAAAGTTGTGACCACTGTCACATTCATCATGTGAAATTGACTCTTGAATGATAATATTATTGATAAAATTTCTGTAACACGTATGATACAAGGACCTTGCATCAAATTCAACGTCAATATAGTTTAGAGCCGTGGCCTTTGGAGATTGCTCAGGCTTTCCTGTGCATAGTTTCCTCACCTCATTAGCTGTCTTATCATAACGGATGAGTGTATGTGTGTATGAGAGAGAAAGGAAAATATGTACACATGTTGCTTAGTAACTTTTTAATAACTCCCATTGCATCTGCAACTGCTAGCTTCTCCATTGAAAATTACATTTCCTGCAAATATCCAACACTATTCCCTACGCTGATGATTATATTGGACTTCCAGTTCAGTGTCTGTGGGAACAGTGTAGACGTGTATGTATTTGGGTGAAGCAGGGCAGAGCAGTGAAGATGGGGAACCTGGCAGGCTCACCTTTCTAACACAAAGGTAGGTGAGAGCATCCTGAAAACATAATTACCTGCAGGCAACTTTAGTTCAGTTCACATATAAGCTTATGATTTCAATAGTGTCCCTAAAGGGCAAAATGTCCATTTGCAATTCTTGAAGTATATGTCATTTTGAACTAAAAGCTTTAGGCTGATTAAGATCTCCTACCTCTAATGAAAAATATTGGACTTCTTAAAACGTATTGAAATTAGGTGATTTTTAAAAACTAAAACTTATTCTGTAAACATTTACTGAGCACCTGTGATGCTCAAAATTAACTAGCATAGTCCCTTTCTAAAATACAGATTCAAAGCTATTTGGAAGCAGGGAGAGAAACGTCATTATATAATATTAACATTGTGATGATGTTAATACAGTATATTTGTATAATGCTTTCAGATTAACAGCATGCTTTCATATGTACTAAACCATTTAATTGACTTATACAGCACCACAAGGGAATGGGGGATGTAGGATGAGGCTGAAGATGAACAACAGAAAACAAATATTTCTTGGGGAACTACTGCATAGCAGGCACTGGACATCCACTCATTCATCTATTCAAAAAGAATTATTAAACAACTGATATGTGCCAGGCAGGAGCTGGGGATACAATAGTGACAAGAGAAAGTCCTGCCTTCAGAGAATTTACATTTGGAGGGAAGGGTAGACACAAATAGACACATAATGACAGGAAATAAAAAGTGCTAGATTATCACAAGTACACCCCACTGCGATGCAAGCTGTATGCTCCCTGTTTCATGGGAGAAGATTTTGAGATTCATAAGGGTTAAGCTGGTGAGGGCTATCCAGCCAAAATTAAACTACATGAATCTGGCTTCAAGCTACCTCTAGGTTTGATAATGCAACCCTGAGGTTACCAAATAGAAGGCTGCCATTTGATCCTGACCTGACATTGAGCCTGACCTTCTAAGGTGATTGGCCAGAAGAGCAGGTGGAATAATATTAATTTGAAAGAGAAGCCAAAAATAAGTAGCTTCAACCTCAATTTCCAAGAACTGAGCTGGCTTGTCCCAGGCTCTCTGCTGAATGCCTCTGGCCAAAGCCTCATGGTGCCATAACATACCAAAAGAAAAATTAGAACTATCTTCCCTACACACCTCTTTCCTTTAATAAATAAGTCAGCTTTCTTAGAACAATTTTACAGAAAAGGAAAAGAAAAATAAAGGAGACATAGAATGAACTCGAATTAATGGGGAGAAGCTTTTACTTCAATATGTAAATAGGTGTATGAGTCTTTCTGATTTTCAAATTCAGAAGCCATTTAAAATCATTTTTTAAAATTGGACACGATAGAATGTCTTTTTAAAGTAAAATTGCCAAAATCCAATTACCCACAGATAATGTCTACTACTATTGTGATAGATGTCTTTACAGACTTCTAGGTATATAGATTCAATTTTTCCCCCCAAAAAACATTATATGATACATTCAGTGCTTTAATCTGTCACTAAAAAGGAATCTTGCCATGTCTACAAGTATAATTTTACATTATCAATGTCGAATACATTTGAATGGCTGCAAATCCTAAATTGTACTATGTATTCTACTTATTGAAGCAATTTTCTGTATCAGACACTAACTTAAATTCTAATTTCTTCTATTTTAAACAGTGCTATGATGAGCTTTCTTTGTACTTAGGACATTAAGCATTTAGTTTATTAATTCTTTAGCATAAATTTCTAAATAGGGTTTCTAAGTCACAGGATTTGTACACTTTACATTTTGACTCATATGTCCAGAATAACGCCAGAAATTTTGTTACTCTATACATTCCTATCAACTATTACGAAGGTGTCTCTTTCCCCACATCCATGCCAATAACGGACTTTTTCAACATTGGCTAATCTTCTAGATGAGAAGTGATAGCTCATTGTAATTTTAATTTTAATTTCTTTGATTAATATTCTGATGACCATCCTTTTACATGTGGGCTGGCCAACTGTATTTCTCCGTAAATCATGATCCATTTTTATTTTAAAGTATCTGTTTCTTATGGATTTATAAGAGCTCCTTATACATCAAAGATACTAAGCCTGTTTTGTTCGATGTTTTTTATAGAAATTTTCCCTAGTTTTTCACTTATATTTAGTTTCTAACATTTATAATGCTTTTGAAACATTGATGTTTCATGTTTTTACTTAGTAAAATCTATTAATTTTTGATGTAATGCTCCTTTACTCCAAAAATTATGACAACATTTACTTAAGTTTTATTCTAATACTTTAATTTTTAATTTTTGATATTTATGTTATTAAGATGACAAAATCTTCTTCAGTCTTCCATTTCTATGAGAAGTTAAAAAAGTGTTATGATCTATTTCAGATCATATTGTCTATCTACAAAAAGAAATCAAACATTCAAACACAATTAGAATTGGGCCATTTCTTTACAATACCTTAATCATCAGTTAAAATTAGAAAACTTGACATAAGTCCATTTCTGGGAATATGCCTTAAAGAAATCACAGATGCACAGAAAAATGCATTTATAACATGTTGAGTGCAGCATTATTTGAAAATACTGATTAGGGCACAATTAGGGAAACTGTAGAGGACAATGCATGACTTTTGTGGCCCCTCACCTCCTGTACGACCTACAAGCCTGACTCCCAGTGCCACCCACCCCCTGGTTTCCATACTCCCTCTCTCAGCTCCTGTCTCCCAAGATGGCTGTGCTTTCCTGGCCAGTGCCTCATTCTGATACAGCCTTCACCACCAGTGCTTACTCTCGACCTGCTGGTTCCCTTATCCCTATGAAAACCTGTCTCTACCTTGGTAACCAAGGTATTTCCCTTGGTTCCACGTTCCACAAAGGATTAGAGAGATCTTACAGCAATAACAACAAAACACAATCAATAAAACAATGAAATGTAAGTAAGGAACTAAGAGGCAACATGTGAATGTGAAAAATATGGAATAGGAAATTAAGCTACACATGTTTTTGAGTGTCTGGGCATCAAAACAAAAAGGCATAGTCGCTTATAAAGTTCTCATTGTCTAACAAGAGGAATCTTATTAGTATCCCAGGGGAGTTCTCCCTTGCACTTGGGTCTAGGATAAATGTCTCCTTTGGGGTGTCATATGAAGAGAATTGAATAGATCCCACCCTCGATACAATCACTAGGTAGATGCTCTTCCATGCAGAAACCTTTGAAAAGGCAATAACATAACTCCAAATACATTATACTATTTGCATAACTGTCTGTGATTTTCTAGGTGACAGTAAAAAAACTCCAGAGTACCAGTTCTAGGTAATATGTTACTGGGTTCTAGCTTATTAAAATAAGATTCCTATTGGGTTGTATAGCTAAACTATATACAATTTTTTTTAATTTTTTAAAATTTTAATTAAAAATAAAAGAGTCAATTCAAAGGAATGAAATTAGTTTAATTTGGGAACATCAGAGATCTAGGAAGATCACAAGTTTTTATCAAAGAAGCTTTCTGTATGTTCTAACCCCTCAAACTAAACTTTAAAATAGACCCAACTTTGACAGATCTGAGAAAAGAAAAATCAAGAACGAGGTGTTTACAGAATATTTTATTATGCTTTTTTTTTCAGAGAGAGTGCTCTATTCTTTTTTCATCTAATATAGTATAGTATGCTTTCTTTTTTCTTATCTTATCTTTTTTAGACATAATTCCATTGCTTCAAATGCAAACTGTCTACTTTTTATTGTTTAGTTGGATTTTGGTCATCTCAACTACTAAATTTTAAATAGATAAAAATCTACTGAAAACTTAAATTTTTAAAAATTGTCTGGGTTATGAGTTCTTGGGACACACCAATATTCTTTTATCCCGTTTATTTTTTATTTGCACATATTGCATTGTGGTGAAGTCAGGCCTTCAGTGCATCCATCACTGAACAACACACATCGTACCCACCAAGAAACCTCTCATCTTCCACCCCCGCCGACCACCAACCCCTCTGAGTCTCCACTGTCCATCGTTCCACACTCTACTTTCATGTGTCCACATTATTTAGTTCCCACTTATAAGTGAGAACATGCGGTATTTGTCTTTCTGTGCCTGAGTTGTTTCACTTAAGATAATGGCCTCCAATTCCATTGATGTTGCTGCAAAAGACACGATTTCATTCTTTTTTACAGCTGAATAGAATTCCCTTGTGTATATGTACACATTTTCTTTATCCAGTCCTCCGTTGATGAACACTTGGGTTGATTCCATATCTTTGCTATTGTGAATAGTGCTGCAACAAACATATGAATGTACGTATATTTTTTATATATTAATTTCTTTTCCTTTAGGTAGATACTCAGAAGTGGAATTGCTGGATCATATGGTAGTTCTATTTTTAGTTCTTTGAGAAATCTCCACACTGTTCTCCATAGAGATTGCACTACTTTACATTCCCACCACAGTGTATAAGAGTTCCCTTTTCTCTGTATCACTAACATCTGTTATCTTTTGCCTTTTTAATAATGGCCATCCTGATTGGTGTAAGATGATATCTTATTGTGGTTTTAATATGCATTTCTCTGATGATTAATGATGTTGAGCATTTCTTCATGTGCTTATTGGCCATTTAATGGTCTTCTTTTAAAAACTTTCTATTCACATCCTTAGCCCACTTTTTATTTATTTATGTATTTATTTGAGACAGAGTCTTGCTCAGTTGCCTGGGCTAGAGTGCAGTAGCATCATCATAGTTCACAGCAACCTTAGACTCCTGGGCTCAAGTGATCCTCCTATCTCAGCCTCTCGAGTAGCTGGGACTACAGGTGTGTGCCACCATACCCAGCTAAATTTTCTATTTTTTGTAGAGGTAGTGTCTCACTATGTTGCTCAGGCTGGGCCTTCTTTATCTGAATGTCTAACTCTCTTGCTAGGCTTGGGAAGTTTTTGTTGATTGTTTCCTTGAATAGGTTTTCTAAACTTTTTGATCTCTCTTCCCCTGTACGAATATTGATAATTCATAAGTTTGGTCACTTTACATAGTCCCAGATGTCTCAAAGGTTTTGTTCATTCTTTTTTGTTCTTTTTCCTTATTTTTGTCCGACTGGATTATTTCAAAAGATCTGTCTTCAAGTTCTGAGATTCATTCTTCTACTTGGTCTAGTCTATTATTGAAGCTTTCACATATATTTTGTATTTCCTTTAATGAGTTGTTAATATTCCTGATTATAGCTCTACACTCTATCAAGAGCCCTGTGTGCCCATAGTGAGGTCCAGGTTTCCCAGAGCGCCAGAGAGGAGTACTATGCAGGCCTGACTCTTCTCTTCCTTTAGGGGATGAGATGAGGATAAAGTAGTCGGCCTTATCACCCACTAAAATTCTGATAAACCACAGTAAGCTGCAGACTCTCTGATCTGGCAAAGTGGTACAGTAGAAAAACCTCTGTAGGCTAAAGAAAAAGTATTCATGAGAAAATTATTAAAGACAGCAGATAGATTTCATTCAAAACTATTGCTATGGGGATCAAGACTATTGTAACAGGAGAAAGAGATTGAGCTCAATGCCAAATATAACAAAGACAAGTGGGGATGTGTAGCCAGTGAGCAGAGGGAGGCAGTCAGTAGATGGAAAATTATTAAGAGAAGATATCACGGGTAGGGTGATTCTTGCTAAACTGGCTTAAAAGAATTCTTGCTCAAGACTGGCCAAGGGCTTAGATATTAAGGGTGAAGGATGAGGAATTTGATTAGATATCTATCCATGGTGGGGAATTTATCACTAAACCAACTTAGCAGGATTCTTGCTAAGACCAGGCTCGGTGAGGACAGATATACACAGCCAAGGTTGAGGCCTATAAGAAAAAAGGAGTTTAACCAAAATATGGTCAAGGAAGGAGTCTCTGCCACGTCTAAAAAATGATTTGGATTTGAATCCTTGACTTACAATTCATTAACTTTGCAACTATGCCGATGTGTGCAGGTCATTAATTACTCTAAGCTTTAGTTTCACCATATATAAAACAGAGGTAATCATAACCATCCTAAAGACCCTGTATCAAGGTATTGTCCTTTGGATAAAAGGAAAAAGAAACTAATAAAGACCCTACAGAGGCATCATGAGAATTACAATCAAGATAAGATGCTACAGCTGAAAGCCCTGGGTAAAGTATAAAGCATGGCATGCATGTGCAGAAGTTATTCTTACAGGCAAGAAGATAAACCACAGGCAAATGACTACATTGCATTCACCATTCTCTAGGCAGAATGAGGATGTAGGAGTATACTGTATGTGTTTCCTGTCAACCCAGGATATCTACAATAGGAAAGAAGAACCATCAGGGTAAAGAATTTCCAGACCACAGGGGAAGACTCTAGCCTAGTTTTTCGGAGTAGCCACTATGATCCAGGTGCTTGGGAGAGCCTTATAGCAATACGTGAAGAATGATGATCTACCTCATGACACCATAATCCTAACCCTAATATATCTTCTCTCAAGGTAGACCTGAAAGAGGGCCATTCTCATCATGAACCAGATCAACCACACCAGTGTGAAGGAATTTGTCTTCCTGGAACTTACTCGCTTTCGGGAGCTGGAGTTCCTCTTGTTTGTGGTCTTCCTTGGTGTGTATGTAGCAACCATCCTGGGAAATGCCCTCATTATGGTCACTATCACCTGTGAGTCCTGCCTCCACACTCCCATGTACTTTCTCCTGCGGAACAAATCGGTCCTGGATATTGTTTTTTCATCTAGCACTGTCCCCAAGTTCCTGGTGGATCTTTTATCAGAGAGGAAAACCATCTCCTACAATGGATGCATGGCACAGATCTTTTTCTTCCACTTTGCTGGTGGGGCAGATATTTTTTTCCTCTCTGTGATGGCCTATGACAAATACCTTGCCATTGCCAAACCTCTGCACTATGTGACCATTATGAGGAAGGAAGTGTGGGTGGCCTTGGTGATGGCTTCCTGGGTGGGTGGTGGTTTACATTCAATTGTCCAGGTAATTCTGATGCTTCCACTCCCTTTCTGCGGGCCCAACATTCTGGATGCCTTCTACTGTGATGTGCCCCAGGTGGTGAAACTGGCCTGCACTGACACCTTTGTTTTGGAGCTTCTCATGATCTCTAACAATGGACTGGTGACCCTGCTGTGGTTCCTCCTGCTCCTGGGCTCCTACACTGTCATTCTGGTGATGCTGAGATCCCACTCTGGGGAGGGGCGGAACAAGGCCCTCTCCACCTGCACCGCCCACATCCTGGTGGTGACTCTGCACTTCGTGCCTTGTGTTTACATCTACTGCCGGCCCTTCACTACTCTGCCCATGGACACAGCCATATCTATCAATAACACAGTCATCACCCCCATGCTGAACCCCATGATCTACACCCTGAGGAACCAAGAGATGAAGTCAGCCATGCGGAGACTGCAGAGGAGGCTGGGGCCCTCTGAGAGCAGTAAGCTGGGATAAGCAGTGAGACTGAGACTGGAGGTCTAAGACTGATTAGTTTTCTCAAACTGCAAGTCTAAGAATAAGAGACGACTAGCTTTTTCCTCTTCAGTCATTTTACTGTATATCTTCATAGCCACTCAGCTCTAATAGCAGAAATACAAGAACCAAAGGAAGATATGAAATTGAACAATGTGAGCTACCAGGCTTGTGGACTGGGGAGAAGTATGGGGTCTAAGATTGAAATCGATAACCTAAATACTATTTTGGTGTTACCTGTTACTCTCATGCTGACACTTACCTCACTTTCACCAACTGTTAATATGGAAATTATTAGGCGTAGCCTTTGCCAGACCTCTAGAGAGATAAAGGAGTGGAATGCAAGAGGGGAACTTGCATTCCTTATCCCTCCTGATAAGGAAGAAGCTTACCCCTCCCTATCCCTCCTGATAAGGACTCTGGAGCTGCAGAATGTGACCAATGCAGGGGTCCCAGGAGCTGGTTGTTTGAAAAGAATTTATTACAATGGCTGTTCTGGCCCAGTTGCTCACTCCCCCTGGAAAAACTCTCTATAAAACCCAAGGCTCTTCCCTTCCTCACGTGGATGCTCTTTTCTGCCTCTACTCGTCTGCACCCAAATGCTCAAATAAACAACATTTTGCTACACCTGAGGCTTCATGTGTCTCCCTCTTCACTCTGGACCTAACAGAAGTAACATTATTAACTCACAAGACTGTCACAAGAATGAAATAGGATCAATGTTGGGAGGATGATAGTTGTGAAGGTTAGCACTGCTCCTGGCATTAATCAGGCATTTAATCAATGTTCCCTATTATCAATCCCTCCTAAATATGCAGAATATAGACAGTTATTCATACATGCTATATCTGGCAACTCTGTAATTTCCAGCCAATTGTTAAAATAACTTGATTTTGTATTTTAAGTACAGAGTCTTAAACATATTTCACCAACTATTGAAAAGAGAAGAAATATTTTAAGTTGTAAGTCAGATATACACATGGACAAATCTATACATAAACCAAATATTTCCTGTTCTTGGGTCCATTCTATTGATTTGCCTATTGAAATTAATCTCAAAGGCACTCAGATCGTTTGGAGGCATATCTGCACAAAATCCACACTGACAATCTTTTTTATGTTAACATGAACTTTCTTTTTCTCTCTCTTCCCTTTTTCCATTTTACCCCCAGGACTTTTGTAACTGAAACAAAACTATAGTATTTTTTCTATGTACGCATAGACAATTCAAGACAAGTCACTGTAGTTCAAAAACAAAACTAGCTAAGAAAATCCTCTCAGGCCCTCAAGGTCTATTTTCTGTTCCAGGAGACAAAAGAAACACCTTGCATTCAGAGTTATTTAGAAATCGCCACTGGGTCTGTGTTGGAATCCACCTCTCTCCCAAGGGAAGAATTCCAAGAGAGTTGATATGTAGAGAAACAATGAATCTCCCATCTCCCTCTATGCTCACCTCAAGTTACCCTTCAGCCTCCAATAGTCACTCAAACATTAGCCAAGAGAAGTAAGGAAGCTCAAGAAATTGCAACACATTGAAAATTTTTGTAAGGTACCAAATTGTTATAATGCATTGATATTTGGCCGAGAAGGTCCTAGTAGGTGACACATATCTGTGATCTTCCCTGAATCCTGCAAGATAGAGGCACTGAGCCAAGACTCCTAATATATTATAGTGCTTCTCAACCTTTTTTAAATTATTGCCCCCCAAGGAGTTTTATTAGATACTTTTTCCTAATTGCTCCCCTACAAGGAAATTTAATATCAAAAATATGTATCTTTTTATGTACTGAGGACCTTTGAAGGGCAATACATCATTGTAATATCTAAGTTTTTTGCTCCCCCAAAATTCAATTGTTTTCCCTTTGGGCATGTTATCCTTATTTAGAATAAATGGTCATATAACATTAGATGTATCCACAGGCTAATGTTTCCCCAAAACTCAGAGAAGCACAGAATAGAGAGACTTATGTCTTCTGGGGCCTTGCAAGAATTTGGAAAGCAGAGAAATGTGGACATCATTGTGTGCATGTGAGTGTGTGTGTGTGTGTGTGTGTGCATGCATATGTGTGGACTTGCTTGCTTGGAAACTGTTTAATAACTCCCACTGGAACTCCAGCATTACCAGAAGAATGCCCATTCTATTTCTATATCCAATAAAATTCCCTTTGCTAATTCTTATGTTAGGCTTGGGCCTAAGAGACCAGCACACACATAGCAGGGACACTTTGGAACAGGCAGAAGAGCCATGATGATGTGACTCTTTGAGTCTGCCCTTTCCAAAGTGAAGACTGAGGACAAGACACCGAAATCTGGTATAACTAATCTTCAGAAGGACTTCACCTTCAAGCACCATATTTCCCTGCCATCACATACGCTGAGTCCCAGCTCCCCAGTCTCAGATGGTACAAATTCATGGTCGGACACTGACGGATTCAGGTAAGGATATTGAACTGTCAGAGGCCGAGACAGTGTGAATTATATGTGGATATAATGAGCAGGAAAAATGTATCAGGTGTGTAAGATACTGCAAAAAATAGTTGAAAACTTTAGCAACAAGAAACAAAGAAATGGATGTTAAATATTGGGAAATGAGGGCCGGGCGCGGTGGCTCACGCCTGTAATCCTAGCACTTGGGAGGCCGAGGCGGGTGGATCATTTGAGCTCAGGAGTTCGAGACCAGCCTGAGCAAGAGTGAGACCCCCATCTCTACTAAAAATAGAAAGAAATTATATGGACAACTAAAAATATATATAGAAAAAATTAGCCGGGCATGGTGACGCATGCCTGTAGTCCCAGCTACTCGGGAGGCTGAGGCAGAAGGATGGCTTAAGCCCAGGAGTTTGAGGTTGCTGTGAGCTAGGCTGATGCCACGGCACTCACTCTAGCCCGGGCAACAAAGCGAGACTCTGTCTCAAAAAAAAATAAAATAAAAATAAAAATAAAATATTGGGAAATGAGGAATGTCTTCCTAAGAAGGAGCCACAGAGATGGGGCCAGCACAGCAAAAGAAAAGGCAGTTTGTATTTGATAGAAAAATGGAGTTGCATAAAAAGAGCAGATTTTGTTCCAGTTTAGAGTTGGTCCATGGGGGACATGAAGCCTCTTTCTATAAGATAGGTGCTTCCTTAAAAAACATGATTTTAACCCCATATTCCCTTAAAAACTGCGAGGGTTTCAAAGGCAGCTCCATATGCACACTTGCCCACGGCTCACTGGGTCTCCTTTCCCTTTGATTCAGAGACATCTTATCCCCGAACCCACTCACCCGGCGCTGAAGCCTCTGTTCCACTTGGTCAATTCACACATGTTCATTGAAACAAAAATAAGCAAGTCGGTTCAAGGAGATGCTGTTCTTTTACGGAATAGCATTTTACATTTTGCAAATGTCTGCACAAACAACCGTCTCTCATAGGCAGGGAAGACGCTGTTTTAGAAGAAAGAGAAAGGAACCAAGTTAATTGAATGCCTGCTGTGTGCCAGTTACTTTACAAACATTATCGTATTTACTGTTTATGCTACCTGATGAAGTCAGTGTTATGCTTCCCAGTTTGCAAGGGAGGAAACTGAAGAAAAATAAAGGAGTTGCCCCGGGTAACAAGGGAGGAAGAGGCAGAATTCCAGCTCAGGTGTGCCCTTCTCCAAAGCTCTTAACCCTGTCCAATACTACGTCACCGTAGATTACCCCCACATGTCACAACTGAGGATCTGAGCCACAGAGAGGCAAAGAAGATTTCTCAAGGTCACAGAACCCTTTAGTGGCTTGAATCAGCAAACAAATCTCTACCTGGCATCCCTGGGGCCAAGTCAAAGACATGAGCAAAATAGTGTCTTAGCCTGTGTTCATCAAGATCCTTCTCATTCACCCAGACTCCAAGGCCAATGCTTATGAGTCATGTTGTGCATTTATCAGCTACGTGTATTCACTACTTTAAAAAACATTTATTGAGCACCTAACATGTGCCCCAGACTAGGTAAGGCTTTGACAATATCAGGATGAATGAAACATTGAGCAGATTAGATGAACTTGAGGTTTATAGGAAAATTGTACTGAATTAAGGACAGATAGACATACAAGAAATGAGGTGCAATAAATTGTTAGAGATGCCAGAAGTCAGTGCAGGAAATGATGGAGACACAAAGGAGGGATCCAGCTGGGGGATATCAGGAAAGTTTCCACAAAAGAGGACACCCTGAACCTGAGGGTTGAAAGATTGACGTTTGTCAAGGCAGATAGTAGGGAGATCTTGGGAGCGGGAAGGACACGCTAGGCAGAGGGAGCAACAGGAACACAGATCCGAAGGTGTGGATCAGCAATAATTTGCATAATGTCTGAGCCACTGAAACAGAGGACCAAAGGAGGCAAGTCCCCCAGATAACATCCGAGATGGAGGAAAGTCTTAGATGCTATAAAGGGAGCTTACCCTTTATTTTGTAAACAATAGGGAACCATTGAAAAATTTCAAACCAACCAAAGAAATAATATGGTTCCGTTTAGAACATAAAGATAGTTCTGGAAACAATAGAGAAGATGAATCAGAAAAACATATACCAAAGTAAAAGAGAACAGTTAGGGAACTCCCACAACAACCTCAGGAGAGATGATAAGGGTCTTAATGAGGATGGAGAAGAGAGAACAAATTGAGAGAAGTGAAGAAGGTGGGATCCCCAGGAGAGTGAACTTGCATACAGTCCTGGTTCCTTACAATGTGGGTAGCTCAGTATACGCCTTTGGGGTGAAATGTCCCGCCTATCGTACGTGCTGTGGAGGCAACTGTGCCCACAAAGACAGAATAAACTGGGGAAACAAGACAAGTAGTCAAACTCTCCAGAGCAAATGAGAGGCAACATGTGCTTTTGGTTTCTTTATCCACACGATTTCTCAAGGTTATCACCCTCCCAAGCTTGTTCTTATTCAGCCCAAGCACGATGCATCCCAGCGGGGCACTGAACTGGGACCATCTATCTGTCAGATGACTCAGGCGGATGCTCGGGCTGAGCATGGCTATTTTCTCTGAGTTAACTGTTGTCGCTCTGCCAACATCACAAATCTCTGAAATTATTAAAGTGCCATGGATGGAAAATGTATTGAGCTGAAGATCAAAGACCAACTTCAGCACTAGCTTGCTGCATGGCTTTCTGCACGTCACTGGAGCCTGTCAGGAACTCTGCTTTTCCTGAATTAATCCTCAAGCAACAAAAGGTTGCTCACTCCTCACCCAAATGGGGAAAATGCAATGATTTGAAAATTCTCCCACTTGGCTCTGCCCCTTCCTCCCCAACCAGAGCTTCATAGTAAGAGAACCTACCCCAGCCATGGTGGGGGAAGCGGGTGGTGGTCTTTGTTTCCATCGTGTGCTGGGGTAAATGTGCTGATTTGTACTTTGCCAGGAAGTGCAAGTACCAAACTGAGCAGACACTGCTTAACATCACTAGGAAGGAGACAGAAGGAAGTCTGTCTTTATCTGTACTGGCCACAGCACTGTGGTGACCTTGCATTTCATGCCCTTTCTCTGTATACGCACACCTGGACCTCAGCTGTCTTTTTGATGAATAGAGCCATCTCCACCACCATCCTTGTCATCTTCTTTGTGTTAAACCCCATCGTTTGCCCTCAACCTCTGAGTGTCCATGAAATGAAATAAAAAATTAAAGAGTGGAGGTGCCATTTGCATGACATACGACCTGAAAGGTTAACAGAAGGGCAATGGACTAAAATCCCATTGCGACAAGAGAGACACTTGAGGGGGTGATGAAACCCATCATTGAAAGTATTAGAAAAATTCTGTGCAGAGCTCCTTGTACAAATTATTCTTGGATTTATGCATTCTGAAACTGGCAGGCAGTGTGAGAGAGTAGAAAGATCTCAGAGCCAGGAGAAATTTGTCTTATTTCCCCTCTGCTGCTGACTTTCTGCATGACCTTGGAAAACTGACTGACTGAGTTCAGTTTTGCTATTGTTGAAGTGGGAATAATACCTTCCCCTTTAACCTCAGAGGGGTGTTAGGAAATGTTATTGTAATTAGGTGTGCACCAGTTTTTAAAACTACAACATGCTATTCTAATGAATCCCTAGCATATTGTTACTGCATGTTAATTTATTTCAATGGCTTTTAAGCCATAGACACAATGTGGAAAGTGAACAAAATCAGAGCCGCTCTGATTCGAGAAGGTTTAGGGAACCCAGAACTCCTTCCATGAAGCCTTCCTTAAGGTTGTCTTTCTCAGCTACTGCTAGAGGTGGGCTTTCACAGAACCCGTGGGCCCACTGACTACAGTAAGAAAATGAGTGATCTAGTCCAAACCACAGCTTCTACTAATGAGGGAGCTGAGGCAAGTAGAATTGAGTGATTTCCCCAGATAATACAGCAAGTTCATGAAGAACATGGTACATGACAAAAACACATATTTATGCATGTTAAATTTCAGAATAAGAGATAAATCTTTGCTTGATGTCCTTGTCTCAGTAACACTAGTATTTCCTCCAAAGGTGTACATGGAGGAAGAAACAGCATCCAATGGCCCTGAGAAATCACACCAGGGTGAGCGAATTTATTTTTTGTGGACTTACTCAGTCTCAAGAGCTGAGCTTATTCTTATTTTTCTTTTTATCTATGGTTTATGTAACAACTGTGTTAGCAAATGTTGCCATTATGGTCACTGTGACCTGTGAGTCCCGCCTTCACACCCCCATGTACTTCCTGCTCCGCAATCTCTCTGTCTTGGACATCTGCTTCTCCTCCATCACAGCTCCTAAGGTCCTGATTGATCTTCTATCAGAGAAAAAGGGGATCTCCTTCAATGGCTGTGTCACTCAGATGTTCTTCTTCCACCTTCTGGGGGGAGCAGACATTTTTTCTCTCTCCATCATGGCGTTTGACCGCTACGTGGCCATCTCCAAGCCCCTGCACTATGTGACCATCATGAGTAGGGGGCGATGCACAGCCCTCATCACAGCCTCCTGGGTGGGGGGCTTTGTCCACTCCATTGTGCAGATTTCCCTGTTGTTCCCACTCCCCTTCTGTGGGCCTAATGTTGTTGATGGCTTCTACTGTGATGTCCCCCAGGTCCTCAAACTTGCCTGCACAGACACCTTTGTTCTTGAGCTCCTGACGATTTCCAACAATGGCTTGATCTCTACACTGTGGTTCATCTTCCTGCTTGTGTCCTACACGGTCATCTTGATGATGCTGAGGTCTCATGCTGGGGAGGACAGGAGGAAAGCCATCTCCACCTGCACCTCCCACATCACTGTGGTGACCCTGCACTTTGTGCCCTGCATCTACGTCTATGCCCGGCCCTTCACTGCCCTCCCCATGGACAGAGCTGTCTCTATCACCTTCACTGTCATCACCCCTGTCCTGAATCCCTTGATCTACACCCTGAGGAACCAGGAGATGAAGTCAGCCATGCGGAAACTGAAGAAAAGACTCGTGCTTTCTGAAGGAGAATAGCCTCATTATTGTTTGTGGGTGAAGATGCAAATATATAATTAAATTATTTTCTTAAAATATTAACTGACAAATATTGTGACTCAGCCATCCACAGACACTTAACTATAGCAGGATGGCATAGACACAAAAAATCAGTGACCAGGCACCCTGGTGTTGAGAAGGAACAGCAGCAGAAAGTTGAGCAAGAAGAACATAGGCCTTGAAGAGCAACTGACAGTGAGCAGGGCACAAATGTGAAATATAAGAGAATTCTTTTGGTGTCCAGAAAAATGGGGTAAAGGCTAGTGCTGTGACATCCAGACATGCAGTAGGCAACAGGGACATCTGTCTCAATATAGCAGGGCTCCAACAGCTACATCCCAGTTCATCGATAGTTATCCCATGAGTACTTATTGCCGTCTACCATGGCCTAAATACTTCCGGGAAACGTGTCTCTCTGTCACTTCTGCTTTGTCAGTAATTTGGACCTTCTTTCTAAACCCACTCACCTATAAAATACACTGGCACAACCTCCTACAACCATTTGGTATGGGTAAAGAGCTTTAGCTTTTTAAGAATTTCCTATGTCTTTCACTTCCTGTGACTTTGTCAGAATTGGATGTGACCTGGGATTTGTACAGTCCTATTTCGTAAAACCCTGTTATATAACTACAGAAATGGCAAGAATCTGCACTACCTATCCTACTGTCCATACCACCACCACAGATACAAGCCAACTAGCTAGTTGGCTGGAGTAGTTGAAAAAATAAAAAGCTATATTCAACCCAACAAGTATTTGTATTTTTCTTACGTACAATTATTTATCATTTCCCTTACCAGAGTGTATTAAAATATCTCATAAAATGTCAAATTAGTATTTCTAATTCTCCCTTACATTTCCAGTGTCTAGAATAGTGCCTGACCCATAACCAGCCATTAGGAAATGTTGGTTGAATCTGTGGAATGGAAGGAAAGGAATGCATGTAGATGATGATGCCAAATTCTAGTTTGTCTTCAGCTTTTAGTATTTAAAACTGACTTTATTTCTTGAGCAGATATTTCTTGAGGGAAGCCAGAGAAAATAGAAATGGCTGAATCAGAGTTTACCATGATCTCACGCTCAAGGCCCGACCATTTATGTGTGTATCTTTATGAGGTCACCAAAACAACGGTTAGGTTCAAAAACGTTGTTGGAACCCATGTACACAATAGAATAGAAACATCCCGAAGCACGTGAATGTTTGTGCACACAGAAATTCATTCATTCAGGGTTCCAGCCAGCTTGTGTTCTACGTACTGACAGATCCCTGGGATACCCAAACTAAACGTAATCATACACAGCAGGGTGGGGATTATTTCCTCTCTCCTCCATCTGGAGTGTGGAACCTAGTAAGACCGAGGTAGGGGGTTCACTGAAATGTAACTAAAGACTAATAATAATAATACAGAACTACATTCTCTTATTTAATTTATTGGGACCAGATAAGTTTTGTAGTTTATTAATAGAATTTCTTAGATTTTAGAAAGATTACATAGTAAATGTATCGTACATTCCACCATTTCTCCATGGGAAGCAGCTGATAACCTAACACTTTAATATCTCCATGGGAAAATGTGAGAATAGTCCCACAAAGTATCATAAATAAAAACGATGGGCTCAGCATGGGGGCTCACGCCTGTAATTCAGCACTTTGGGAGGTCAAGATGGGAGGAGTGCTTGAGGCCAGGGGTTCAAGACCAGCCTGGGCAACATAGTGAGACCCCATCTCTACAAAAAGTAAAACAATTAGCCAGGCATGGTGGCTCACACTTGTAGTCCCAGCAACTCGAGAAGCTGAGACAGGAGGATTGCTTGAGCCTGGGTTTTGAGGCTCTAGTGAGCTATGATCACTCCACTGCACTCCTGCCTGGGTGACAGAGAGAGAACCTGTCTCTAGGAAAAAATAAAATTAAAATGTAAAAAAAAAACTACAGATGGCTTCAAATTAATTGAGATCAAATTTTGCCACAAAATTGGTTCAAGTCAGATCAGCTTTTACTACCAAATGACTTTCTAAAAATCCTTTAGCATTCATAGTTTGAAGATTTCATGGCTGGGCATGGTGGCTCATGCCTATAATCCTAGCACTCTGGGAGGCCGAGGCAGGAGGATTGCTTGAGGTCAAGAGTTCGAGACCAGCCTCAGCAAGAGCAAGACCCCGTCTCTACTAAAAATAGAAAGAAATTAGCCAGACAACTAAAAAAACATAGAAAAAATTTGGCGGGTGTGGTGGTATGCCCTTGTAGTCCCAGCTACTTGAGAGGCTGAGGCAGGAGGATCACTTGAGCCCAGGAGTTTGAGGTTGCTGTGAGCTAGGCTGACGCCACAGCACTCTAGCTCAGACAACAGAGCAAGACTCTGTCTCAAAAAAAAAAAAAAAAAAAATATTTCATGATGACTGGCAGCACATACGGAAACTGAAAAAGAGGGTGTTGTGGTAGGCAGAATAATTGCCCTGCAAAGATATTCACCTTCTAACCCCCAGAACCTGCAAATATGGTATGTTACATAGCAAAGGGAAACTATGGTTGAAGATAGAATTAAGACTGCTAATAAACTGATCTTAAAATTCAGGAGATTATTCTGGATCATCTGGGTGGGCCCAATCTAATAACAAGGGTTCTTAAAAGTAGAAGACTGGACAGAAGAGGTCAGGGTAACACAATGTGTGAAGCATTTGACTTGCCTTTGCTTTTGAAGATGGAAGGGATCGCAGGCCAAGGAATGCAGTCAGCTTTCAAGGACTTTAAATAAAAAAAAGAAGAAGAAGAAGAAATTGACTTAGGCCTAAAAAAAAAAGAAAGAAGCTAGAAAAAAAACAAGGAAACAGATTCTGACAGATTCTGTCCTAAAGCCTCCAAAAAGGAATGCAGCCTGCCAACCCCTCGATTTCAGCCCAGTGAGACCCGTGTCGGACTTCAGATCTGCAGAACTGTAAGATAATGAATTTGTGTTGCTTTAAGCCACTAAGTTTGTGGTAAGTTTGTTTTAGCCACAACAGGAAACTAACGCAAAGGTGATGTTTCTGTTGCAGGTGCAGAGGCTGTAGGAGCTGGAGAGAGAAAGGGAGAGAAAGACAGATGCAAGAAGGGCCAGAGGTGGGAGGAGGGCCTCTCTGCCAACCGAGGGTGGGTGGCCACACGCCTCTCCCAAGAGTCTGGGAAGAGCGCTGCACCCAGGCACAATCCAGGGTGCAAGTGCAATAGGCCAGAGAAGCCAGTCCCACGTTTTCACCACTTGATGGACCCCGGACAGGAAGGAGTAGAGTATCTGAATCTGAAGTAAAGGGCTAGTTGAGCACTCTCTGAAATGTCATGTGTAATTGATTCATTAACGGTAAGAACACTTGATACCAAATGACCTGCTCCTACACTTTACAGAAAGGGACACAGAGATGTGGTTTCAAGTATTCTGTACGGCAACTATACTTATCATACTTAAATTGAAAATGTCAAACACTGTAAGATTGATTTTCCCCTTTAGTCATAACTACGTAGTAAAAAGGAAGCACATTCATGAAGTGTATTAGTAGTACTCATTGATCATAAGACACATCTTAATTTCAGGACATTAAAATGTGAAGGAACAAATTGCTTCTTCTTAGGACTTAAGGAATTCGGTATTTAAAGATACAAGGTGATCAGTCCCTGTGACACACACAGACACACACACACACTTTTCCAAAGAGAGACAGATAAAATCAAATGTTTTATTTTGTCATCCTTGTGTTTTAAGAGTGTATATCCATGTAAGACTGCCATCAACTCACTAGCAAGAAACAGACCTTTTATAATCAAATTCTGTTTGTCTGCAACACACATTACATTATTTATATGCAGTTCATTAGTTTCTTGCTATTAAAAAAAGTTTGAAACTCATTTTTCCTCACTTGAGGAGACCAAAGGTACTACTGCTACAGCTTCCTCATTTTGGAAGCCATGAAGATGCTTCCTTTATCTCACGGGAACCTGCTAACATGTATTCCTCAGAACTCCCTTCCAGGAACTCTCCCTTTGTTTCCCAAAGATGCAGCTCTTCCAGTTGAACACAGAAATGAATGCACTCCTGGGCCTAGCAGCCCACTAAGGAAAAGAAGTAAAGACTCAGTGGTTGAAATATAGATTTAAAAGTTTATTAAATGGAAGAGAGGATATAATTTCCATGGAAAATATAGATTATAAAAATTATGTAAAGGAAAAGAAAAAAGATTAATAGAGCAATAATTGTAGATGAATTGAAAAGGCTGTCAAAGATCTACCCTTTGAAAAGGCACCAGGCCCAAATGACTTTGTGAGTGATTTCCAATAAATATTCAAGATGTCAGTAATTCCCAATTTTTAATGAATTTAGAAAGCTTCTTAACTCATTCTGTAAGAACAGCATAACCCTATCTACAAAGTAGATAATTGCACCTAATATATCTAATAATATCACATGTATAATATGTGTATGTATACATATATGCATGTGTGTTTGTATATGTGTGTAGACAGAGGGATAGATATATTAATAGATAGACATACTAATCGCTGGCCAGGTGCAGTGGCTCATGCCTATAATCCCAGCACTTTGAGAGGCTGAGGAGGGAAGAATGTTTGAGACCAGGAGTTCAAGACCAGCCTGAGCAACATAGTGAGTCCCTGTGTTTAGAAAACATAGAAAAATTAACCAGACGTGGTGGCGCACATCCATAGTCCCAGCTACTTGAGAGGCTGAAGCAAGAGGATTGATCACTTGAGCCCCGGAGTTGGAGGTTGCAGTACAGTGAACTATGATGCCACTAGCTCAGGCAACAGAGCAAGACCCTGTCTCAAAAATGAAAAAGAAAAAGAAAAGAAAAAGTCCTAAATATATGTATATTGCATTTACAGATTGAGAGACTCAATATTGTTAAGATTTCAATTCTCCCCCAGACTACTCTATAGATAAATACAATCCAAGTCAAAATGTCAGCAGGCTTTCTTTGTTTGTTAAGCTGATTGTAAATTTTTTTTGGAAATGCAAAGAATATAGAATACTCAAAACAACTTTGCAAAAGAAAACAAAGTTGGAGGACTTATACCACCTGAACTCAAGACCTATCAGACAATCATCAGTGCCATGTAAAACAAGCATGAAGATTGACATAGATCACTGGAGATGAATAAAGAGTCCAGAAATACACACATTTGCTTATGGTCAACTGAATTTAAATACAGGTGCCAAGGTAAATCAATGGCGGAGGGGATGGATAATCATCTTTTCAATAAATTACGCTGAAACAGCTGATATCCATGTGGAAAAAATAAACCTACACACTTACCTCTCACCATACAAAAGAAAATTAGCTTGAAATACATCAAATATTTAAGCTTGCAGCCGGGCGCGGTGGCTCACGCCTGTAATCCTAGCACTTGGGAGGCTGAGGCAGGCGGATTGTTTGAGCTCAGGAGTTCGAGACCAGCCTGAGCAACAGCGAGACCCCGTCTCTACTAAAAATAGAAAGAAATGATCTGGACAGCTAAAAATATATAGAAAAAATTAGCCGGGCATGGTGGCGCATGCCTGTAGTCCCAGCTACTCGGGGGG
>CM052438.1:171974343-172005659 GCA_028533085.1 Varecia variegata
GGGGGGCTGAGGCAGTAGGATCGCTTAAGCCCAGGAGTTTGAGGTTGCTGTGAGCTAGGCTGATGCCACGGCACTCACTCTAGCCCGGGCAACAAAGTGAGAATCTGTCTCAAAAAAAAAAAAAAAAACAAAAAAAAAAACAAATATTTAAGCTTGCAAGTTCAAACTATTAAACTTCTAAGAAAAATTGGACAAAATGTTTGCAATCTTGGGTAGACAAAAATTTTTTAGACAAGATAAAAAAATAGAAAATATTGAATTTCAAATTTTAAAATTTCTGCTCCTCAGCCTTGAAAAGGCTTAAGAAAGGAACAAAGCAGGAAAATGATATTAATAAAACAATCTACAAGGTTAATAAATCCATATCTTTTGGATGAAATCAGAAATTCCAAGAAACACCTAACCTAAACATGACAATGAGATAAGATGTCTCCCTTAATAGGAAATAGCCAATGTAAAGTAGAATCAATTAATACAAAAAATGAAAACTTTAAGATTTGGCAAGTTATATGTGTCTCCGCCTGGAAAAGGAGGATATTTGTGGCATTTTATTGTAGAGCAGAGAGGCAGCACAAAGTAAATATATAAAATGTTGGATTAGTGAAAAAAACTGATGAATAAAGAAATACAAGTTTTAATAAAAATAAATTTTTTAATTTTAAAATAAAATTTTTAATAAAAAAATAAAATCTGTACATCTCAAAATACATCAAGAAAAGAAACTGTAAGGCAGCCGGGCACGGTGGCTCATGCCTGTAATCCTAGCACTCTGGGAGGCTGAGGCAGGAGGATTGCTCGAGGTCAGGAGTTCGAGACCAGCCTGAGAAAGAGCAAGACCCTGTCTCTACTAAAAAAATAGAAAGAAATGATCTGGACAACTAAAAATATATATAGAAAAAATTAGCCGGGCATGGTGGCACATGCCTGTAGTTCCAGCTACTCGGGACACTGAGGCAGAGGGATTGCTTGAGCCCGGGAGTTTGAGGTTGCTGTGAGCTAGGCTGATGCCATGGCACTCTAGTCCAAGCAACACAATGAGACTCTGTCTCAAAAAAAAAAAAAAAAAAAAGAAGAAGAAGCTGTAGACTAAGCAAAACTATTTGCAGTACATATTTTTAATAAAGGACATACCAAAAACATATGAAGAATTTATAAAATTCAAAATAAAAAACTTAAAATGGCAACAAATTTGAATAAACAAAAACAAAATAAATTATATAAATAGTCATTATGTACACGATAATATGCTTAACATCACTGGTTATCAGGGAAATGCAAATTAACACCTTAATGAAATATCACCACGCACCCAACAGAATAATTAAAATTATGACACTGACCATATACAGTGTTGGGGGAAAAAAATGGAGCAACTGGAAGACTGCTGCTTAGAATGTCAGATGATACAATCACTTTGGAAAGCCGTTTGGCAGTTCCTTATAAAGTTAAAGATACACTTAGCCATGTAATTTCCTGTACACCTCTTACCCAAGAGAAATAAAAACCCGTGTCAACAAAGAAGACTTGAACAAGTATGTTTATAGCACATTTACTCATAATAGCCAGAAACTAGAAACAACTCAAATGTCCATCAACATATAATTGGGCAAACAAATTGTGATACAGCTATTCAGTGGAATACCATTCAGCAATTAATAGGAACAACTAATACATTCAACAAAACAGATAAATCCCAAAAACATAAGTAAAAAGCCAAACACAGAAGAGTGCCTCAGTATTATAACTCTACAAAATTGATTTTTTCAATTAGAACTAAAATTTGCTTGTCATAATATTAACATTTATATATCTTGGTAGGGATATATAGGATTCTAGTGTTCTTCTTCAGTCTATTAACCACACAGATCATGTCAGTTCTCTGCTTAATTCCTCCAATTTCACGCAGAATGAAAACCAGATTCTCACAATGGCCTGCTGGTGCTACGTAATCTTGACATCATCTGCTAAACACTGGCCTCCTTGGTATTTTAAAAAACTTGCCCCCTCTTACCTTGACACCCTTTAATAAAATGCAGCCCCTACCCAATACTTCTCATCTCACTGCCCTGCTGAACTGTTTTTGTTCTATTTATCAACAACATACTCTATACATTTTATTTATCTATTTTATTTATTATCTGCATCCTCCCACTAGAACACAAGCTCCATGGAGACAGGATTTGGATCTATTTCATTCACTGCTGTGTATTCAGTGCCTTGGATATCAAATAGGCTCTTGAGAGAGAACTGTTGAGTGAAGAGTTTTTTACACTTGCATGTGTGTATATTTGATATAAATCACAGATGCCAGAGAGCTTATATAACAGCAAAGTCCCTGTCTCAAATGAATGTCGTTCCTGTATCCTGTTCACATATCCATTCTTGTTCTAAATTGAATTTAAAATCTTGAAACTCCATCCCCCAGTACTAAAATTCCAAAAGAGATTCAGGTTTGTCTGGATCCAACTCATCCCTCTCTCCGCCTTCCCTGAGAGGCACTGCTCTCAGGTTCATTGCCTAGGAAATCTCTCTCAATCAGGAGTCTCCATACATGTTAATGCAATTCACCCATGAAACATTTAGGTAAAGCACATCCTCGTTCCTTTCACTAATGGTTCTTTTTCTGTCCTTGTAATCTGCTGCTTCTCACTCAAGTCAGACCTCAGTGACTGAGACAGAAGAGGATGGAGGCAAAGTTCCATTCAATCCACTCCAGAACCAGGTTACTAGTCTTCAGAAAAGGCAAAAACCAAGCATCCTCCATCTCAACACGCATGACCTGCCTCATGCTGTTCTTATCTTTGTAGACTAGTTATGTACTAAAACAAAATGAAAGCACAAGTAAATCCAAACTCATTGTAATTCTGGAAACAGTGCAAGTAGGTTCTACATAATGTCAAGCCATTCAATAAATTAAATTAGTCTAAAAATAAGTACTGTATTTGTGTGCACAGTTTTACTAACTTACACCAGCCCAGCTCTCTCCAACTTCAGAGATTCCACATGAGTAGAGCGTTAGAAAATAGGAAAAATATATATTACCCAAATATCATCTAAGCCATGTTTCTGTTTATGTGGACATTTATAGAAACATCAGGGGGCTACAGTCATCTTGTATGTAATTAAAAACTAGACTGGTAGCAAATGATTTGAGGTCTGATTTCTTCTAGGTTTTTGGCAACCTAATTGAAACTCACATGTATATAGCGTCCTCTGAGTCTTGCAAGCTATGCAAATTGGACTCAAAGTCCCTTTGGTACGGCATTTGGCAAGTTTTATGCAATTCTGATTGAACTGTGGTTAAGGGGATAGATTTCTTCTTTTGCCTTTAAAAAATTTGGACACGAACCAAATATGTCGGTAAGCGTGTGTGCGCTCACACATGTACATGTCTTGGTAACATTTTAATAATTCCCATTGAAACTCCATCACCAACAGTAAAATCAGCCACTTGAGTTCACTCCCTTGTCCAGTACCATTTTCTTTGCAATTCTTATATTAAGCCTGACGCTCAGGGACTTGGACATAAGACAGGAACACAGTGGAAGAACTTTAAAGATGTGAGTCCATGAGTCTGCCCTTTCTCTCCTGAAAATAGAGCAAAGATACTAAGATATTTAGTCCTCCAAAGGGCTTTACTCTTCCAACAAAATTTTCAGGAATTAATGTCACTAATTGTTATGGACTGTACTTAATAGAACCCAATTTTTAGTTGGAGTTTTAGGATCAAAGGAACTAGGTAAAGACATTAAACTTCTAGCTAAGGTTCAGGTTATGCATATTAAAATGAGATATTGTTATTGATGATGTATAGCTAATTTGATTTTGACTATTTTCCAGGTATACTCAATATTTCAGAGCCAAGATGATCATCTCACTGACAGAAACAACAAAGGTAGGTGTTAAATATCGTGAAGAGAGATGTTAAATTAAAAGGGATGCAGAAATCTGGTCCTTTTGGTGTAAGAGAAGGCATCATGTCTCTGATGTGACCCTTTGAGTTGCTTATTGGTGAGGCCACGTCAGACTAAGGTCAATGTGAAAAAGGTTTCCAGAGCCGCTTTCTGCTAAATGCTTACTCTCAGATAGACTTTGTCTAATGTTCTTGCAATACAAAATTTCAACCTATATGTATTGAATTTAGGTGGAAAAATAAAACACTGTATCTTCCATCCTGTTTCCACCCCTTTTATTTCATAATCCTTCCTTGCCCCCAACATAGATTCATGCTATATTCCTTGTCAAAACAAGATTAACACTAGCACAGATTTACCTAATGAGTGATGGTGAGAATCAAGTAAAGTTTTATATCACTCTACACATACAAAGGACTTAAAATTGTTTTTGTTACTGCCAGAAATGATCATATATGCTGTGTCACCCAAATCTGTCTCTACTTCCCTCACAACACATACCAGTTTTTATCTTGCATCATGTTCACTAATTTGCACAGATCATCCACTTCTGTTGGTCTGTAAATACTTTAGCAATGTGGCCCAATTTATTCATATACATTTGAAGATTGTGATAAATGTTCACTGATTTTGTATAAGGTGGAACAAGTAAAAATAATTACAAATTTTCTTTCAAATGATCAATAACAGCTTATATAAACAGGCATTATTGTGATGACACCAATGTCTCTCACTGTTATGTAACCCCACCACCCTCTTAGCTTTGATCCAAAGAGGGAAAGAGCAGAGGAAAGTGTGACTGATACAACATGGGCCACCTCTTGGAAGAGGGTCACTGTCTTTTTATCTCCTTCACACTCGAACAAGAGCCACAACCTTCTATCACCACTTTCCAGAACACCCCTCAGCATGTAATACTGTAAAATCACGGATCAGAGTGGACAGTAAAAGAGTCAAAGGACTCTTTCTGCCCCTACCCACCATGGCAGAAAATTTTAGGTTTTACAATGCTGAATACAAGAATGAGAAGGTCAGTAGGCTTAGGTCCATCATTCACCAACCAAATACCTAAGAACCATTGAGTGTAATAACAAATCTTTTATTAGTGAGGTAAGAAATGTTCTGTTACAAATAAAAATCTCCTTCCATTCCACACGCCCTACTCTGTGCCAACCACACTGCATTTTCCAGTGTTCTCTGTACAAGCATGTCATTTTCACCCCTGATTGACCTTACATGGGCTGTTTCCTTTGCATGATATACCCCTACTTGTTTCTTGGAAATTCATCAAGACCAAGTGAAAGCTTCACCTCCTCTAGGAAATCCTCACACACTATTCACAGACAGAGCTCTGCTGTGCTCACTCAGCACTGTTTGTACCAACATCGTATCCCATGCATGCTTAGACACTTACATATTTGTATTTCTCATCAGACTGAAAAATATTCCACAATAAGAACTCTGCTGTGCGCATGTGTGTATTGCTAGTACTAGCAGAGTTCCAATCACACTATAAGAATCACAAAATTTGTGTGGACTAAAGGACTCATTGACTAAAGTAATGCCTTCTCACTTGCCCTAATAAATGGAGTGTCAGGACAGTAATTGAATCTAACTTTAGGGAGTCATGTTCCATTTTAGTGACATCAATTTCTGCTGTACGATCTTATTAAGGGTGATACAGAAGGGGTGCGAGATTGGGTAGAACATATGCCGACCCCAAAAATTATCTTGGAATTTTATTTTTTTTATATAAATATCTCATCTGGGACATGTTTTCTGCCACCTTTACCTTTGCACTAATTTACCTTAAAATTAGTGCAAAGAAATAACTCCAGTCAATTGTATTCTTAAATACAATTGGAATGTAGACTTTGGAGCTAAACTGAATCACATCTGAATTTCAGTTTCACCACTTACTACTATTGTGAGCTTGGGAAAATGAGCTCACCTTTCTGAACATCATTTCTTCATCTGCAGAGAAGAAATAAAAAACCCTTCTTCGTAGGAATACATAAGAGAATCATTCGCAAGACACTTTAAGTCTTGGAGTGTGAAGAGGGTCATAACTCTCCAACTGGTTTTTCCCAACCACCTACAGATGGATCTGCTGGTGGTGGAAGCAAGAGGGAGGAAGGAGGAATAGGACAGTAAGTAGGTCACCAGTTTGTTCCTATCTTTTGGTAGAGCTTGAAATTGGGTACCTGCATTCAGATGCCAGGGTCTGCACCCTCGTTCAATCTTGTAGCCTCTCAAGTGAATCTCCCCTTGTCTCAGATTCTTCCTCCTTTCTGCTGGCTCAAACTGATATTACCCACACAGAATCCATCCAACACAGTTCAGAGTTAAGGAGTCAGAGCTGCAATCATTTAGCTAATTGATGGCAGAATAAGGACCAGATAGAACCAATGCTCCAATCTCCAAATGCAGAGCTCTCTGCACTACATCCTACTGCCTCTCTCAGCAGGGAAACTCTTCCTTTTGGGAAAAAATAAACTACTGTTCAAAAATGTTATAGGTTCTTTTCAAGATATGTTCCTGAAAAGTGTAGCAAAATAACTGATAAAGTGTAATAATAATAATAAACCAGGAGCAGTTAAAACAAAAATGTGAACCTGCAGGTGATACTTTCACTTTTGTCTTTTAGGGAAGCCAGATTCTTTGACCCTGAAAGCAGTATAAATGACAAAATGAAATGAAAATATTTTTTCTTTTTAAATTTTTTTATTTTTAATTATTATGGGTACATAATAGTTACATACCTTTATAAGGGACATATGTTTTGATACAGGCATATAATGTGAATTAATCAAATCAGAGTAATTGGGGTATCCAAAACCTCTAGCATTTATCATTTCTTTGTGTTAGGAACATTACAATTCTACTCTTTTAGTTATTGTAAAATATACTGTACCTTATTGTTGACTATAGTCACTTTGTTGTGCTATCAAATATTGTTCATTCTATCTAACTATATTTAACTATTTTTTCGTACCCATTAATCATCCCCACTGTATCCCCACCACTCCACTACCCTTCTCAGTCTCTGGTAACCAACATTCTACTCTCTATCTCCATGAGATCAATTTTTTTTAATATTTAGCTCCCACATATGAGTAAGAATATACGAGATTTGTCTTTCTGTGCTTGGCTTATTTCACTTAACATAATGTTTTCCAGTTCCATCCATGTTGTTGCAAATGGCAGGATTTCATTCTTTTTGTGGCTATATGATATTCCATTGTGTATATGTACCACAAATTCTTTACCTATTTATCCATTGATGGATATGGATGGCTATTATGAATAGTGCTGCAATAAACATGGGAGTGCAGATATTTTTTCTATATATTGAATGTCCCTCCCTTGGATAAATAACCAAGAGTGGATTTCTGGGTTATATGTAGTTCCATTTTTAGTTTTTTGAGGAACTTCCACACCGTTCTCCATAGTGATTGCACTAATTTACATTCCCACCAATAGTGTATGAGGATTCCCCTTTCTCCACATCCTTGCCGGCATCTGTTACAGCCTATCTTTTTGTTAATAGCCATTTTAACAGGAATAAGATGATATTTCATTATAGTTTTGATTTGCATTTCTCTGATGACTACTGATGTTGAGCATTTTTCCATATACCTGTTGACCATTTGTATGTGTTCGTTGAGCATTTTTCCATATACCTGTTGAACATTTGTATGTGTTCTTTTGAGAAATGTCTATTCAGATCCTTTGCCCATTTTTAATCAGATTATTTAATTTTTCCCATTGAGTTGTTGAAGTTCCTTATATATTCTAGATATATGGCAAGAGATAAGGGTTTAGCTTCATTCTTCTGCATAGGGATATACAGTTTTCCCAACACCATTTACTGAAGATACTGTGCTTTCCCCCACTGTATGTTCTTCGCAACTTTGTTGATGATAAGTTCACTATAGATGTATGGATTTATTTCTGGTTTCTCTACTCTATTCCATTGGTCTATGTGTCTGTTTTTATGCCAGTACTATGCTGTTTGGGTTACTATAGCTCTGTAGTATCATTTGAAGTCATGTAAGGTGATTTCTCCAGTTTTGTTTTTTTTTCTTTTTTCTTTTCTTTTTTTTTTTTTTTTTTTTTTGTGCTCATGATGGCTTTGGCTATTCTGGGTCTTTTGTGATTCCAGATAAATTTTAGGATTATTTATTCCATTTCTGTGAAGGTTGACATTGGTACTGTGGTGGGGATTGCATTGAATCTATAATTGCTTTGGGTAGTATGGACATTTTAACAGTATTGATTCTTTCCATCCATGACCATGGAATATCTTTCCTTTTTTTGTGTGTCCTCTTCAATTTCTTTCAGCAACGTTTTATAGTTTTTATTGTAGAGATCTTTCATGTCTTTTCTTAAGTTTATTCCTGGGTATTTTATTTTATTTGTAGCTATTGTAAATGGAATTACTTTCTTTGTTTCTCTGTTAGATTGTTAACTGTTGGTATACAGAAATGCTATTGATTTTTTTGTATATTGATTTTGTATCCTGAAACTTTACTGGATTTATCAGTTCTAATAGTTTTTTATGAAGTCTTTAGCTTTCTCTAGATATACAGTCATATCATCTGCAAACAGGGATAATTTGACTTCTTCCTCTCCAATTTGGATTCATTTTATTCCCTTCTCTTTTCTGACTGCTCTAGCTAGAACTTCCAGTAGTATATTGAATAACAGTGGGCATCCTTATCTTGTTCCAGATCTTGGAGGAAAGGCTTTCAGTTTTTCCCTGTTCAATATGATACTAGCTGTGGGTCTGTCATATATGGCATTTATCATGTTGTGGTCTGCTCCTTCTATACTAAGTTTTCTGAGAGTTTTTAGCATGAAGGGATATTAAATTTTATCAAGTGCTTTTAGCATGAATTGAAATATCATATGTTTTTTGTCCTTTCTTCTATTGATATGGTGTATGACATTGATTTATTTGCCTCTGTTGACCCATCCTTGCATCCCTAGGACAAATCCCACTTGATCATGATGAATAATATTTTAAAGTGTTGTTGAATTCTGTTTGCTATATTTTATTGAGGATTTTTACATCTATATTCATTAGAGATATTGTCCTATAGTTTTCTTTTTTTGTGTTTTTTTCTGGTTTTGACACAAGGGTGATACAGGCCTTGTAGCATGAGTTTGGGAGTATTCCCTCCTCCTTGATTTTTTGGAATAGTTTAAGTAGGATTGCTATTAGTTCTTCTTTGAATGCTTAGTAGAATTCAGCAGTTGGGTCTTGGGTTTTTCTTTGATGAGAGACTTTTTATTACTGCTTCTATCTCCTTACTTGTTATTGATTCATTCAGGTTTTGAGTTTCTTCCTGGTTCAATCTTATTAGGTTGTATGTGTCTAGGAATTTATCCATTTCTTCTAGGTTTTCCAATTTATTGGCATATATTAAATAGTTGCTCACAATAGTAGTCTCTAAGATCCTTTGGATTTCTGCAATATCTGCTGTAATGTCTCCTTTTTCATCTCTGATTTTATTTATTTGGATCTTCTCTCTTTTTTTCTTAGTCTGGCTAAAGGTGTGTCAATTTTGTTTATCTTTTCAAAAAATCAACTTTTTGTTTCATTGATCTTTCACATTGTTGGGGGTTTTGTTTCAATTTCATTTATTTCTGCTCTGATCTTTATTATTTCTTTTCTTCAAAAATATTTTGTTAAAGCAGAATAAATAAAGAAAAGATTTATTACATTGGGACTTTAATACCAAAAATACAAAATTAAACCTTGGTAATTAATCTTTTGAAAATAGGCTATGTAAATGTCACTAAACACATTTTCTTTCCCCAAATAGTTCTATAGGAAAAGAATTATCAAATGATTTTACATGTGATAATTTGATTTGATCAACAAACTGCAATCTTAAAAATGTGGACAACTCAACAAATTGCAAACACTACAGCCATGTGGGAAAGCTTCTGAATTGCATTCTGGGTGCTTAGGAGGACAACAAAATAAATAGTCCAGTGCTTTTATAAGACATAGCTTGAAATAAAAGAGCAAGAAAAGGATGACTTCATGGAGATGGAAAACTGCACCGGGGTAAAAGAATTTATTTTCCTTGGCCTATCCCAGAATCAAGGAGTGAGCTTGCCCTTATTTCTTTTCCTGCTTTTGGTGTATGTGACAACTCTGCTGGGAAACCTCCTCATCATGGTCACTGTGACCTGTGAATCTTGCCTTCACACCCCCATGTATTTTTTGCTCCATAATTTATCTATTGCCGATATCTGCTTTTCTTCCATCACAGTTCCCAAGGTTCTGATAGACCTTCTGTCTGAGAGAAAGACCATCTCCTTCCATGGCTGCTTCACTCAGATGTTCTTCTTCCACTTTATTGGAGGGGTGGATGTCTTTTCTCTATCAGTGATGGCATTAGATCGATACGTGGCCATCTCTAAGCCACTGCACTATGTGACCATCATGAGTAGAGGCCGTTGCATTGGGTTAATAGTGGCTGTCTGGGTGGGGGGCTTTGTCCACTCCACTGTACAGATTTCCCTGTTGCTCCCACTCCCCTTCTGTGGACCCAAAGTTCTTGACACTTTCTACTGTGATGTCCCTCAGGTCCTCAAACTTGCCTGTACAGACATTTTCATACTTGAACAGTTGATGATTTCCAGCAATGGACTGCTCGCCACACTATGGTTTTTTTTTGCTCATGGTGTCCTATACGACAATATTGTTATTACTAAGGTCCCAGGCAGGCGAGGGCAGGAGGAAAGCCATCTCCACCTGCACCTCCCACATCACTGTGGTGACCCTGCATTTTGTGCCCTGCATCTATGTCTATGCCCGGCCCTTCTCTACCCTCCCCACAGATAAGGCCATTTCTGTCACCTTCACTGTCATCTCCCCTCTACTGAACCCCTTGATTTACACTCTGAGGAATCAGGAGATGAAATCAGCCATGCAGAGACTGACAAGAAGACTGGTGCCTTCTGACAGGAGCAGACTGATACTTCCTTCCTCTCAGGACCTTTAAAAATGTTTGAGCAGCAATTTGATTCTATTTACTGATTTATAATTAATTTTTCTAAATCTATTAAGATGCACATGACCTTTAAGATATTATGATCATAGCTTTCCCGGATTCTGGCAAAAATGAAATCAAAAAAAAAAAAAAAAAAAAAAGATATTATGATCAGCATGTCATACTAACATAAAAATATGGATTTTTGTATCACAAAAGAAAGTACAGAAATAAAATTATTAGCAGGAAAGGTATATATTGCTTTTGCCATACAGCTTTGGAAAAAATCAAGGAAATGGAATCAAAACACACTCAGACATTGCGTCTACATTCCTGTACTGTTACCAAAAAGGGCTGAGACACATTAGAAACATAATGCAGATTGTGTACTGAGATTCCATAAGATCTTTCATGAAGTAAACATATCCTAATGAAGTAAACACATCCAAATTAAATTTCTTCTCCAATTCTGTAATGTAAACAAATTAAATAACTATCACCTGGAAATTTTTTAATCTAAAGCTCACCCTCCAGTGTTTGAGAATAGGTGCCTTGGAGTTAGCACAGACAGCTTGAGTTAAAATATGGATTTCACCAATTATGAGCTCTGTGACCTTGAGCAAAGTCCTGGCCTGACCTTCCTCTGCACCCCAGGTCCACGGGCCACCCCTTCAGTGCATTCCCTCAGCAGGCTGTGCTTAGCTCTAGCACAGCGCTCGGGACGCCGTTTCAAAATTCCTGTTCTCTTTCATATTCCCAGCACCTGGCACAACTGGAATATAATGAACACTACTAAAAAGTTGTTGAATTAAAACAATGAATGGATATTGCCTCTCACGCCTTTCTGCTCTTCAAATCATTGGAGGATACTGTTAAGAAAATAATTAATACGTTTTTACATTCTGAAGATATGACTCCCTAAAAATAATTGAAACCTACAAGATTTCTTTTTCTTTTTCTTTCTTTTTTTTTTGCAAGCTGTACACCGCATTTTTCTCCGCGGCTACCAAAGGAGGATGTTCCTTGCCTGTCCTCGCTTCATTCTCCCGGTGCCTTGCACAGCCAGCAGCTGCTCCCACTCCCGTCACGGTGGGTCCTTCCGCCAAGCCCAGGCTGACCTGGCCACATGGTGCCAGCAGCTCACTTCCCCATTCCCTGGTGGTAGGGGTGGAGCCGGTGGAGCCGGTGGCTTGGGTGGGCGGGGCCCTGCTGGGGTCCCAGGGACCCTGAACATACGTCCTCCAAGCTGGAGGCTACTCCAGAACCAGTGCCACCCACCGCTCACAGGCTGCCTTGATCTCAGCCTCAGCTTTGGCGACGTTGGCTTTGATTTCCTGGGGTAGGGACTCCACCAGCTTCTTTGCCTGGACGAGGTTTATGCCCTGGACGTAATTCTGGATTTCCTTGATCAGCTTGACTTTATCTAGGGGCTTTGCCTCTGTCCAAGGTGAAGTGTGTCCGTTCCTTTTGTTTGGGGATATCTTCTTCCACCACCTCAGGGGCTGCCGCAGCAGGGACAGTACCAGGCACCACACCACCCATCGGCGTGAGTCCCACATCCTGAATCCTCACCGTTTTCTTCAGGAGTTGGTTGAGGTCTGAGATCTCCAGGAGCGTGAGGCTAGCAATGTCCTGGACCAGCTGCTGGATTTGGGGGGATACTCCTTGGGGGCGTTATCCAGTGGTGCACCTGCCAGGGCCTCACCCCTCCTATGGCCACTGGTCCTCATCTGTCGCACAGATGCTGGAACAAAAATAGGTGAAAATAAATTTACTTTTTATATTCATTAACAAATATTGTGCCTGGAAATCATAAATAATATGAAATGCTAGTTTTTTGTTTTATTTTGGGTTTTCCGTTACCATTTCATGTTATTTATATTTCCATATTGTGAAACAAATACCATTTTTATTTTTTTTAAAAAAGGAACCAGTGTTCCTTAGAGAAATGGCTGATTCTGGGGCTGAGGCAGGGAATACACAATATGAGCCTAAAACATCTTTTAGTGCCAAAAAGCAAGGAAATATTCAAAAAACAAAACAATGGAGTACATCAAAGGGACACAGGAGTCACCTGAAAGAGCTCCCAGTGGCCAAAGTTGGAACAATCCAAGCCACAAAATGCACAATGTAGTGTTGTATTATAGCCCAAAGTATAAAATAAATATCCATGAGTGAGTCCACACTGATATAAATAAATGATTGAATAAATAAATAAATGGAGGAGAATAGCCAAGTCTCACATGCAGAAGAATACCAAATAATGTATGCAGATTCTCCACCTTCGAGGAGGTGGAGCATCGCTGCCAACTCCATAGTGTGAGTTATGAATAGTGATCTCCTCCCAAAGAGTACAATATTTAAAAAAAAAAAAGAACCTGGAGAAACCTGACAGACTACCTCAGCCAGGTGTTCAAAGTTAACATCCTCAGTGATAAATCATGTCAATAATATGTACCTTTTGTTATGACGTGATTGATGAAAATGACACTTGACCTCTGTATTCTTTCTCCCCAAAACCTATAACCCCTGTGTACCCATAAGAAAATCATCCAGCTAACCCAAATGGAAGAACATTCTATAAAACACCTGACCAGGATTCCTTGATACTGTCAAGGTCATCAAAAACAAAGGAAGTCTGAGAAATTGTCTTAGCCAAAAGGAGCCTAAGGAGGCATGATGACTAAATGTGATCTGGTATTGTGGGTGGGACCCTGGAGCAGAAGACGGACAATAAGTTAAAAACTAAGAAAGTCCAAAAAAAAAGTATGGACCTTATATAATAATAATTTATCAATATATGGTTCATTAGTTGTGACAAATATACCATAACAATGTTAACAAGGAAATGGATATAGGATATACATGAACTCTCTGTAATACTCTTGCAGCCTTTCTGCAAATCTAATGTAAACTTAAAAGTTTATTTTTTTAAAAGTGCCTGGCCCATAGGAAGTCTTAATAAATGTTGTTCTTATTTTTTTTCACCAGGATGTTTCTCTAAACATTTTGTCTAGGTTCAGAATATTTTTCTTCCCCTAAGGCCTTTGAGGGTGAGAAGAGGGTGGTAGTGGGGACTCTTAGTTAATATTACAAAGGAATATTATGCCAAACTGCCATTTGGGGAGCCTGAAGCAACTTCTACCTCCTCCATTTATTTATTTATTTATTTAGGTTGGATGCTGGAATTTGTCTTTTTGAAAGAGACACCTTTACTGAGTTATGCAAAGGTAAAGCAAATCCCTACACTTTGTAACTGGGCAAGGCCTGAACCCAAGCAGCTATTCAAAACCAGCTCTGCAAAATTAACTATTCTGTTTGGTAATTTTTACCAGTGACAGAGCTAGGCATACTAAATTTAATTCTGGTTGTGGCTAGAGAGAAGCAGTTGGGTCTGGACTGTCAGTGAAGATGGGTTCAGAAAGATTTCTGCCCACAGAAGGAAGCAGAACCATGCCACCTAGAGCCTGTCTGGGGCCTAAAGGAGGGAGAAAGCCAGCGGTCAGCCCTGCTATTGTTGAAGCATCCTAGGTAGACAATGGGAACAATTATAGACAATATTTCGTGTTAAAGGCCTTAAAACGGTAGATCTTAAAGATGGTCAACAAATACAGCAAGCTATCGAGTGAAATCATGTTTCTCACCATGTGGCCATCTGGGTGTCTTGTTTCACTGAACTTTCTTAAAAGGATGGTCTTGATAATAAACTAGCTAAGAGAAAGATGAACTATCAAACAGAAAGTAAGAAGAATAAACTCACAGCACATAATTGCCCCTTTAAAGAGAAAACTCACAGCATAGCTGCCCCCTTTGTTTTGTTTGATTAAACACTCGGGGCCCAACTCATTGTCTTTAAGTCTAACTCCTTATCTCTTAGAGTTCATTTTATCAGCCTTGAAGAGCCCTAAACAGACACCAGGGGTGCGAACTCCCTCCCAGCTCTCTGCCAGAACAAGATTCCAAGGACTCTGATAAAGCCCACCTCACAGAGAAAAGGAAAAAAAAAAAATCAAAAACCAAACTCAGCTGCTTCACAGCCACTTCTGTTATCAGCTGGAAGCCGTAACTATTTTTTTCTCTCTTCTCTTTGTCCCTATAAAAATCCTGCTCAGTGCTGACACTTCTCCTTTCCTTCCTTCATGTTGTGCCCATCCCACCTTTGAGAAGTAAACTTTTTACTTTTGTATATCCTAATCTTTGTGTGAGAAATATTTCTCAGCCCACATACAAATTTACACCCTAATATTTCCTTTTCTTGGTGCAGACAGCCAACCGTGCTGCTCTGTCCTGCGCCTGCTTCAACCTCTTCCCAAACTGGAGGATTCCTTGTGCATAAACTGTTGAGATAGGTAGAAGGGATGGGCTTTCCCCCAAACTTTCAAGCCCCTGACATTTCCAGTTCTCTTTATATACATGGTTAGACTTGGAAATGGAATGGGATGGAAAGACTGGGCATTGGGTCAGCTGCATGTCTATTTGCACCACATGTGCTCACAGGCAAGATACCCTCTAAACAGTGTTATCTGGGCTTTCTAAGAAATATAATTTGACATTTCAACACAGCCTTTCTTCCTATTGCAGCCAGAGGATGAGGGGATTCACTCTTTCAGTTGCCGCTAGAAAATTTTAGACTCTGAACCAGTGTGTACTCCTAAGCATATGAGCCTGAGTGACTTCTTAATTACTCCCACTGAAACAACCTTACTGTCAGCAGAATTCTTCCATGGGCAAATCCAACTATAATCCCTCTGACAATTCTCACACTAGTTCTGGGATTAAGGAATTGATAAATGTGGTGGGTGCTGTGACTCAGCCTGGAAGGGGAAAAAAATACTATTCCCTGAGTCCTTTCCACATCAAGACAGACGAGAAGTCACGGTAATCACTGGCCTTCAGAGGGGTGTTTAACAGAATTTTCTGAAGCAGACTGATTCTCAAGGTTCATGTGAACAGTATTTAAGACATTGAAGCTCTGGAAAGAAGGTTAGAGACTTTAGGTAAGAGATAAAACTTAACATGAGTATGTGTGCCTGGGGTGTTTGAGTGTCTATGCACAAAGTGAGAAGATAAGAACAAATAAAACTGAGATCTAGGTGTAATCATTAAGATTCACAAGTACATGTTGACTACAGGTACCCCAATATGAATACAAAATGCTGCATTCCAGGAAGAACCTTCAGTAACAGACAGCACAGGCCAGAAATATTAACCAAAAGGACATTGTGCAATGAGAGACATAGAGATGAGGTCAGTTTAGAATTGGGGGAAAGGCAGCTTTTGTTTTCTGGGACCTCTTGAATTGTTCAGAGAAGAGATTTTTCTCAGGCTTCTTTCCTCTAGATGGATTTCCATAAACTGAAATTGACAAAGGCCGTTCTTACCTGACATTTAAACCTAGAGAGAAAAATGAAATATTTCAAACTCTCAGAAAAGTTGAAAGACCAGTCTAATAAACACCTACATACCCTTCTTTAGATTTGCCAAAAAATAAAAAGTGTATAGCCAGAGGCCTTCACCCTCTGAAGGTTCACTGAAAATCAACTGACCAAATGGCAGATTAATAGGAGAAAAGGCATAAAAACTTATTTGGTCATAGTTTTAGGTGACATAGGAGAGCCTTAAGAGTGAAGACTCAAAGAAATAGGGCAGACTATAAATTTTATGCCTAGGGGCAACAAAGTATAGACAGCCACGAAGAAATATGATTGGACAAAAAGGGTATGATCTAATGCTGATGGACTGAGGGGGCAAACCCAGCGAGACCTGTCTGTGCAGACTCTTTTTGGCCTCTCTGTACGATGTTCCTTCCTCCTGGGTGTGGAGGAAGGTTCCCTCCCCACAGGGCAGGACCTTCTCTGGAATGGGGGATCTTATGAACTACAATCAAACAAGGTAGATCAGATAATTTCTTTATGGGCAGCTCTTACACAGAAAGGTGGGGGAAGGTTAGAGTAATATTTTTTTGGTTTTGCAGCTGGCTTTGGGTAAATGTTGTTCTGGTTTCTATGACCCACCTTGAAGAAGAGGGATTCTAGTTTCTATGGCTAGCCTCAGAGGAACGGAGGGGCCAGAGACAGGAGTGGAGGAGAAGGTCAGAGAAAAACTTTTGCTTCTGAGGCTGCTTCTGAGGTCTTCACTTGGGTGTATCCTTTTCTGAGCCCCTGCAATAGCAATGATGTTCTTTCCTATGTCTTTCTATGCCTTCATGTTTTCACCCTTTCTTTCCAGCCAAACTTCCCATGTATAAGCAATTTTCATATGTGCAAATGGTCATTTAAAGCCACAGTGCCCTTTCTCCTTGTGCCCATGTGCCCCAAACATAAATGTCACCTCCTCCATGCAGCTTCTCTGAGCCTTTTTGTGAGAAATCATCCTTTTCTCACACTCCGCTTCCATCTGGCCCTAGGTGGTCCCCTCCACTCCCATATAACTATTGTGTTTCAGTCCTTTTCCACTGTGTTTGGATCCTATTCCTTCCTCTCACATAACCTAGAACTCTTCCTGTGCTCCATCAATATTTGCCAAATAATCAGATGGATTAAAAATAGCAGAAGGATGGAGCAGAAGCTGGAGGATGCTGTGTTTTAATTACCAAAGGCAGTTTGTGAATGTGGGGCCTATTCCTTTCTGACAAACAGGCATGGCCTGGGGTCTGAGGCACTATCTCCTACCCATCTGTGACCCTAGTGTGCTGTTTACATGGGGTCCCCATGGAAGACTCTTATAACTCAGGTGGTTTTCCTCAAGACCTCTAGTAACTGCTCTGACTTGGTCTTTTCCGGTGATCACTTCCTCTTTCTGTAAGTTTCAGGATCAAGAGCTCAGCCACCATTTAGGTCAGTGCACGCCTTTTATTGACCAGCCTCCGCTGTTAGGGTTACCCAGCATAGTTCTGATCATAACAGGTAACCAGCCTATGTGCTGAGAACTTTATATATGCTAATTCACCCAGTCCTCATGACTTCCCTGTGAGGTGGGTTTTATTATAATATTATCCCCATTTCACAGATGAAGAAGTAGAGACTCCATGAGGTCATGCACCTGCCCAAATCACACAGTGGCAAAGCCAGGACTTGAGCCCACATGGCTCTCGACACACTGCACTGAACTTCTCTGGTCTGCGAAGAAGACGTCAGACGAGAAGCCAAACCAAGCCAGTGCTCTTCTCGCCATCGTACACTGCCACCACTCTCTGGGCCACTGGAACAAAAATACCTCCTATTTCCCTCCAAACAGTATGTTCTGATGAAGTTGTTTGAGGATACACACGTGGGAAACACACATCTCCTCTAAAAGATTGTCAGTATACTGAAAGAAGCTGTGTGTCTGTGAGGGTTATTAATACAGAGTTTTTCCTTAAGGTAGCACATTTATAAACACCCTTGTTATAGATTAGGCAATTGCTCTAATATAAATCTATGCTTTATATAGATTAATTCATTTAGTCCTCACAAAAGTATGAAGGCAGTGTTATTGTTCCCAAATTACCAATGCAGAGATTGAAGCCAAGGGGTGCGGCAACTTGCCCGTGTTAGCGTAGCCAGTAAGTGCTCAGCTGGGACTCACACATGCTGTGTGGTGCCAGAGCCCACCAAGCATCCGTCTCTTAGCTAAGAAACCTCTATGGTAGCTTGTTTTTTAGTTTTATGTATTGAATAGATTCTGGACACAATGGCATAGAGGAAAGAAAACTTGAAGGGAAAGTGAGCTACATGATAAGAAATATCTTCATTTGAACTGGAAAACACACCCAAAAACTGAGAGGCAAGGCAATTTTGCCCTTCTTTTGTTCCTGATTCTGGGAAGAAAAGGGAGGTAAATGGGAAAGAAAGAAATTAAGGTCATTTCCTTTTCAAGGATTCACAAAAAAGAAGAAAAAGAAAAGAAAAGAAAGAAATTCAACAGTAACATGATTATATGGTAAGTATATGTGTAACATTTTAAAAAGCCTCCAAACTGTTTTCTAAAGTGGTTGTATGGTTTTACATTCCCACTAGAGTTCCAGTTTCTCTATATCTTCAACCAGTTTTGATATATCAGTCTTTTTTATTTTAGTCATTCTAATACATACTGTTTTCTAATTTACATTTCCCCAGTGATAAATGATGTTGAGCATCTTTTCTCATACTCATTTGCTATCCCTATACCTTCTTGTTGAAGCATCTATTCAAATTATTTGTCCCTTTTTAAACTGTGCTGTTTGTTCTCTTCTTATTGAATTTGAAGAGTTACAGCCATTCCACATCTAGCTACCTACCCAAGAGAAACGAAAACATATGTCTACACAAAGACCCGAACATGAATGTTCATAGCAGCTTTGTTAGTAATAGTCAAAACCTAGAAACAACCCAAATTTTCATCAACAAGTGCATGGATAAACAAACTGTGGCATATCTGTACAATAAAAAGGAACAAAATAGCAGTACACACAAAATCATGGATGAATTTTATGACTAAAAGAAGCCAGAGCAAAAAAAATACATATAGTAGGATTTCATTGATAGAAAATTCTAGAAAACACAAACTACTGTATAATGACAGAAAACAGATCAGGGGTTGTCTAAAGAGAGAAGAGTAGAGGGGATGGATTACAGATGGTCACAAGGACACTTTTTGGGTGATAAATATGTTCACTGTCTTAACTGTAGTGATGGTGTTATAGGTATATATTTATGTTAAAACTTATCAAAGTACACACATTAAATATGTGCAGTCTAATGTATGTCAATGATAGCTCAGTAAAAATTAATTTTTAAGAAAGAAATTTAAACAATGAACAGAAGAGAAGCTCTGAGTAATACTTCTATTTCCACAGCTGAGGAGCTGTTCACCAGCCAGGGATTTTGGTACCTAAAGTAGATTAAAGTAAGGTAGAAATGAAGAGGTTCCCTTACAGAAGAATAAAGCAACAGAGAAGAATTTTATGGTTTTAAAGTTTTCTAATTTTTCATGGAACTAAATTTGTGATGTTAAAAGGAGGGGAGGAGCTTCTGTAGAGTTCAGTCCAGAGAGGACAATTTTGCAGATAGGCGTTCTTAGGACAACTTAAACGGAGCATTCAGTCTTCGGGGGGGAAATCCTACAACCCTGTGGAACTCAAAGTGTTCTGGTCACATAAAATAAGAATGGCCTTATTCACACATGAAACTAACTCCACTTTTATATTTCTTATGCCACAGAAGTCCCTTTCTGAATATTTAACAGCCACCTCTGTTTATCTTGTATACTTAGAACTTATATACTTAGAACATTATTGTTATACATCTTCTAAAATATTTATAATTTACAGAAAAGAATAAATGCATGCTTGTGTAATAAGATGTCATTTTGGATGCATTAGCAATAACCTCATGTGACAGTAATACCTCACGAATTTTCAGACCTAATACCTGAATCTATAAACCTGAATCCATTATGGGAGAGTAAACACTTTCTGAAATAACACTATTTTTTTTTCCAAGATATACAAGAAAGAAGAAATATGATTCAATGGAGTTAGGAAATGGCACCAGAGTAAAAGAATTTATATTTCTGGGACTTACTCAGTCCCAAGACCTGAGCTTGGTCCTATTTCTTTTTTTATGTTTTGTGTACATGACAACTCTGCTGGGAAACCTCCTCATCATGGTCACTGTGACCTGTGAATCTCGCCTTCACACCCCCATGTACTTCCTGCTCCGCAATCTAGCCATCCTTGACATCTGCTTCTCCTCTATCACTGCTCCGAAGGTCTTGGTGGACCTTCTGTCACAGAAAAAGACCATATCTTATACAAGCTGCATGACACAGATATTTTTCTTCCACCTCCTTGGTGGGGCAGACATTTTTTCTCTCTCCGTCATGGCGTTTGACCGCTACGTGGCCATCTCCAAGCCCCTGCACTATGTGACCATCATGAGCAGGGGGAGATGCACAGCCCTCATCGTGGCCTCCTGGGTGGGGGGCTTTGTCCACTCCATCGTCCAGATTTCCCTGTTGTTCCCACTCCCCTTCTGTGGACCCAATGTTCTTGACACTTTCTACTGTGATGTCCCCCAGGTCCTCAAACTTGCCTGCACAGACACTTTTACTCTTGAGCTCCTGATGATTTCCAACAATGGGCTGGTCACCACACTGTGGTTTATCTTCCTGCTTGTGTCCTACATGGTCATCCTGACGATGCTGAGGTCTCACAGTGGGGAGGGCAGGAGGAAAGCCATCTCCACCTGCACCTCCCACATCACTGTGGTGACCCTGCATTTTGTGCCCTGCATCTATGTCTATGCCCGGCCCTTCACTGCCCTCCCCACGGATAAGAGCATCTCTGTCACCTTCACTGTCATCTCCCCTCTGCTGAACCCCTTGATCTACACTCTGAGGAACCAGGAGATGAAGTCAGCCATGCGGAGACTGAAGAGAAGATTCATGCCTTTTGACAGGAAATAGAAAAAGAATCCCCAACTCTTCATCACCAAGGACATCTTTTATTATTTTTTCATAGAATTATATTTATATACTCAAATACATTGTCAGTAAACCAACTATACTTACTATATAACAATTTATTTTCCTGTTTAGTTAGTAGTAACTGATAACCCAAGCTTCTGTTCAGCCTGAAGTAACTCATGTTATAGGATTGAGCTGACCAGTATTTTCCACTCAAAGACCAAGGTCACAATATGTCCATCAAGATAACTATAAGGCAGGCAGATAGGCTGATGAAGTCCAACTCTTTTTTCAGAAGATAAGGAAATATTTAAGTCCAGAGAGGTAAAATAATTAGTTCAAGGTCTTATATCAAGTTAAATACAGAGGCATCTTCAGGTCCTCCACCCTTGTTCTTCTACCACATGAATGTAACTTACATTGTTGAACCTGTCTATACCAAACTGTAGTCCTGCTCTAGAAGGATCTCCTGATTGGTGCCTCTGGAGTACACCTATATGGATAGGTATGGCCTATCACAGATTGAGAAATCCGCCTGCTTAGTTAAACTCCCTGTGGGCTCATGAGCTACTGAGAACCTCGTAGGCACATAATGGTTGTTGTCTTCCTGTATTCCAATCAGGAGTGAAGAAGGTTGGGAAGATTTCTCACAGTGGCCTAAAGCTATTTACCTTAATGCAGAACTACACATGCTGGATGCACATTCTCTTGATGAGTTGAGACAAAGGCAGAGCCTCAGGGACCACACACACGGGACAATCGTTCCTACGACACAAGGACTGATTTTCTGGTTGTAGCCTTATGAGGGTCAGTATCTGTTTGGCTTGCCTTCACCATCAAGAATTCTCATTTCTTCCCTCTGGAGAGGGATAGAGTGGATATGTTAAGGAAAATAAAACCCCAACTGGCCTATTTTTCAAACTTCTGGTGTTTGTGTAAAGACAGTATAGGCTAGTGTTATTGCCTGGGAAAGCCATTAAGCATAGTGCATAAAAGCTCCAACTTCTGTCATACAGGCCGACATCCAAATCTTATCTCTGCCACCTGCAGCTTGAGCAAGTTATTTCATCTCTCCAAATGTCATATTCATCTACACAAAGGTACTTATTATAATATCCATGTCATGGACCTATTGTGGAGGTCAAAATGAGATGGTATATGTGAAACATATGATACCTGGCAGATAACAAGTGTTCTGTGACAGTCAAACGCCATTATTAATATCACCTTTATTGCTCTGCCTAACACACATTCTGTTCCCCATCGCCTGTTACTGTCTTCCCTTTATGGTTCATACTCCTCATTATTAGGAAAAAACTGATGAAATAGAAAACAGGAAATGTACATTGAATTCAAAATGTCTATCATCCTAAAATATCTGGCTTTCTATCATTAGAACATAACAATAGGTTTGCTTGTTATTTATAAAGCTTAAAGAGTCACCCTGAAGCTGATGAGAGATGTAGCACAGGAGAGTTTCATATCAAAAGAAGATAATGGGTTAGAGACAAACACTGGCTTTGAGAGTGGCTATAAGAGATCACACCAAGAAGACAGATCCCGTGGGATAGAACAGAGAGCCCAAGGAGAATTAGCCAAAGGATAGTGAGCGTTAAAGACAAACTTCACTTATGTCTCTCATTGGATCTGGTCTGGCCCCATAAGCATTCATTAACTAACTGGTGCAAATGTTTGCCATTTCCTGTCACCTGATCAACCAATTCTAGCCTTTTACAATACTAACTTACTTCCCCAAGCATACAAATTCTAAGAATGATTCACACTTGTCAAATCATTATTCATAGGGTCCTGCTACCTTTGTAGCAGTAGTTCTGGTCTCGAGAGTCCCTGGGATTTTCTTTATGAAATTGCCTGTAAAAAATACATACCACAAACCACTTAATAGCTCATTTCATGCAAGTGTGTCCTTTCCTTTCCTTCCAATCTCTTGTAACTCACTGAAATCAAGCTCTTATCTCTGTATCAGAATCAGATGGCACCAAAGATCTATGGGGTCTGAATCATTGTATCTCAGAAGCCTAATCCCAAGGGGGCAAGAACCCAGGAAGCCCTGCGACACCATTGTCCCTGATGGCTGCCTCAAACCATGTCTAAAAACACACCATTACCTGGTTCAGTAACTCAAGAAGGGAAACGCAATTGCATCTGATCACACAAACATGTAACTGGGTGACATAAAATCATGAGTTGGGCTGCATTCTTCCCATTTAAATCAATTTTTTACCAGTTTTATTGAGGTATAATTGACAAATAAAAAATGCTTATATTTACAGTGTGCCATACAATGTGATGTTTTAATGTATGTACACATTGTGAAATGATGTACCTTTTGATCATTTTTTTAGCTCTGCTGCTAAGAACCATAGAAAAGTCAACTGACTCTGGGCACACACATGGATTTTAAACCACCCATTCATATATGTACTCCTTGAATCATATGTTTTAATGATAAACATCTCTGAGTACCTGTGAAAAAAATAACATAAAATAATTATGGAGTCATTAAGCTGATGAATATCAAGAGCTGTCCCTAGATTCTGAGTGAGCTATAGATCTCAGAGATGTAGATTAAAATAATCACATAGGGGCAATGTACATTTTGCTTTAAACAGAAATTGCACATATAAGTCTACACAGTCCACTTTCTGAGAGCTGCTCTTACAGCAGCCACAGAGCTTTGATTTTTCCATTGCCACTGTTTATTTAAGTTTCATTTCCTAGCTGATTGCAGGCAAAGCAACTTTGGTCATAGGTATGGTTTAATACAATACTTTCTTCCTGAGCCAAAGGGGGAAATGCACTGTCTCGTGTGCTTCCTCTCGAGGAAACGGTATGTCCTGAATGATGTGCACTGGTGCCCCTGCATGTATGTGTGAGATGGGACAGCGAGGAAATGAGAGACAGAGAGAGAGAATGTTTGGTGACATTTTAATGACTCCCACAGGAACTTTATTGCATTGGCCACCCAGCTTCCACATTCCTACCTAACAATATTCCCTTTGCTAATTCTTGCATCGAGCTTGTGGCTGAGGGACTAGTACAGGTGGCCAAGGCACTGTAAGGCAGAATAGAAGAGTCAGACCAATGTGATTGCCTGAGACTGTCTTTTCCCATCTGAAGAAAGAAGGTAACAAAATCACTAGCCTTGAGGCAGGCTTGACAGTAAACACAGAAATTCCCTGGTACCTACTTTTAATATGCAGTTGGCGCATCATCAGTGGATCAATCTCCACTTGGAGATTAAACCAGCAGTTAGTATTAGTGTGTGTGAATCTCTGAAACCGAACAGCTATTCGTGTTGAATTTTCAGAAATTCTGCAAATGTGCAGAATATTCCTATCGAAGAGAAAAATCTTCTTGAAGCAAAGGAAAGAGGTAGCTTTTCACCATTAGGGAAAATGTGGCTTGCAAAACATCGGAAGAAGGTCAGTTCGCTCCAAGGGATATGGCTGCATTTTACTCGGCAGGATGTCGAGATTCAAAGTGCATTGAGGGTGGCTGAGAAGGTGCTGACATCCCCAGCACTCATGAGGGTGATAGCCTTGGAAAAACAGCACTTTAGGACAGTGATTCCAAAGTTCAGCATGTGCAATTTGTCCCGCTTTGCTTCCTGGCTGGGAATTGAAGTTTAGAGGTTTTGGGTAAGGTGTTTTAATGACCAGCTTGTCTGTGCCCTCATGTGCCACTGGATATGAATAATGCTTCTAAAAACTTATAGGGATTCACTCAAGAGTAAGGGATTTTCAAAACTGGGAAAGAGAAAACCATCACATGAGGGGCATCCTAGAAAGCTGGGTTGATGTAGAGAAGGAGGCAGCACCTGCTCAGTGGGATGCTGGGGTACAGAAGAACCTTTTGTTTGCAGGCTGTGTCCAACATTTTTGATAAGCTTGTTTCCAAAGGAAGCTTGTTTCCAAAGGATGGACCCCCTGGGGGTGATTTCTAAGAAATCCTCATAATCCTTATTCTGATGTTGCAAAGACACATGACATTGTATTTCTTTATTCATTTCCCTGCTCCCACCCCTCAATCGTGTGTGTGTTTCAATGCAATGTGCACAATCCTATACTTTTTTTAATTTAGTAGTTTTAGGGGGAACAAGCTGAATTCCGTTATGTGTATATCACAGTCCTATCATTTCAAAGTATCCTTCCCACTCTGTAAAAAGACACCTTCCCCAGGAACCCACCAGGTCCATTATTTTCAAGGGGTGTTCATGTTTCAGGTAATTTTACTCAGAACTTATTTCTATACCTTGCCATTGGAGACTATGTGGTTGATGCAGGTTTTTTGTGAAGGTGCTGCTAAAGACTGCAAAATCTGATTTTTCCAAACTCTGCTTTTTTTCAGACATTTCTGACATGTTCTCATGCTAAGTCACTCCCAGCCATACCTCTCACTTGCTGTATGCAAACATCTAACACCCCCATCTCACACCACATACTATTTTCATTTTATTTGCAAAGGATTTTTCTGAACTCTTTGCTTTGCAGCATTTTCTGGGAAGGACTGATCAACACCAGGAGGAAGTTTTAGTAGTTAAGAAAATGAGTCTTTGAAATAAGACAAATCTTGGTCTGAGACAAGGTGCTACAAGCTGCGAGACCTTGAGCAACTTAATCTTTCTGTGCCTCAGTTTCCTCATAAAATCAGGACAATAATCCTATTTCACATGGATATCATAGGTTCTGAAAGAGATAAAATGAATCAGTTGGCAAAGTACATACAAATCACCCCATAAACATTCTCTAAAAGCAAGCAAAAAAATTAGCAAAGCACAGCTTCATTGTTCTGCCCATATTTCTATAATATAATGCTGAGATCTTGAAAATTGCGTGGAACCCCTGGGACCTGATATTCAGATGCGTGGATTTCTTGTTGAGGATTATGGTTTCTTTCTGTAAAGGTTTATGATATAAATATCTATATTTATAACTGCATATAAAATTAAATTTAAGTTATGTATATACACAGGTGATTTTCTGAACATATGCCTTAGCTCAGGTTTCTAAGCAAAAAAGCAAAATATCCTCAGAGAAGAGGTGACGGCATGTTCCACTTGCCCTAAAGTGTTGGGAAGAGGGCTTTGAACCACAAGGTCTATAGCAAGATGAGCCACACTGAGACCAGCCCCCGCAGAAGGACCTGCCCCGTGTGTAGAGAAAGAAGCTCTTCCCTGGGGCTGGTGGGACGGGGTCGCAGCTGGTAAAATCAGATTCCTCAGCTGCCTGTAGTTTCTGAAACAGGCATAAAATCTCACCTACTACTTACAAGAACCCTGTGCATGCGGAAGGTATTATTATCATCATGTTGTAGGTAAATTATGACAGTGCCAGTTGAGAACTGACCCTGAGCCATGCCCTATGTACCTCACAAATATTTCTCATGAGTTCTGTACTATTATTGAGTAACCTGCCCACAGTTACACCAGCTAGGAAGTGGTAAAACCCAAGCTGCATAAATGTTCCAGATGATCCATACATGCGTGTCCATAATACGAGTGTGGGACATGGTACTGCTCAGCAGCGCTCCTGGATAGATAGCATGGGGTTTGCAAACATTATACTCCCAAATGGGACAGATTTTTCATAAAATTATCATGATTGTGCCCAGCATCACTTTCTTCTCTGCCTATTCCACAAGCTGCATCACTCTTACTGCCTTAACTGTAAACTTCTTAAGGAAAGAACCTCTATTTGAGTCACCTTTCCTTCAAAAAACCCATCTCAGTGTCATGGAAATCATATATAGGAGAAGGAAATAAAAAAGAAGGAGAGAAAATGGAAAAAAGTAAAGAACAGGAGAAAGGAAGAGGAGAGAGGAGGAGAGAACAAGTGATGCAGGAAACCCTCAGGCTTGTCACAGGGGTTTCCCGAGCAGAAGATTTGAAAACCATCAACTTATCATTTCAACACCCAAAAGAAAGATACTAGAGTGGGCTGATGTCATTAATTCAAATCTGTCTCTACGTTACAGGTTAACTGAAGATCCCTTTTTGGGTGATTCCTCTACTTTCCAGCCATGGTAAGTATAATGTGGGGAGTTCTTACTTTGGGGATTCTGGAACCCTGAAATCTGCAATCATTATTCTGAACATTTATTCTTGCTGTGGACATAAACACCAACAAGAGGGAGATTGAGATGAATCTGAACTAATGCCAATGAAATGGGAAAGGCGGCTCTTATCATTTTTCCATATGAGTGAAAGGAAAGTGTGGTCTTTTAAGGATTCCCTCCACCCAGAATAGAAGAGCAAAATGAGGGGGAAAGAAAGAGAAATTAAAACCAGAATCAGAGAAATAACTATATGTGGACAACAGGGTCACCTATACAACATGAGTTTGGGAAGACCTAAAGTTCATAAGTGAGTGGAAAATAAAAAGGTTACTCTCAGATTGTAGCTCGTGAAAACTATAACTACATAACTATAAAAGTAACTGCTATGAAAGTGAATGCTTCATTAAATTTTGCTTTAAATAAAATTTATTCTTTAGACATTAAGTTAAAATGTTATAAAGGAATTACTATATGTTCATTATTTATAACTTCTTTGCAACATAGTTGAGCTGGGAATAAAAAAAACAAAAAAAAATGAAAAGAAAAAGAACTTCTTATATACTGAAGTATATAATATGCTTATATGCAGAAAAATGCACATAGGTGTACAGCTCAGTGAATTTTTACACAGGCAGAATATACTTTTGTTGCAAGTTCCCAGATTAAGAAACAGAACATTATCAGCACCCCAGAAGTCTTTCTCAGGCTCTGTTCAATTTTGTATATGTGAATAAAATAAGAGTGTGTACTCCGTGGTACCTGAATTATTTAGCACAGTACTATGTTTGTGAGATTCATTTATATTGTTACATATTATGTAAATCATTCTCATTGCTGTATAGCATTGTGCGAGTTTAACACAATTTATTTGCCTATTCTGCTGCTGATAAATTTTTGTGTCATTTCCAGTTTGAGAAAATTGCAAATAGTGCTGCTATGAATATTCTAAGGACATAGATGGACATGCTTTGGTGGACATATGTACATATTTCCCAGGAGTAGAAATAGATATCCTTAGGAGATATATAGGTATAGATAAAGATCCTTAAGAAATATATTCCTATATGTAATATAGATATATCATATGTAGATATATAGATATCCTATATATAGTAGATATACATAGTTTTAGCAGAAATAATCAGACAGCAAAGTGGTTATACCAATTTTACACACCCACCAGCAGCATTGCAATTGTTCCACATCTTCACCACCACTTGGTATTTTTCATATTTTTCAGTTTAGCATTCTGGTATGTGTATCCTGGTTTATTACTATAATTTTAATTTGCATTTCTCTGATAACTAATAAAGTTGAATACTTCTTTGTGAAGTATTGGTTCCTATCTTTTGCCATCTTTTGGTTGGGCCCTCTAGGGTTTTTGACTGATTTGTAGAAGTTATTTATGTATTCTGGACATGAGTCTTTTCTCAGAGAAACGTATTGTAAATTATCTTCTTCCATTTGCATGTTACCTTTGAATTCTCATTGTGATGACTTTTATGAACAGAAATTCTTAAGAGAGAATTTATGCTTATTATTTATTATTTCAGGTGTCAGATTTTATAGGAAAAGTACAATTGAATTAGGTTTACCGGCCTGTACCCTCTGTTTCAGCCTGTCTGCTTGGATGACTGAATCAAAAACCTGGGTAATCTTTCAGCTAACAGCAGCATACTGAATTGCAGGCACAGTGCATGCAGAGAAAAGAACTTCCTCCTAAGTCTAAACCAAACCTTAAGTGTAAAGACAACACATTCCTTAACTCCACTCTTATTGCTTCCCACAATGTACTTGGAAAAAAGATCTGTGGGTCTGTGATTCAATGGATCAGGGAAATTACACCAGAGTGAAAGAATTTATCTTTCTGGGAATTACTCAGTCCCGAGAGCTGAGCTGGGTCTTATTTATCTTCCTGTTTTTGGTGTACATGACAACTCTGGTAGGAAACCTCCTCATCGTGGTTACAGTTACCTATGACTCTCAACTTCACACCCCCATGTACTTCCTGCTCCGCAATCTCTCCGTCTTGGACATCTGCTTCTCCTCCATCACAGCTCCTAAGGTCCTGATTGATCTTCTCTCAGAGAGAAAGAGCATCTCCTTCAATGGCTGTGTCACTCAGATGTTCTTCTTCCACCTTCTGGGGGGAGCAGATGCTTTTTCTCTCTCTGTCATGGCCTTTGACCGCTATGTGGCCATCTCCAAGCCCCTGCGCTACGTGACCATCATGAGTAGGGGGCAATGCACAGCTCTCATCACAGCCTCCTGGGTGGGGGGCTTTGTCCACTCCATCGTACAGATTTCTCTGTTGCTCCCACTCCCCTTCTGTGGACCCAATGTCCTTGACACTTTCTACTGTGATGTCCCCCAGGTCCTCAAACTCGCCTGCATGGACACCTTCACCCTGGAACTTCTAATGATTTCCAATAATGGATTACTCAGTTGGTTTATATTCGTCTTTCTCCTCATATCCTACACAGTCATCTTGACAATGCCGAGGTCTCACAGTGGGGAGGGCAGGAGGAAAGCCATCTCCACCTGCACCTCCCACATCACTGTGGTGACCCTGCATTTCGTGCCCTGCATCTATGTCTATGCCCGGCCCTTCACTGCCCTCCTGACAGATACCGCCATCTCTGTCACCTTCACAGTCATCTCCCCTCTGCTCAATCCTATGATCTACACCCTGAGGAATCAGGAAATGAAGTCAGCTATGAGGAAGCTAAAGAAACAACTAGGGCATTCAGAAAAGATTTAAATTTAATGAGGAAAAGATAGTACCAAAATGTAAAGGTAGACGTTAAATATAACTTTATCGAAATAGGAAGAGATCACCTTAATGCCCAAAACATAGGGGTATCTGTGGCTACCCTGGAGTCCTGAAAGAGGCTGGTCCTATGGTATGTGCTGGGGATCACGGAGGTGATACTGCTTTAAGGTGAGACCCATTCACGTCTTCCACTACTCATTTTCAATTATTCATTCCGTAAATATTTACAGAACATATCCTATGTGCCTGACGGTGCTAGGATTCAGATTGCTGCAAAAAGATTAAATACAGTCACCACCCTAAAGGCATATTCCAAAATGTTTTAATAAAGATATAAACAAAATACTGGGGAAACATTGTAGGCAGTTTAATTGAGAGCATCCAAAGACATTTGACAGTGTGTGGTACAGACATTTTCAAGGGGAAAAAGGCAAAGAAGAACAAGCTAAGCAAAAACCAGCATGTGCAGAGGAAGAGACTGGTGCAAGAGTGTGTCACGTTTGTGCAACAGTGAACTCAGTGTGGCCATTAAGTAGTACATTCATGGGGTGAAGGCTGGTAGTTGACAAGTTGGGAAAGAAGAGCTCCATTTATGGCCTCCTGAGCAATGCAAATCCATGATTTCTACTGGGGACAGAGGATCCCCAAATCACTTCAAGGCCATGATTTCCTCCCTGGAGAAGGAGGTAGTGATGTTAGCGGGAGTATTCATAAGGAAATATCACTGACGGGTGGAGGCTGCGGGCAGCTCACCTGACTTCATGAAAAGCTTGAGCAAAGGCAGGATTATCCCACAGACTAGCCAAGCCCAAGTTTCCCATTCTTTCTGCACAGAAGGATCTCACCACCTCTTTACACTCTTCACTCAATCCATTAAAAGGTAAAGAAAGGGTAGTAAAAAGCACGAGAGTTTAATCCAGGAATCTGAGAATCTGATAGTCTCTGTAGTGAAAGGGGTGGTGCTAAGAGAAGGTTATCTGACAATTCAGCTAATATTTTACTGAGATCTATTCAATTCACTCTACCATATTTCTCATTATGGCAAAGCTCAAGGCACAGCAGCTGGCATGCATGTGTTAATCAGAGTAGGCCAATCATTGTAACAAAAACATCCAA